>OZ007575.1:36752998-37260498 GCA_963931925.1 Onchidella celtica | reverse complement strand
CGAACCTGTGCACTGAGACAGACGTGATTCAGTCTCCCCAGTACGCGAGGTTCCATTTCATGTCATAGGTCACATCTCACACTACAAACGAGGCAAAACTAGACTTGGTCCAGTGCACTGCTAGCTGAAGCTGCACACAAGAAGGTCTCACTATCATGTATCACCAGCCGTGTTTCATTGTACCGGCTTCCTATTGGTGTCTCTTTGCCTTGTAACGTCATCCTTGGGGGGGGGGGGGGGGGGGGGGGGTTTGTGTGTTTTTTTTTTTTTTTGCATTTCATGAGGCCATCGGGTCATTGAGACTGTGTCTCTTTGCCTTGTAACGTCATCCTTGGGGGGGGGGTTTTTGTGTGTTTTTTTTTTTTTTTGCATTTCATGAGGCCATCGGGTCATTGAGACATGAAAAACCAAGTGATACTCTGATATTCGATATTATGCTCTGTGAGGCTTTCCTCTTTCATCGTCACTGACTCTTCCTATCTTTCCAACCCGGTTGATATTTGAGAGTGGTAAGTACTTTTTGGCGACATCTGGCAAATCATTGATTCAGGTTCTGAGCTTTGAAATGATTTGTATGAGATAAAGTCTCTGGTCTAACACACCGAATGCAAGAATTTTCTTTCTTTTCCCTCCCTGGTTTTGTTTTTTTAAGGAAAGAATGGGCGTTGTGTGGAGAAAGTGCGGGGGGGGGGCAGGGGGGATGGTGAGAAATAAGACAACGGACCAGGAGCTAGAAAAAAAAAAACAACTTTTTTTCTGTCATCGAGGCTCTTTAATCAATTGAAGGGGTCATTTCAACAGTGTGCCTATGTCACATTGAGTCACAAAAGAGAAAAAGGCCAAAAACCATTTCTTGGCATTTTGACTATTTTTATTCAAATAAAAAGAACAGTAAACATTGTTGGAGAAAGAGAAACCAATATTCAAACAGGCTATACTGTAGTAATGAAATTAAAGGGGGAAAAGCTTGATTTTATATTTCGTTTCTGCAATAAGATACCTAAGTCCTCGTATGGACTTAGGTACGTTATTGCATTTTATTAAGGTTGCCAGAAAACATGTTCAAAATAAATTCAACCAACCTAAATTCATTAATGCAAGTTAAAAAGCTAACAACGTTCGTTACTTAAAATAATCTGATCCAAAACACAAAAAATCAGTCTGGCGGAAGCTATCCTTTGTTTTAAAGATGAGAATATTATGGGATGGGCAATATCATGCCCAAGTCCAGTGAAATGAATGCAACAACGGTTCTAAGTCCCATACATCAAAAATACTAGTGAAAAGTAAGGCACAAAGTATATTTATACTGTTGGCTTGCTAGCTCCCATTTTTATCATTTCCAGACTCAGATTCAATGGTGAGTAAATCACACAGAATTTATTTTATACATAGTCATCACCCTCATCCTCCTCATCTACATTCCTACCGCGGAGTGGCAAGTTTTCAAAAATTGCTCTTTGTTCGTGGCCAATGAGACCCTTTTTAATGAGAGCCTCCAGGTCTTGCTTCTTGGCAGGTTTAATTCCCACAGGAGCAGTATACTTTTTTGGGACGTTTGCACTAATGTTGGCATTTCTTTTCAAGAACTTGGCTTTTTTCCACGGTTCAAAACTGTTATGAGTGTAACGACACCAGATCTCATCAATGTGTCTTTTCTCAACCTCAGCATCCATTTCCTCATTCATTTCACAACTGGAACCGTAGGAAAACCACATAATGTCTTTGAATTTTAGTTGTCCATCCGTACACTTGATGGTTGCTTTGATATTTTGATCTGCAAAAAGTTTGTAATTGAGGAAATCACTGTGCATTAGTTGAACAACCAGAAATGGACATAGGTGCAATATGACTCTGAGAGTGAAGCGACTTTTCAAGGTACACTCGCAAAATCAAAGCTACTGTCTTCAAACTGTTCTAGGACGATTTATCTCCACTTAATCTCTACGGTTATGACCAAATCTCATTTTTCGTCAAATATGGACTTAGGCACACTGTTGAAATGACCCCTTCAATTATTTGGTGCTCCTGGCAAACAGTAATTAGAAAGCAGTATCTTAAATCTTTGGTTCGAAGTCTGTGCATGACGTCAGGGGGCTGTTGGAACCTTGTTAAGTCTAGCATGAAAACTTCACAGAAGGAAAAAAAAACAACTGATTATTATTAATAATTTTCATTACTGGGAGCCATAATTAATGTTGGTATCTAGCGCTCTAGGTGGTTTTGATTTGAAGAACGTTCCACTGTGATAGTAACAGGCAGTGGTGAACCTTCGTTTTCCGTGACCTCAGACTTTTTAAAACTTGATTTGGCACGCTATCTCAGAGTGAATCGTTCGTTCTCAATTCAGAGATTCTCAGCCTGTTATTTTTCCCTTGCTTTAGTTTGTTGTTCTTGGAGTCGATCAAGGTTGGAATTTTAGGGCGACTGGTAAGCCCAGGCTACCAGATCTACTTTTCGCGTCTTTAATACTTGTCTGTTCCAACTCCACTTTGCACAACTGAAAAATTCGACGTTAATTAAACGTTCACGGTTTTAGTGATTATGATAATGACTTCGAATACATCGGAACTGTAAAACGGCTTGATAAGGGCCACAGCGCATTTTAAACAAATGTCAAAGTGTACATTTGTTATACCTCTTCTACATACTAAAAGATGTGCAATTGTTCGGGAAATGGAGATAGAACAAAAAAAGTATTAACGACGCGATATGTGGTGGTTGTTGCGCTGTCGTGTTACATCCACTTTTCTTTTGGAGTTACTCAACAAAATTGGACCATTCTACTCCCTGCATGCATGTTGCAAAAACTGCTCACTGTGATTAGTAATAATGTTTTGTTGAAGGCTATGTTTTTTAGTTAAATTGCAGCGTTTGACAGGGGTCTTCTCGAGATTTCATACTGTTCTTCTCCAATACTAATGCTTCAGGCGCCCCTAGTCAATTCTGGTGTGAGACACCAAGCGAGGTTTCTCTTGTTTCTATGTCACCACTGCGAGCCCTCCCGTCTAATTCCATAACTCCAGATCCATCTCACACTGAAATCGCGACGAAACAGGTTGATTCAGTGTGTCACCACCTCATTCGTTGCTAACAGTGTTGAGGCAGCCACCCACAGGAAAGAGAACCGTCAAATTTGATGGTGATGTTTAATATATCAGTAAGCGGGTGGCACCAACCAGCACGCTGATTTTCCAGGGACATCTCGGTGCCATACATAAGACTTTCAACTGTATGCCGAGAGTGGCACAGATTCTGCTTGGTGAAGACATAAAGATAAGTTACAACGGTGGAAGGGTTGAAAATGACGGGTCACTGAGCCTTTCATAGAATTTTTTTCTATTTCAGTGTGTATGTTCCTGAGAGAGAGAGTGAGGAAGAGAAAGAGAGAGGGAAAGAGGGACAAAGAAAGAAAACCAAAAAGAAAGAGACACACAGAGAGAGAGAGAGAGAGAGAGAGAGAGAGAGAGAGAGAGAGAGAGAGAGGGTGAACGAAAGAAAGAAAGTTTCAAGAAACTGTGTGGAAGTTTCATTGATTTCTGGATTTCCAATTTCTGACTACAAAAGCAAAAAATAATTGAAACTCGTGGAAGAGGCATGGGTCACTGGATCTTCGCTAGAAAACCTCGGGAACCATAACATATCGAAATTGTAATATTTTGATCCTGCACTTCCTCATACTCTAAGAGGACTGCACCATTCAAAGTCAAAGAAATTTTAAATTTATGACGTCGTTAAAATGGGATTCCTCCTTCCGTATTGCTATGTGTTTGTCATAATTGTTAAATATAAAGATTTATCCTCTTTGATTCTCTCACCTGAGCCAAGAAAATTTTAAGAGATTCTAATTCAATTGTTTACTATAACTTACTAGACGCAGTTTTTGATTCAGCGTATGGCCGATTGCTGGAGGAAATTATATTTTGGAAACGGATTAACAGAATCAGAATTTGTGTGTGAATGTGTGGCATGCAATTGCCAAATATCAATAAAACATATTTTTGACAGAATGTGTAGACTTCATATTATCCGAAGAAAGCACTATGCCTGCGGATCCATGAAAGAATTATTTTCTGGCATGGAACCGCCACGCATCCTGTCCTTTCTAAGTGAGGCTAAGCTCTACAACTTGATTTAATAACTTTTATACTCGTTTACAAAACTTTTCGCAGACCTATACAAAACAACTTTTTTAGAATTTTACCAGTGTGTTAGAATTGTATGAATGTATTTAATTCTATGATCTTCTATGGTCTGTTACAGCTGTGAATACGAAATATAAAATAATAATGAAAATGTACCCAAATAGACCGTGAAGGGCGCAACGTGGTTGTTATCGCGCCGACGCCCCGTAAAACCCGATCTCAAACTCAAATTTGTGTGTGAAAATGTTCGTCGTGTTGCATTTTGTAATACTGCTCTTGTGCTTGGTCACTTTACTGATTGATTGATTGATTGATTGACTGATGATAGGAGTCAGAATCCTAGCACACCGGGCATCCCCATAAGTGCTCCTCTGCCCGCCCCAACCTCCATTTGCGGGTTTTCCTACTAACAGTCCCAGTGACAGCTGATTCCATATAAACTTGTTGGATTCGTCCGGCCTTGTCGCACATTTTTCAATCACCCCGTTTGCATTCCGGTAATGGGAGTCACCTCAATGTCTTTATCCGCCCGCAATCGGTGGCCACTTTATTATAGTCAGACACCTGCGTATCGGCGGCGACTATATTGGGGTGAATAAGGCAGTTCAGTCAGAGATGGATTCCACTTATTTCTGGGTTGGTTTTTTTTTTCGACGCGGTTTTATACTTTTGATGATTTATATGTCTTCTGGACTGCAGTTCTTCCCTGTGAGTTGTTATTTTTGTCCTGGTTAATGTTTATTTATTTCTTTATTTATTTGTTTGTTGTGTGGGAGGAGTAAATCCTTGGATCAATGAAAGGCCGTCCGTAATGCGAGCTTAGCAGTCTGATCCATTTCAATTACATACCCCAACAGTTGGGTATACCATATTTCTGTAAGATATTCAAACTGTCATTGTCGTTGTCATTAAAACGTAATATTGCTGTAAGCCAAAAATTAAAAAATGATGCCAGCCCGGATCTTCAGGAATATGACAAACCTGATCTCCCAGTTCAAACCGAAAAGGCCAATGACCTCTGCTGATTGCAACCAGTTTGCGGATGAAAGTCATGGCAGCTGCCCTGAGCCGTGGACTGTTTTATATTGATTTTATTTTTGGCCGAAGAAAAGGACGTTGCCCTGAAGTTAAAAAATAGGGGATGTTATTATCAAAGTAGATGCAATCAACCGAGAGGCCCGGTTTCCGTCATCCATTCTGGCTAAGCAAAAACTGAAATATTTTCATTGTAAGTAAATACTTCATTTTAACTTACTGTATTGGTCTCACCGAACTTGCTATTTGCCACAAAATAGTGGGTGTTTCAAACTGTTTCATTTCATTGCCCGTTTGCTTTTATGCGTATATACACATAAAGATGGGATAAGATCTTACGCCCTTTTGCATAAACATATTATCATAACTCAATAACAAGCACTTTACTTGAAGTAACATGGTAGTGAACTATATAGTAAAATACGGCACACACATCTAGCTGTAATGTCTTGTTGAGGCGAACTAAGGCGGGCAAAAACGATTTTCTGCATCTTTCTTGGGTTGCATTCATGGTGTGAACTGCACTTCCACAAAAGAAAATAAAACTTTTAAGGCAATGATTATAGGTATGGTCCAATCAGCAAATTTCAGAGATGACATTAGTTCCATGATAGCTTGCTCAAGGGATCAATTTTTTATAATTGACTTGAATTGTAACTGATGGCTTTCAGAGAAAACGATGAAACATGTCAAACTACAGTGAACCATTAATTAGTACTGAATTATCGAATGCTGTCATGGAGGCTTAAGTGGACAACTAACATAGTTATTGATTATTTATAATGTATTTTACAACTTTTCACGTATGCATTAGAATCGTTATGGGTCCTCTTCGGATGGGTTGCCAGGGTAACAGCTATTTTTAAACTCTCAACCACAAATAAATGCGCAATGGGTATGGGTGGCGTTCATCCTAACGACACTATGGGAAATGACACATTGCTGGCACCTGCGTTTTATAGGAAACTTTATAATTATTTACTTTGACACATCTGGCAGAAGAATGGGCAAGTTACAGTTCACTTTCGTATGGTAAGAATTCCTCGGTGCATTATGCCCCTCCTGTAACTATCATTTTGCACAATGCGAGTTCCAAAGGTTACTGGCCTCTCTTTGACGTCAACTTCTGCCCATTCGATAAACGTGGAGAATGCAAAGCAGAGAATTGTTAAATTTGTCAACCAGTCGAATAATGAGTTGCAATTAAAGTAGCAGAGTAAAACATGTTGGTATTAAAATTTTCTAGACCAACGTATAACGACAGATAGCGACAGACGCGCTTCGTTTCCATACAATCATATCCAGTGACAAAAACTTCCGTAAGTCTAGAGATTCCATATAATCGTATCGAGCGACAAAAACTTTCGCCAATCTGGAGATTCCATATAATTGCTTCGAGCGACAAAAACTTTCTCAAGTCTGGAGATTCCATACAATTGCACCGAGCGACAAAAACGTCAGCAAAGCCTAAAGATTCCATACAATCGTATGGAATGACGAAAACTTTCGCAAGTCTAGAGATTCCATACAATCATATCCAGTGACAAAACTAGAGATTCGTATGGAATGACAAAAACTTTCGCAAAGTCCAGAGATTCCATACAATCATATCCAGTGACAAACCTTTCGCAAGTCTAGAGATTCCATACAGTTGCTTCGAGTGGACGAAAACTTTCGCAAGTGCAGAGCTCTTCCACTAGATGCTAACTTTACACAAGAAATGGCAGCCGTCATACAAAAAGTGACTTGTAATCATGCCCATCCGCCGACTAAGCGGGACGCGTCTCAATGGAACATTACTATTTTTTGTGCGTGTGCGCCAGTTTTGTTCCGTTCTGTCTTTTGCTCTAGAATTCAAGTGGTCATTTCTGTTTGAAAATATTATTTAATTTCGTACGGTTCATTTGTTGTTGTTCTTTTCCATCACTTGATAAAAGCATGGCAATTTTGAGGGAAAAATTATGACGTCTTACTCATGCAAGATGTTTTAGATTTTGAGGCCTAATTCACACTATAGAAAGGAACGATTTCTCAGAAATTCACTGAGAGACTGTAAGTTGAGCATCTCAAAATGTGGTAATTTGGAAATTCGAGAGAACAGGGCAACGTTAACGCTTCCCTGAGATAACATAAAAATGTTTCAATTAATCATTCAACAATCCCTGAAAAGGTGACCACTTGACAGATAGATTCATTCCTTTTTATGCATATTGTTTGCCGTTAATTGATTCCTTCTCTTTTAAGTGTGTAATTTGCTAGCATTATGTTACATAATTATTCTTTTCCTTTGCGCCATCAGTCATAATGACATGTGTACTGGGAACAGCCACTGCGTAATCAATTCCTCATTCCGAAAATCAGTAAAAAAAAAAAAAAAAACGGTAAAAAATATTCTTATAAACTTCAAAAGCACACATGATCTGTTGATGGTGCGGTGACAGATTGGGAATTTTCCCCGCAATAAAAGACACTGAATTTTTCATCTGACTAGGTATTCCGCGTTAATGGATTGAATGTCGAAAACGAGGTTACAACTTGGTTCAGCTTGGTTACTGATAAGTGTTTGAGATTATTTTTTTTACCAGAGGTTTTCGCATTGTGCAATGGGATGTAGCATTTTTTTTTTTCCTGGGGCATTCATGTACATTTTTGTGTTTTGTAAACTTCTTTAATCCCATTTGGGAAATCTACGTTAGTGTCATTGCAGCCCAGTTGTAACTGGAGCAGACACGTCGTCGCCACAGTGCAGCGCCGGTCGACGGGTTTTTTTTGGGGGGGGGGGGGGGAGAGTGGTAGGGCATGTTACTCATAAAGGTGGTTTCGTTTAGGGTTACATATAGGTGCTTATGCCCAGTGTAGGGAGCCCCCCTTAAAGAAAGATTTCTATGCGTGTTATAATGGCATAGGGCTGTTTGGTTGGATTAACTTTCGGTTAGGGTTAGTGTTAATAGCAACATCCAGTTCAGTCAGAGATCATAATTATTTTCTATTATTGATTCAAATCCTTCAAAAATAGTCACTGTCTCAGACTTAGTACTAGCAGGGCCTTCCGAGCAGATTTTCTTGTGTATTTCTATGGACCTGACGTTGTTTCACATTTTGCGTTCTTTATCTCGAGGCACTACTTGGAACTATATGTGTGTGCGATTGACATATGGTTGAAACTTAATTGCAGACTGTACACTCTGATAATTTAGCGTTCAGAATCTAGCAGTAAATTCTACAGGTCGTAGTACAGTAATCAGCGGGCTAGTGAACATAAAAACAATAAACTCTGATTCATTAGCCTAAAAACACACTGAATTTCTCTGACGAGCTTATAAATATCGATAATTTTATAAATTCAGATCAATAATGAGCTTAAAAACACAAATTCAAGTTCAGATTTTCTTTTTTTTCTGTGCTTTTATGGTTCCAGCTCCAGTGACTCGAAATTAAATTAAATGTCATTAGCAATTATGGCAGGGTGAAGCAAGGAACAGAACCTGATGGCTAGGGCAGATGTCATGTGCTAACTCTGACCGTTTTCTCCATGTTCAACCTCAGTTACTGTCCTTGTTGTGTTCATTACGTGGTCCCTAAGGGGTGATAACCCAGTCGTGCAGTGTAACGGGGTTAACGCTGTGTTAGTTAGAGCCATTTGGAGTTAATGGCGGCGTTGATGATTTTGTACGTCATTGGATTATGTTGAGTGTCCTGTCGTAGGCGATGGTCTAGAAGTGCGTGGCTGCTGATGTCTCCCCGTTCTGTATAGAAGACCCACCTCCGGCCTCTCCTGTAATATTACAGAAAGGTCCCTTCATCATTTCTGTTTTAAACATGTTATAATGCATACTTTCTAAACATATTATAATGCATACTTTCTAAACATATTATAATGCATACTTTCCACTTCCTTTTTTCATTTGTTGTCGACCTTTTCTGTCTAAATAATTAATTGTGTTTCTAACTGGTAAAGGGGATAACGTAGATGAATGACTGAGTTTCTGTTTATGAAAATTGTTCAAATCATATTTCGAAACATCTTGAAGGTATAATCTGGAGGGATGGAACCAGGAAAGGAATACTGCCAAATTATAGTGCGAGCAAAATGCAATTTAAAGTTTCCAAGCACCAATTAGTTATCAACGACATTCATTAGTTTAATGACTATTCACTCGTAAAAGAGGGGTTGGGGGAGGGTGGGGGGGGGGGGTTGATGCCAAGGGAATAAAAAGCTTTTTTGGGGGTGGGTAGGAGAGGGGCGAAAACAGCCGGACCCGAGCGAACGAATTTCATGAATAGTCAAAATATGGCAAAAATGAAAAGTTGTTAGCAACATAGCCATATTTTGACTTTGCCTCAAGCCTTGCTTCTATCCTACAGATTTTCTGTTTTCTTTTGTTGTTTTTTTTTAAACATTTCGTACTTTATGGATACTCCCCTTTGGGACTGCAAAAGAAGCCAGTAAGAGGAACTTCCTGTCCCTGATCTTATGGTGGGTAGGATCGGGCTCCTAGTCTTCTCGGACAAGGACGAAAAACTCGGAGGGTCTGTGTCCACGTTGCGCACATTAAAGATACCTTGGGAGTTGAAACTCGAGAAGAGCAGGCCGAATAAGACCCCTCCCCGGGCAAAATTCTAAAAAAAAATAATCCCTACCAAAAAAACACAGAAAGGAGAACATGAAGAAATAAAAACAAGAAAAGTGAGGTAGGTGTAAATGCCACGAGCAGCGAATCTCCTAAAATAAAGATCTAAACACAGCAACAAAGACAAGAGGAGAATTTGTGTTTGAACTCTACCATAACAATGATCTTTCATCAAAGTTTGCCATAGACGCAGCAAATTGGTATAAATAAATAAATAAATAACTTCAGACGAATCTGTTTTTCATGGCGAGTTTGATAATATAATTTGTCCGTGGCACGGATCGATATGAACAAAGTAATACATGACCATGAGTGAGATATTTACAAGCAATTTCGCCGATAACAGGTCACAAAGTGATCAGATTTTGAAAGCAAGAATGTTGTAGTTAGCCTTCAATGAGCTCATCAATCAACTGTATCAAGTTGCTCATCAACACCGCTATCTCAATTCACCCCTTGCTCGAAAATGAGAAATTCAGACCAACTTCAACGAGATCCAGTTGTAATAATCAATATGCCGGTTTTGATGTTGTAGTATGTATATCTTGTTGCATAACCATTGCAAGTAAATACTTTACGGAAATATCAACAAGCCGTATTGTGACAGAGCAGTGGCGTATCTAGCATGGGGCATATTCTGGATGCCAAATCGCGGCCCTAGTTCTTGCTTGTTCTACCTCCATTTTCTGAAAATCTGGAGATCTTTCAGTATGTAGAAGAGGTATAACAAACGACACACTTTGACACTGGTTTAAGATGCGTTGTGGCATTTATCAAGCTGTTTCAAACTTTCGATTTAGAGGCTTGTCCACAGCACCCGCTCGGGTATTTTACGAGAAAATGGCGTATGAAAAAATAAAACACTATTTGCCTCTGTCTACTTGTCCACAGCATCCGTTCCGCGCCGTTCCTCACTGCCATACAGACATAAAGTATTTATTTTTTCCTACCTCATTTTCTGTAAAGTAGCGGATCGGAGCGGATGCTGTGGACAAGACCTCTAAGTCTTATCTTCTCATCATAATACTAAAGCCGCACACATTTGAGGCCGAATTTCTCAGTTGTGCAAAGAGTGGAGTTGGATCAAACGAGCAATAAGGTCGCAAGATCTAAGCCAAAACGTTCCTGTATAAATATTCAGCAAGAATGGCAAAGACCGGAGTTTTCAAAGTGCCTCATTTTTTCATTTTAATTATCGTTTTCCCCGGAGCCATCGCGAACGTCCAACGCATTATTGTGATGTGCTGTAATGTGATAATTAACTTTAATATCGCTCAGACCCACTAAAAATGATATGCTCTCAGGCACTGAAGTAAAATTAGAAACAATTAGCACAGGATCAATTCATCATGCTCACAGTCGCACACATTCACAAAACTTAATCTACTCTGATCCTCAAACGTCCGAAACCAAAAGGGACACCATTCAATTTCAAAGAAAAAAGACCTCAGCAATTCAGTTTTGCGTCTATTTTTAAATGTGATGACTTGTGCTTTTAAGTCCAACTGTATTTTTCTTAAGGGCGAATGTTTTCTCACATTCTAAAAATAGTCGTCATATATGCTGAAGGGCTTAACTGCTGGAGATCTTTACATTTGGTGCAAGCAGGTGGGAGTATCTTAAACCTGGGAATGTTTTTATCCTCTAATGCTATAGCATAGTGGATGGGAGATCGAGAAAAAAGTCAAGGTTAGGCAGGTAGGTGGATAGACAGGTAGGTTATTGTTAAGGTGGGCAGGTAGGTACATAGGTGGGTAGGTAAGTAGGCAGGTAAGTAAATAGGTAGGTAGAAAGATGGGTGGATAGGTAGGTCGGTCGGTAGGTAGGTAGGTAGGTAAGTACTATTAAGTAATACTAAAGCAGCAAACGCTTAAGGTCGAATTTCTCTGTTGTGCAAAATGTGGAGTTGGAACAAACAAGGACTAAGGTCGCGAGTAGTGAGGAGTACACGAAAGCTGGAGACGGCCCCAGTCATTCAACTTGCTTTAACATAGACAAGCAGATTCAGCGTAAGAGAAACGATCTCTCAGTATTGGAATGTTACATCTAATACTTGGCTTTATCAAAGGGCAGCCGCTGCATTATTCCATCAGTGCAACATTTTCCACAAGTTAGTATATAAAACGCCATACTGTCTGTGATTTGTGTTCTCGTGCCCAGCGACATGGTAAGCTAACATCCCCTCCCCACCCCCCCCCCCCAACCCCACCCCGACCCCCACCCCACTAGCCCCCCCAGCCCCCCTTAAACAAAATGCTCTTTCCCTGCGCTTTCTAAGGTTGAAAACTTGTTATTGTTAGGCCCCGTCTGTCCACTGCAGGATGTAGATGTAGCCCTTCCCAAATGATCTTCATTCTTCCCCCTGTTTTCGGTCGTTCTTGTCTATGCCCTGTCCACTTGTCTGCACAACATCAATTCTTCATCGTTTCTCGGGTCGTCCTCTTGTTCTCTTTCCTTTTCTAGGCCTTCCATTCAGTGCAACGCCTTGTCCATCTGTTGGCCAGCCCATTTCCATGTTTGGCTTCGTATGAATTTCACAATGTCTGTAATCTGGGTCTCTCTGAATATCAATGTGAAGGATTTTATCATTAAGCTTTACTTTGAGAATCTTTCTCTCCATTTCCATTGCTCTTGCATGGTCCTGAATTTGCATTTAAAAACGGGAAAGAAAACGTCTTCAGTGTTGTTCCTCAAATAAAAACTCCGTCCCACCATTTTGATACGTTTTATTGGCCAAATCGGCAGTTTACTTTCTGTGTCAACACGTTCCTTCAAACATGCCAGAGTTCCATCGAAGTGCCAAGAGGACATTAAAGGGTTGCTTTTTTTTCTTTTTTTCCCGTGGAGAAAGAAAACATCTAGTGTCACTCAAAATTAAACAGCTCCACCATTATGCCCCTAGTTCCATGCATACCCCATTATTTATCTGAATGCCCGGTTTTAGGCGCAGTTTGACAAATTTAACGCAAATACTTCAAAAGAGGCCGGCGGGTGACGTCGAGTGCTCTTCAAAACTTTTTTTGTTATGGAATAGTGGCGTAATTCCTTATTTCTCTGATTTAGATTTGCCAAATTCTCCCCCCCCCCCCCCACCCTTTTTTCACATAGCTTTTCTATATTATAGATGCTAGGAAGGACGTGAGAGATACTTTTTATTTTTTTTTTACGAAAAGAACATCTTACCAGGTTTCAGGATAAAGGCCAGTCCAGTGCAAGATAATGGTTAACATTATACGAATGTACAAAAAAGCACATCATGTGGTTTGTGAGGTTTGTTACTTATAGTGTTTGGTAATTGTGTCATCGTTTACATAGAAATCAGGCAGCTTCAGTTCGCCTTTATAGGGCACGGGTGCCTTTTTCCCATTTCGAAGTGGTTGTGTGTTTAGATCTTAATTTTAGAACGGTCTCTGCCTTAGGCATTTACACCTCACTTTTCTTGTTTCAATTTTCCTTGTTCTTGTCTCTGTGTATTTGTGGTAGGGATTTGTGTTGTTTTTTTTTAATTTTGCCGGGACAGCGGCCTTGTTCGGCCTGCTCTTCTCGACGTTCAACTGCCAAAGTATATTTAACGTGCGCAACTTGCACACGGGCTCTCTGAGTTTTCATCCTTATCCGAGAGGGCTAGGTGCTGGATCTTAAATACGCCTTAAACAACAGCCTTAATTAATTATTCTTTCAGATTAGCTTTTTGTTTTCCCACTGTTTTTTTGGTGGAAAGGGGGGGGGGGTGGGAGCAGGGTGAGCGATTCGATAAAATTTAGAGTTGAGGATAAGGACGGGATTAGGGGCATGTATGCATACGCGCCCTTAGCGCGAAACGCATGAGGTGCATACGTGCACGCAACAACAGACATTATGATATGAAGACTGTACAACTCCATCAGCCTCTTCACTATTCCCCTCCCATTCACCGGACCTCCCAAAAATGAGCATCACTGAAAATTCATGCGCATTAAGCAGGACTAATTACCGCCTATATATGAATATCGTTACGCTTGAAGGACAAACTTGACCACCTGTCGAATTAAGATCTTCTCTACGTTTTAGTGAGGCAATTATTCATTTCACTTTTCCTGTTATCCTACTGCAAAAGAATAATGAACACATTCTAGCTGCGTGAATTTTAATGATTAAACTTTATGTGGCTTGCAGATTGGACGGGTGCACTCAGCTGTGCATTGTGAAGCCACTACACGAATAAAATGATCAATTTCAAGGCGACATTTACTGATGTTGCCATGTGGAGCATGCATGTATGCTTACCCTGGCGTCTGACTGCCGTTTAATATTCAAAAAAGGCGGGGGGAATTCGGTATGCATAATTAGTTTGAAGTGGATATTTAGTTGTTGTGTGGTTGTTTTAAGTTTAAATACTGGGATGAATCATCAATTCATGGTAATTCAGAGGTCTTGTCCACAGCATCCGCTCCGCTCCGCAATTTTACGGAAATGACGTATGGCAAAGTAAAACACTCTTTGTCACTGTAGCGGTGAGGGCGGTGTGGAGCGGATGCTGTGGACAATTATACAGAGGCCAAGAGCATTTTACTTTGTCATGCGTCATTTTCCGTAAAGCAGCGGAGCGGAGCGGATGATGTGGACAAGACCACTTGGGAGACGATAGGAGCACCTAACATCAGCGCGAACCCACTAGCCGTTTTCTACAGGAGTGTGTGCGTTGGTGCAAAATGGTGCTAAAAGGGGTCTTCCATTCTACACACAAAAATGAAACGACTGGTATCAGAGATATTAGAATTGATAAGATAAGACAGCTAGTGCTTTTAGCGTGCACAGATTTCGCACCGCCACCTTGCTGCAAAGGCGCAGAAGTCATGAAAAGTGCCGTATTTTACAAAGCCAAATAGGAAAAATATTGAATTTTGTTCACTGTTCAGCTATCTCTTTATGCCTTGACTGACATCACTTATTGTGGAATTATAACCTCAATCGCTGTAGGAAAACTGGCTATTTTTTTCTTTCTTTCTATTTTTTTTTTTTAGTCGCAGTAGCACTGTCACAATTCTGCGCCATAAATTTACCATTATATCAAGTATTCTTTTCATACTATGGGCCATGGGCCCCGCCCCCGATCAGCGCGCAAATTGAGTGCACTGTTTTTTTAGTGGTGCGAAGAAGATACTGTCTCAACTTATCGTTTCTAGTATCTTTGCTGATATTAATGAAGAGAGAGAGAGAGAGAAACAGAAAGACAGACAGGCAGACAGACAAACAGGCATTCAGAGAAAGCAGAAACAGAGGAAGAGAGGCAGTCAAGAGATAGAGGAATACAGACAGACAGACAGACACACGCATAAACAAATATAGAGAAAGAGAGATAAAAAGAGACAGAAACGCATACAGCCAGATAGAGAAAGGCAGAAAAAAAGAGAGAGAGGCAGACAAGAGAACGAGAAGAGAGACGGATAGACAGAGATATGTGCATAATATATATAGAGAGAGGGGGTAAAAATAATGCCCGGCCCAGGGTTTTTGGCCTATCATGGTAATGTGACAGATACAGGCATTGTGGTCTTAGTTCTTGTTTATTCAATCTCCAGTTTCTGAACAACTGGAGATCTTGTAGTATGAAGAAGAGGTGCAACAAATATGTGTACCCGCCAGACAAAATGAGGCACTTCGTGCATTTTGGTGGCATGGAGATATTGGTATCACCAAATAGGTTATTCAAATCCCTTTCATTTGGTAAAAAAAAATATTGCTGTAATTTAATTAGCAGAGAAGATATGGCCTCTCAGAGACAAGACGTTACACAACCACAGTTTTTCCGGAAAACGCTTTTAAAGTTTCTGCTTTTAGTCAAAATTATTGATGATGATTCGATTCAAAGCCAGTTTTGAGGTATTTGCCCTTCTCAAACAGGATTATCATTTGGAAAAACCAATAGTAAAGAAGTTAAACTTTTCAAAAATACTGAAAAGGCAAAATTGATAAAATTGATCCTATGATGCCTTTTAACGATTTTCTCGAATCGGGCAGTGGCGAAATGTGCCTCATTTCGTCGGGCTGCTACACAGATGCACACTTTGTCACTTGTTTAAAATGCGTTGTGCTACTTACCGTTCCGATTTATTCTAACCCCTATCATAATAGCTAAAGCCCCAAACGTTTAAGGTCGAATTTCTGAATTGTGCGAAAAGAGGAGTTGCAGCAAACAAGGCCTAAGGTCGCGATTTAGAAGCTGCACTGACCGGAAAACCCCAATTAAGTGTGTAAGAATTTTCTGGAAAGCTGATTTCATTGGCCTTAGCAATCACAACTTTGAAAAATGAGCTGCTTTGATCGGTTAAACGCAGTGATGCGGTTAAATAGTTCTGAAAAAAATTCAATCCTGTTGATACTACAGTGGACTCCCTCATGCTGTGAAAGAGGTGACACAGTCAAACTGGAATCAAAAAAGTGGCCCAGGCCAAAAAATAAAAATTGGCAGTTTTACTGATT
The DNA here is from genome assembly GCA_963931925.1 of Onchidella celtica. Classification (NCBI taxonomy): domain Eukaryota; kingdom Metazoa; phylum Mollusca; class Gastropoda; order Systellommatophora; family Onchidiidae; genus Onchidella; species Onchidella celtica. The sequence continues at coordinate 37,244,225 of OZ007575.1, read as the reverse complement.
AAATCGTTACTTTAGTTCTTGTTTTGTTCCAGCTCCATGTATTTGCACAACTGAGAAATTCTACCTTAAACGTTTGCGATTTTAATACTATGATAAGGAGCTAGGAAAAGAAATCGGAACTCTGAAACAGCTTGATAAGTGCCACACCCCCATTTTAAACAAGTGTTACAGTGTGCATTTGTTTTACCTTGTCTACACACTAAAAGATCTCCGGTTTTTTCAGAAAAATGGAGATAGAACAACTGAGGTCGCGAACTGTCAGGAATGATTAATCGTGAAATGCGACTATTTCGAACTGCGTGTACTGTGACCTGTAAGGGGGAAAGCGAATTTCATTTTTTTAAAATTGGCGTGTTCCATTATTTAGATTTACACCTAAGACCTAAAGAGACTGTAATAGTCCTTTCTAAAAATAACAATGAATAATATGAAAACTATAACTTTCTGATCCTAGCCCGAAATGGATTAAGTGATTCTAAAGCTGTATCCAACAGAGGTGAAACCCCCTTTCTCAAACTCTAAATGCATCATGAACAAACGTCTAGAATTCCGGCGACAAATGCGATGAAATAGCCAGACCAAATGACAATACAAATCAATTCAGGATCGCATTCCGCCTTGACCAAATAGAAATCACGTCGACCAGAGGAAAGAAATGGTCTCAATTTGCCATTGCGAGCTCTGTGTTGGCGAGAATCACTGCCAGTAAATGTTTTGTAAAGAATGTTTTACATGAGAGAATGGCTGAATGTTGGAAAGAGAAGCTATGAGATTGCTGAACGATTTTTTATTGCTTTTCATCCGCAAAACATTTTAATGACGCTCACTGAACTTGCATTCTCATGTTTGAGCATTCTTGTTCCTAGACACGCAGTGTGGCGCCAATTTGTAAATACAACTCGGGGATAAAATGTTGTTATTGTAAGTTCTCTCTCTCTCTCTCTCTCTCTCTCTCACGCCCTTCCCCCCCCCCCTCAACCTCAATATGATATACAGCAGGCACACGTCTTCTTAATGATCAAGGTTGAAGACCCTCATTTAGAGACGATCACAGCCTCAGGCTTTTGCACGTCCTTCAATGAAGAATTTCGGTTATAATAGTCCAGGTCGGGTAGCAGTATAGACTCGTCGCAATTGGCACGCGGCTCGTCCTCCTCTCCTGGGTATCACCACCTTTGACAGCCAACGGCTCCCCACCACGGCATTGCCAAACACGCTCCCAAACACCTGGTCAGGTTTACCCGAAGGGACTTGACATCCTGGCCAGTTGGCCTGAATCTCTGGGCCTGATTCTTATGGGGGAAGGGGGGAGTCTGAAGCTTTAATCCGATCAGCATGTGACTTAATTGTAGCACTCCATCAGCTCAAAGGAAGACAGTGGATCTATCTGCACAAGTTTCAGTAGTGGCGCCAGCTCTGAAAATAAAATTCGGTGAGATAAATTCTGGCGCGTAGCGAAACGAAGTGGGCGTTGAGACAGAACAAGCCTTTCTTTGTACACATGTACAAGTTTTGCTTTGAAAATTATTTTTTTTTAAAGTGTTGTTGTTGCTGTTCTTTTTTTCCCTGAAGATTGTGCCAGGAGAGTATGGGTCAAATGAAAATACCTGTCAAATGAAAAAACCTGTCAAAAATGACTAGGAGGTTCAGTGGTGACTGTCAAAGATTTAATGACATAATTATTTTGCAGATTAATATTTAAGACTGCCACGCTATGTCAGATCTTTGCAAGGAGCAGAATGTGTATCCCAGTGGTCGTGTCCACAGCATAATCTGTTCCGCTATTTCAACGGAAAAAGTGACGTGTGAAAACTTCTCTTTGCCTATATAGCCGGGAGGAGCAGAGCGAAACGGAAGCTGTGGACAAGTATACAGAGGCAAAGAGTACTTTTTCATACGTCATTTTCCGTCACGAATAGCGGAGCGGGGCGGATGCTGTAAACAAGACCATGTACAATGGAGACGTCGTTACCATTAGTTAAGTCCTACCTAACTGTTATGAATTTCTTGACGTGGGGAAATGAATATAATTATTTTGGACCACTTTTCACGGATAAGTGAATGCTCGGAATTCCAGAAGACCTACCAAGTTACCTGGCAGCATATCCCGCTATGTCATAATATTAATGAATTTGCATTGGAACCCGGCTCCTGTGATACTTCTCCATGAACCATCTTCTTCTCTTTCCCTCTCTCTCTCTCTTTCTCTGTCTGTCTGTCTGCTCGTCTCTGTCTTTCTCTCGTTTTCTGTATCTTTCTGTATGTCTGTCTCTGTCTTTCTTCGTCTCTTTGTCCCTGTCTGTCTCTCTGTCTGTCTCTGTCTGTCTGTCTGTTTCTCTTTCTTTGTCTCTTTCTAATTCTGTCTGTCTGTCTGTGTCTGTCTGTTTGTCTGTCTAGCTCTTTCTCACACACTCTCTCTCTCTCTCTCTCTCTTTCTCTCTCTGTTTTTCTTTGACTCTCTCACCGTTTGTCTGTCTGTCTGTCTGTCTCTCTTTCTTTCTCTTTCTCTCTCTCTCTCTCTCTCTCTCTCTCTCTCTTTCTCTCTCTCTCTCTCTCCCCCTCTTTCTCTCTCGGTGGATGTGCAAGAAGATGAGTCAAAGCGATTTCTCTGGTTACAGTCATTGTAACAGCGGCACAAATGTAATGTTGACTTTGAACATGGCAGGGCTTTTCACTCTTTATGCTGATGCACTTTGAACAAACAGACAAGATCACACATGACATTAAACTTCATTATACAATTCTCTTTACCTTTCTCTGTCATTCATGACCCACATTCGCCCCGGGCCCCCCAAATGTACACACTCGTGCATTTCTATTTCAACACAGTTTAAAACAGCGAAGGATTGTTTAAACAGATGCAAATATGACATTAACCGTCCGAGTTCCGGCTGTGAAGTTCGCTGTCGTAGGATTCCACTGTGATATCTCTCCACTGGAGAGGAAAATATGTTTTTTTTATAGAGAGAGCTCACTTCCGCCAAATCGCGAAACTAGGTCGCTCCGGTAAACAAGAAATTGAAGAATTGAAAGAAACCGTCTTCACCAAAGATAGTGTGCATATCTGTTTACTGTGGTTTGTCCATATTTTTGGGTTGATTGAAACTATATAGAGCCGTTTGTAAGCTCTTGCGCCCCGTGGAAATACACAAACGGGTATTGTTTACCGCAGCGACCTACTTTCCGCTCCATGCTAACAGTGGTTTCGTGGAGCCTCCCGTGTCTCGCAGTGCAAGTCGACCAATAGTGAAACCTCTCTATATAGCATACATACTCTCTGATTGGAGTCATGTGGCTCATACCGTATTCTCTTCGTTCATTTTTTAAATAATTTTTTTTATTATTATTCGTGACAGGGGCCATAAAAAAATATTCAATTCAGCTTTTATGTCCTTTTCACTTGAGCAGGACTTCATACCGAGTGATTTCACGCTCGGGTTAGAAAAGTGTAGACTGTAATGGAACTTCTCAGACTAGCCAGAGGCATGAATTGCGTTTGTTCCATTACAATCTATACAACCATGACTCTGTGAATTCCCTCAGCATGCATTCAGGTTTGTCTCATTGGAGTTAATGCAATTTGTAGCCCATGCGTGAAATCTAGCACCATGAATTGACATTTGTCCCATTGCAGTCAATGCACTTTTCACCGTGCGTAAACTCCCTCGGCTCGAATTCACATTTGTCCCATTGCAATTCTATGCATACTTAGTCCGTGTGTTAACCTTTGGGGCATGAATTCACATTTGTCCCATTGCAATTCTATGCATACTTAGTCCGTGTGTTAACCTTTGGGGCATGAATTCACGGTTGTCCCATTGCAATTCTATGCATACTTAGTCCGTGTGTTAACCTTTGGGGCATGAATTCACATTTGTCCCATTGCAATTCTATGCATACTTAGTCCGTGTGTTAACCTTTGGGGCATGAATTCACGGTTGTCCCATTACAGTCTGTGCATTCTTATTCGTGTGTGAAGTCTGTGAAATACAAGTGGGTCTTTCATTTGAGAGAAGGCTTAGTACTGGAGTCTTTTGAAAGGATTAATTATTGTACAGAAACCAGCTTAGCGGTTTATCCATACAAGTGTCAGAGATATTTCTCCTCCCCGACAGCGGGGATCACATATTACAAGATTAAAAATGGAACATGCATAATGAGAGGCAAAATTTGTTTGCTTCTGTCCCGGGTCATTCTGTAATCAGTATAACCCTGTGTGATGCTGATTCTGTATATTGAAATTACCCAGGTGTGGCTGACATTTACTATAATTATTAATATTGAGTGTCATCTCGCGTGAAAGATATTTGTCACTGAAAATTTCACGCCAACTAACATATCGGTGTGTGCGTAAAAGGGAAAGGAGGGAGGGAGTGATGTCGACGGTGAGGAATGCTCTAGTGAGCAATGGGATGGTAATAGAGGATAGTAACCTTCTGAAGTGGGTGGTTTACCATTAAACAGCAGCATGAATAATTATCATCCGGTGCAACTGCAGAGAAAAATGTCATTTTTTTTTCCTGAAGTGGAGGACCGGGGAACGGACAAAAATGTCCTACTCACTTTTAGATCTTTAGGTCTTTGTCCTATGAAGGTCTGTACAATATGTGTAAGTGTCCCAAAGAGGTAAAAGTGCCATACAACAAACTTTGTTAAGGCCCTCATTGATAATACTGTCATGATGATGGATTAAAAGCCCTATTAAAAAAAAAAAAAGACGCGGTATATCCGCTACATACTGTAATGTTTTCGTAGTATCTAAGATCTTGGGCAAATCCATTATTGCGCCATCGCCATATTGTCCTGTATTTCCTTCGCCCTCATTTTCATTACTGATTTCCTGTTGCGCCACTCTCAGGGGATAGTAGACGTAAAGCCGTTTTCTCTCGCTCTCTTTAGATTTATGATTAATCTGCATAGTTATGCTAAGTCAAGAATTGACCTCTGTGATATTTAGGATTTTTCAAAACCGATGTCTTGGGAAATTTTTTTACTCTGTGCCTTCTTTCTTTTTTTTTTCTAAAATTATTAGGCAACTTTGCATTTTGTTAATCAAAAGGCCTGCAAATGAAAGAGCACACTGTCGAGCTCAACCGAAGCAATATCAGATTCGTGCTGTACTTAGGCCTTCACAGGAAAATGATTAAAAATTGACAATTTTGTTCTTTGCCCGCGAAGTCGTGGGTTCTCCACATCAGAAAAAAAAAAAGCAGAAAAATGACGTTCTTTCTGCCGTCATGCGTGATCGTTTGACGGTTCCTTAGGCTACTCGAGATTTTCCTGATAGTTTCCGTACATGATGGCCTGGCCTGGTCTGGTCTGGTCCTGTGGGTGTCATCTCTGCCTCAGAGGTGGACGTGCAACGATCTTCCATTCATCTCTGTTGTTGGCTGCTCCTGTACATGCACCAAATGATGATGCTGTCCATTCCTTTACGTTGTCAGTCCACATCAGACGTTGTTTCACAGCTGCTCTTTTCCCTTCCATTTTGCCCTCAAGCACCTCTTTCATGATGCTATTGTGAAGTTTAACATGTCCAAAATATTGTAATTTCTTTGTGTTTATCTTTTCCAAAAACATTGGCTGAGCTTTTAAAATTACAAACATTTCTTGGTTAGTTTTTCTGTCTTTCCAACAAATTTTTCCCATCCTTCCCAGGCATCACATTTCAAAGGCATTTATTCTTTCCGAAAACTTTGCTGTAGGTCCATGTCTCTGCTCCATGCATACATGTAGGCCTACACAATAAAAGAAATGTAGCAGTTCAGCATTCTTAATCTAAGCGGGAGTGAGATTTGTGGTGATGTGAGCAGCTAGCTTACACATTTCACTGAATTTGGCTTTTTTCTACCTATCGGGTAAACCGAACATGCTGCACGGCAGCGTTTGTTGTTTCTAGTTGCTATGGTAATTTGGTGGGTGGCGGGGGCTCGTGTGACTATCGCTGAGCAGGCTTTTCCATTACTCGTGTTATACTGTTTCTGGGTCTTAGGGAGCCAGCCTGAGACTGTGTGACAATGTGAACGTGACATGAACAATAGAGAGAGAGACGATCGTTGTCACAAATCCCAGACTGGGAGATGCGATGGTTATAACAGGACAACAATCACGAACGAACAAGTATAACACTTAACAGAACAACCCATCAGACTCACACATTTATTAAACATAAATATAAAGATAAGGATAACAGTGCAATTACATACATACATTATATCCTTCAAGTTAACTGCCGTCCACGGCCCTCTTCCGTAAGCACACTTCCTCGGGTCCACAACCCGGTAATTACTTCTAAAGACACCTCGGCCTCAGCCTCTCCACTCAGGGTCTTAATGACACACTAGTATTCTTTCACACCACAGTCTCTCAATAGCGCCTCCCTATGGCAATACACCTTAGCCTCCTATACACTTCACGTGGCCATAGCACGTTAATACTTCAATTCACATGAATATCTCATTCGCACAGTAATACATCCATGTCACAGTAATACATCTTAATAGCACATTCACGATCATATATACATCCCTGTCTGTGGCCAGACTGCCCCGACTCATGTGCCTCTACTGTCCTGCACCGACAGCTTCACTCCTGGCCTATGTGTGGCCTTCGGCCCTATGCTGGCCTATCCCCTGTGCTCACCGTAGGCGGCTCTTCGGCCCGACCCCGGCACCTACAAAAATAACATTACATTGGTATAATACCATACCATTTCTAATCACTTCACCCCTCATTACAACTCATGAAGCGTACACACAATAGTTCACATTTCACTCACCAAACATCTTACGGTAACACCTCCACCGTATTACACCCTACTCACTCTCGCTACAAATCCATGAAGCTAACTTCCATCTATCGCTCATGGCGCACATTGCTATATACAGTATCAAGGACTTCCACATTCCTCACATATACTTATTTACATCATGGTCGTAGACGAATATAATACATCAATCATAATTATCAATCATCGTTCCACCTACCAGTCATCACTGGAAACACTGTCACAATCTCCCGACTGTTCTCACTCACGTCCGTCCCCTGGGACCTTCTAACTTGCAGTGATAGTAGTACAGCGCTCTCGCCTCATGCAGACCCCCCCCCCCACTCACAACATGCACGCTTTTCATTACCCGTGGGCCGTGGGTTAACTTTACTCGACCCCCATCCCCCGTACTACTGATCCCAGCTCACCTGCTCGTGACAATCGTGAAAATCTCAATCAGCAAAAACAATGACTTTGTCATCTTTATCGTTCTTGATTAGTTTACCTTTCGCCACAGTCAAAGAGTCTAAAGAATAAACCAATGGACTTCGGGCACAAATCACTGGCCTTCGAAATTTGATTTTTTGTTTTGTTTTTGGTTTTGGTTTTTTTGAAATACAGTGGATCTCATTCTACATCATGGCTGTGTAAAAGAAAATAGCTTACCAACGATAAGGGAGAAATACAAACAACAAAAGAAAAGTTTTAAATCAAACCATCTATGTAAGTTCCTTCTTTTCATATTGATCAGTGCGTCCTTCCCTCTGTAATGCTGACCTGTCCAAACTTGAAGCAATTTAATGTTTTTGGGGCCATTTGGGTATGAATACCTTAACTTTTATGGCGTTATTGAAGAACTTCCGTAGTTGGAAATTTAACCTCAAAATGAGCCGCATAGAATAATGCCTAGCGTCATTGCCTTTTCCTAGCACAATGTGACTGTTATCGTGCCGACGTGTTTTCTCCAAACTCAAACTCAAACTTAAACTCAAAGCCGACATCAGATGAACAGACTCTGGTATTCTAAATTTCGTGGTTTTGGGGGGTTTTTTTGCTTTTTTTTTTTTTTTGATTTGTTTTTCAGTGATTTTTACATTTATGGTAACTTTAAAATTATTAAGCCTCTTTCCTGTAAAGTATCAGAAGAGTAAACCTTTAAAAAAAAATGGTGTAACAATAAAATCGTCTTTAGGAGTGTGGTACATCTGAGACCCCAGGACGTAAGATTTAGGTTATGACAATAGAACCCCACACTAAAGTCCTCTTTTAAAGTATGGTGTCTGTAAGAGCCAAGACGTACGGGGAGGAATACATTGTAGTAAAAATGTATGTGCAATGTGAGCACGCATGTGCATATTCTAAAATTGTAAAACAATAGGAAGATGGGCAATGACGTCATTGGGGAATACCTTGAATTTCAAGAAAAAATTCACAAAAATAAGATAATTACAAACGTTTTAATAGCTTCTGGGTCCATTACACCCACGACGTATGGTTAAACGAAGGCGAAATTTTAGCAGCGGAGCATTGCATGACCGTCCACAAGCATCTCCAGTTTGGAGGCATAATTGAAACCTACCACGAGAGCTCGTACTTTGCTGGCACTTTTCTTGGTCATATCACAAGTTTCATTTGTGGATTTGTTCAGAAGGTTCTCAGAAAATGTGTTTAAATTTCTAATGTCGCGACCTTAGTCCTTGTGTGTTCTATCTCAATTTCCCGACAAACTGGAGATCTTTTAGTATGTGGAAGAGATTAACAAAAGTGCAATTTGACACTTGCTCAAAATGCGTTTTTTTTTTTTTTTTTGGTACTTATCAAGCTGTTTCACTGTTCCGACTCAATCTAACTCCACATCATATAACCAAAGCCGCAAACGTTTAACGTCGAATTTCTCAGCTGTGCAAAACCCCGGACTAATGTCGCGTTGTACTGCTTTTAAAGTAAACCCCTATGTGTATCGGCAATAAAATAAAAACTCTATCTACTGATGTCAGAAATGTTTGATGAAAATGTGTTTACAGATACCGACAGTCACCGGCGGTCTCTTTTCAGTTAAGATAGGACGTTTTTTGACGTGTAAAGTGAAACGTACTGACAAATCCTTTCGCTTGTTTCGTATCATTTCTTGTAAGATTTTCCCGCTTCAGTGTACGCGGAAGTCTGCAAAGTTTCTTTTTGTCTGTCCTAGTTGTCTGGATGTTTGGTAACCGATATCTGTTCAACATGAGCCCGAGACATCGTGTTTAATCATTCTCAGAACCTCCATAGCTTTTTTGGATTTTTTTATTTTTTATTTTGGCTTTTCTTTTTATTTTGGTCAAAAACTTGATCAGTGCCCTGGTTCACCAGCGCCAAATGATCAGGCCATTTTAAAATGAACCAGTTATTGATTGTGCGATGGAACCAAGTCAACAACCGTCGATGGCCTCCCGTGAGCGAGTTTGTTCTATTGTTGCATTTTGTTGGAGCCATGATTTGATGGGGGAGTTACTTTCTTTCTTTCTTTTCTATGTTTAAGCTTTTCCACTGCTGCCTATTTACCGGCAAGATTTCAAGTGAAATCTCTGTGGATCTTGTATGAGTCTTTTCTGTGTACGCGGGTCTTTTGGAATGAACCGAAAGCTTTATGTACCGGTATAGACGTTGTTAGAGCATAATCTGCTACATTACATTGGTTGAACTGGATCGTCAAATATGGTTTGTGGAAAAAAAAAAAAAACGTTTTCGGTTTCGTACATTAATATAGAAATTTTATATTATGCTTGTGAATTCCGGTGTTTGCTGATGAATACCATGAAGCGTTTCATCTGCTGTGGTCAAACATCATGATGAGTTTCATCTACTGTGGTGACGGTTCGTTCCGTTAAAATGGTGAAGATATTATGTAGAATATTCTAGACACTGTATTTCCAGTTGGACTTTTACCGTTGTTATTTGTATTTTTAAAATTTGTTCTCCCCCTGTCTATCTATCTATCTATCTATCTATCTATCTATCTATCTATCTATCTATCTATCTATCTATCTATCTATCTATCTATCTATCTATCTATCTATCTATCTATCTATCTATCGATCTATCTATCTATTTATTTATCTATCTATCTATCTATTTATCTATCTATCTAGCTATCTATCTGTCTATCTATCTATCTATCTATGTACCTACCTACGTACCTACCTACCTACCTATCTGTCTATCTATCCATCTATATCTATCTATCTCTCTATTTATCTATCTATCTATCTATCTATCTATCTATCTATCTATCTATCTATCTATCTATCTATCTATCTATCTATCTATCTATCTACCTACCTACAGCTATCTACCTACCTACCTACCTACCTACCTATTTATCTGTCTATCTATCTAGCTACCTACCTACCTACCTATCTACCTACCTACCCATCTATCTATCTATCTATCTATCTATCTATCTATCTATCTATCTATCTATCTGTCTGCCAGTCCATCTGTCTGCCTGTCTGTCTATCTACCCTTCTCTCTCTCTCTCTCTCTCTCTCTCTCTCTCTCTCTCTCTCTCTCTCTCTCTCTCTCTCTCTCTCTCTCCAGACGCCTTTCTCTCTTTCATTGACTCCCACTTACTCGCTGACGTGCTCACACACCCTCTCTCTCACTCGCCCATTAATTCACTCACAAACGCATTTGATTCATTTGACATACACACTCACTCTTCGTATCACTTTTTCTTCGTCTCACTCATTATTATACTCACTCATTCTTTGCTCATTTATTCACTTATTCATTCATCACTCATCCACTCAACTCATGCACTCATTCGTTGTTCAAATTTTCTGTGCTCCGCTGATCCGTCAGCCGTGCTCACGTTGACGAAGTATTCATTTTGGCCTCTCGTGCAACTGTCACTAAATGGATCACAAATTCAACAGGGATACTACTTTTAATTCAAATAACAAATTGTTCTCAACATTAAGATCAAACACCAGCTCTCTCTTATCTTAAAACTGGAAAAAGTTCAGTCGTGCTGGGTATTTTGTACAGAGTTTCCATTGTCATCCGTTCGTAATCCATCTTCATATCCAATAATACCTCCGTGCAACCTTCATTAATTCCCATTTAAGTCTTCAACATTTCAGGATCAAATGGCACATTGTCAAATTTTACATCCTAAAAAAGAGTGGCCAAAAAAGAAAAAAACGGTGTTTCAGTTGTGGAGTCTACATGAGCTCGGTTTTAGCTAGGTAGACATTGGTGGAAAAAAAAAGAGGGTGGGGTGGGGGGAAAGGGGGTAGATTATGAATTTTCGGGTTTTCTTGGGGTTGTAAACAAGAACATCTGTCACTTTCACGATCACTTAGGCACTGAATGAGATGGCGCCAGCTGAATGCACCCGCGCAAATGGTTGCAGGAGCAGCCGTACAGCTGTGATCATTCTGATATTGTCCTAAGCTGCATAAAACACTAGCAGAGTCTGTAGAATACCATTACACCAGAGGGTTCTTCCTCTGCCATCGGCAGCTCAGCCTGGAAAAAATGTAGAATGCATTCGTAGTTCAGTACTATGCCATTATGTAAACAAAACTGATTTTCCTAGATTTGTTTCTGAAATTGCGTCCAGGGGCGACTGTTTCTGAAATTATGCCCAGGGGATAACAGTTTGTGAACTTATACCCAGAAAGCAACTGTTTCTGAAGTTAGGCCCCAGAAGGCAATTGTTTCTGAAATTAGGCCCAGTTTGAATTCGATTCGTATTCGTTACAGGTCGATCTGTATCGCTGCTTCATTCTGACCGTGTCAAGTTCAGCCAATGAGAGCGTCTTGAAGTTGTCGTGTTGAATCGGTTTAATGCAAATCGTGTCTTTAAACCAAATGAATATCTTTTCTTTCGTTTTCATGAATCCCGTGGGGTCAATAGCGCGAAAACGTGAGATTTTTTTGTTTGAGGCTCATGCTTTTTCTTCACATCATCAATATTACTCATCTTCATATTATCTCCTGTCATGTGTTCGGCCATTGGGAGTCTCGCGTGTCACAGGAGCCAGATCCGTAGAGAGGCTGACGGCATTGTAATTTGCGTCCATGTGTTTGACGAAATGGACAAATTCATAATCATCCTTACTGCCCAGTTCTGGGAGGTTTTCATGGATTAGTTGTGCGTGGGATGAGATTTTGAGCTGCACGAAGAGTGAATAGTCTTTTGCCGTGGGAGATTAAGCACCGTTGCTACTGCTTATTATTATCGTTATTATTATTACTATAATTATTATTAATGATGTTATTTTCATCAACATTATTATTCTTGATACTGTGATTGCAACCAATGCTAACGTCATCATGAATGTTGAATTCTAAGTTTGGGTTCCGGCATTGATTGTGAGTAGTTTCTCTTTGGATATCTCTGAGTTTAGGCGTTACCACGAAGGCGAATGACGTTAGCAGATCACGCCGGCCAGCAGATGACCTCACACAATCTGACAATCATGGTCGGTAATTCGACCGTGACCTTAACGAACGTGCCTTTCGTTATGGATGACGCAATGAAGGATTTGAAAAGTACTCTTGACGAAATCTTTTTGCTTATATTTGGCAACCTGGTTTTGTGTGAGTATATCAGCTCAGTGACTGAAGGTCACATAGTGGGTTTTGTCAATGGCCTAGCCTGCTATCTGTGTTTTTTTGCAATTATTGTTTTCATTTTAATCCACTCTGAGGCCGTTCGGTGTTGATCTTAGCAAAACGCACCATCATTTATCCTGATCCTTACATTTCTTGTGGAGCTTTTGCTGTGGAGATTTTGTGCGTATGTGTGTGTGTGTGTGCGTGCGTACGTGTGCGTGTGCTTTTGTGGGTCTTTTTCATAGAGTAGCTTTTATTGAAGTCTTTGGGTTTTTTGCATTTCTTGTGAAGAAGCTTTTATTTTAGAGATTTTTGGAGGTTTTCGTTTTTTTACTTTTTTTGTTTGGTTTTGTTTGCAGAGAGGATTTTACTTTCAGAGTGTTTGGTTTTTTTGGTGTTTCTTGTGGAAAACCGTTTACTTTAGAGTCTTTTTGGTTTACTTGTGTTTCTTGTGGAGAGGCTTTTACTACATAGAGTCTTTTGGTTTTTGGAAGTTTCTGTGGAGAACCTTTGTCTTTAGAGTCTTTTGGTGTTTTTCTTTTGGGGGGGGGGGGGTACGGTTCTTGTAGAGAAGCTTTTAAATAGTGTTTTATGATTTTGACATTTCTTGTAAAGAAGCTCTTATTTTAGAGTGTTTTGCATTTTTGACGTTTCTTGTAGAGAAGTTTTTACTTTGGAGTCTTTGAGGAAGGGGTGCTGGGCATGGGTGCTGTTTTTTTTTTTCATTTTTCCCTTCTCAATATGCTTTTAAATTTTTAAAAATTGTGACAGTATGCTAAAGGCTTGAAGATAGAGTTTTGTCATCCTCTCATGTTCAGAATCAGTAGCTAATCCACAGCGGGCAATGGAGTTGTTTGGAATCTCTCTGTGGTCGGGTGACAGGGTGGAAATAATGATAATTGTGAACATTTAAGAAACTGTTAAAAACCAGTATTTCCTGCATTTTTTGACAAAGTTTAAGGGATGTTTCACATACAAGTCGTCTCTTAGAATGACAAGGTTCTAACTCACTTCCAGTTCCATCATCATAGCTTTTAGATCACAGAATTTCTTTCTTTTTAGTAATGCTCACATATTACATATCGAATCTGCTTGATACTTTGACACGCAGTGGAGAAGGCCCGTAGAAGTAGTGTGTAGTGTGCAAACTGAGTTCAGCCAAAAAGTGGAGGTAGAAACATGTCATTCCAAGGGGACAAAGAGTTACTAGTGGCCTATCGCTGGGAGGGTCTGCATTCTGTGTTCAGTCTGCTGGCGAAGGGAATAATAACATTTCTGGCACATTTTCTTTATGAAAAAGAAATTCTGGATCGTATATCACGATCTCAGGTCTTATTTGTTGCAACTTCACTTTTTGCACAACTGAGAAATTTGTCGACAAACGTTTGCGGTTTTAATTATTTTGAGAAGGAGTTAGAATAAATCAGATCTGTGAAACAAAAAAGTGGCTGAAGGTCACATCGCGGGTTTTGTCAATGGCCTAGCCTGCTATCTGTGTTGTTTTTTTACAATTATGTTTTCATTTTAATATACTTTGAGGCCGTTCGGTGCAGATCTTAGCAAATCTTTGCAAAAATTAGTGCCATGCCACAACGGAGTTTTAGCAAATATCAGAGTGTGCATTTATTATACCTCTTCTACATACTAAATGATCTCCAGAACTAAAGTTGCGATATGTCAGATCATATGTTAGAAGTGACATAACTGAGGACCTCTGGCCTTTTTTTTTCTGAATGTTTTTTTTATTTATTTTGCATGCTGATCTTGCCGTTCGTTTGTAAATCTGTACTCATATCTCATGCTGTCTGCTTGCAGTCTTACTGTCAAGAACAGATTTAATTCATAAATGTTTCCACTGACTAAATTTTTATGAGAGAGCAGTGAGTAATTTTTACAAACGTAATTATTGTGCGAGCCAGCATAACTTGGTCTCGTAAACAAGTTGTTTTGAACAGTTTTTTTTATAATAGATAGACAGAAGGTGTGGGGAAGGATAGACGGACAGCGTAGGTGTGCATGACTGAGCACTTGTTATATCTCGTGTTTTGAACTAGGTTTAGTAAAGAGGGAAGGGGTGAGTAGGAATTAAATGTTATTGAGACTTCTGTTGACGTACAGAAAATACCGTGATCCAGAGTAAAAGCTCGGGGTTTTGAACATGTTAAGAATTTATTGCTATAAAATTTATATTATATTGTATTGAAGTAATTCGACCTTTGATGTCGACCCAAGGTCGTTGCGTAGGGCTGTTACTTAAAATAACTCAGTTCGGCAGCTGAGCTAGAAGTGGTTGCACCAATCACAATCCAGGAATTAGACGGTAAGCTGCAGATGCAGTCCAGTATTTAAGGCCATACAGAACTTAGTTCTGGGCCACATGTAGACAATCCATTTACGAGGTGGTCGGCGATAGTCTTCAGCCAGATGAGAGACATAGAGACGCAGTTGAGCAGTCCATTGTGAGGGGCCTGATTTAAAGCTCCAGAGCCTAAGCTACTTGGTTTGATATAAACCCACAGCGTTTACATCCAGCGCTCTCACTCCCAGTGAGGGCCGCATGGTGAGAGTCCATACTAATTTGTAATGATGAAAGTGAACCGTTCTACTTACTTTTGAAGACAGTTTCAGAGCTACCGCCAGACAACGCATGGTTGTACAAGCATTCTCCATGGCGTGTCTAGAAGAAATGTCCATATCCTAACATGTCTCATTGAATTAATAGAATTTAAACTGTTAGATCCGTCGCCACGTGCGCGGATTCTATTTGCCATATAACTCATATGACCTGCAAGTAGTTAGATTGAATTCGTTAGTCTTTATAAAAGCTGTAGTTCCATTAGTTAGATTCAGTTGCCTTTGAATTGATATTTATATTTATAATTATATTTGTTACATTAATTCCTGTAATTAAACTGTCCTACAGTTCTGCTAAAATTGAAAGCAATTGATTTATTTAGTTTTCAGAGTGCAAGTATTTATTTTTGTGTGTTCGTCGATTGTGGGAGCGGACCTCGAAAGAGTGTCAGTCAAAATATCCCCATGTAACCCACATCGCGACACTTACAATATACAGTATGTTATTGTGCATAGAATATCAAACAAAAATAAGCAGTTTCATGTCTCAGAAAATCTCTGACTCTTAAAATTGTTGTTGTAAACATCCTTGGCGAAATTTCACACTGTCGCTTAAATCATCCCTCTGGTATCCCTTGGAAGTACCAACTAACGGTGAATCATATCGCGACTGAATATTATTATGTGGATTTCACGCGCCCTCGAAAATCCCCGCACCCGGCACTATGCCTATGGGTCCATGAAAATGTTATTTTTTAACGTGGGCCTTCAGCGTATCTGATCCTTTCAGGAGGGAGGGGGGAGGGGGGGGGGCTGAAATCTGCAGGTTGGTTTAGAAATCTTTAGCAAATTTTCAAACGGCATGTTAGGTACAAACGATTTTGTACGAACCTTTTCACGCTAGATTTTTATTCTTGAATTTAGTTGCAAGTCGGAAATTGTGAACTTTCGAGCTTTTAAAAGCGATCTTCTCGTTTGCACATTTTTTTGTGACTAAGCCTTGTTTTCTCCATGGCTTTAGGGGTGAAACAGACCCAGTCTGTTGTAGGCGCCAGACCGATGGCTCTCCGCCCATACATTTTGCTTCACACTAGCACGTTAAGCGCTGCCCACACCGTGACTCAGCGGCATGTAGTAGGCAGCGTCTAATGTGGTAATGTGAAGCAAAATTATGAGCGGCGGCCATTGGCCTGACACAGCCTTGATTTGTTTCATTCCTTAATGATAATTATTGTCCTTTTGTCCCTTTTTCCAACAAACAATGAGAAGTCAGTTGTAGCCGGGAAGATAAGCAACTTTATTATGGTAATATTTACAGGTCATCAGTTATATACAGTATCGTAGTAGATGTACACAATAATGCATAGAGTAATGAGTGTCACCAAATATCAATAAAGATAAAGTCATTTACACACTTTCATACTTTAGAAAAGGTGACCTAATGTATTACCAACTTACTGAGACTAATGCAACATGAAAAGTAGTGTAGGTAAAGTGGTGGTGTTAATTAATCACACAACGAATGAGAGGTAAATTGTTTCCCTTACTACGTAATTAAGTGTAGGTCTAACCAAGGGCAGTAACTAAGTAATTACATGTATGCATAATTTCCCTTGATTATATATGGATATAACACCTCCCTTCTAGCCTGAAGTACATAATATAAATATGGTGAAGGCTAAAACTAAAATTCATGCTACATAAGTAAAGTCGTGTCTTGTCGAGATCGGTCCTTGCCACCCCATGTCAGAATGGTGTGGTAGGTTTCGGTCTCGTCCGCTCCTATCCACCCTATGCCAGGATAGTGTGGTAGGTTTACGGACACGTCAGTCCTGGAGTGCGATCCTTGCCACCCCATGCCAGGATGGTGTGGTAGGTTTCTGTACTCTGTCATAGGTTCAGTCCTTGCCACCCCATGCCAGGATGGTGCGGTAGGTTTCTGAACCTTTACAAACAAATTAGTCTCTATGTCTCTGTCGTCGAGGACGTAGCTGATCTGTATGCCGGCGGCAAATTGGTCCATGTGGTAGAATCTTGACTTCAAACAGGCTGTGGCCAATTGTTGCTGTCACCTTCGCAGATTTCCATTTGTCCTTACGACCCCCTTTGAAAGACAAAGCGAAGCAGGGATCACCAACGTTGAACTTCGGTTGACGGTCGGCATATTTGACTGTATCTTTCTGTCGTCTGCGCTGTTTTCGACGGGCTGGTGGAACATCTGGAGTCTGGTCGTCGGCATCGGGTGGACTGGCATGTCGTTCTCTCGCTGGAAGGATGACGTCAATTTTGGTTCTGATTTGACGACCATTCAGTAGTTGACTGGGACTGGATCCACATGGGAGAGGTGTGCGTTTGTACAGCATCAGGAATTCCTGGATGGCGTCAATTGGAGGAAGACTTGACTTCTTTAGAGACTGCTTGAAACTCTGGACGAGTCTCTCAGCTGCACCATTTGTGGCTGGGTGGTATGGAGCTCCTTGGAGATGTTGGATGCCTCTTTCCTTGCACCAAGCCTTGAACTCCTCTGATGAGAAACACTGGGCGTTGTCAGTCACAATGGTGTGCGGATAACCAAAATGTGCGAAGTCGTCGTCCAGTTTGCGGGTCGACGCCTTGGTGATGATGGAAGTCATCAGGTGCACACATGGGTACTTGGACAGGGCATCTACCATGACTAACCAATTGTGTCCTTTGAAGTTGACAGCATGGTCGACATGGACTCTGCTCCAAGGTTCTTCAGGAATTGTCCAAGGATGCGTCTGCTTGGCAGGAAGCTTCTGATGTTCGTTACAGGCTAGGCAGTTTTGGGAGACGTCTGTGATGTCTGCATCAATGCCGGGCCAGTAAACTGCTGTTCTTGCCAACTGTTTCATTCGCTGCATCCCAAAATGTCCAAGGTGAAGAATCTCTAGGATCTGAGGCTGCAGGCTTTGTGGGATGATGAGTCTGGATCCATAAAAGAGACAACCAGTTTACTGTGACAAGGAGTCTCGTATGGAGTAGAAAGGCTTTACCGTACTTGGAATATCGTACGGCCATCCGTCTTGTAAGAAGGTCTTCACTGTTGACAGTAGCGCATCTTCAGACGTTGCCTTGATAACAGCTTTTGAGTCCGTTGGGGCGACTTGCTTGCTGATCATCTTGATGGTACAGATAGTGTTTGCATCTGCACCTGATTCTTGCTGGTCAAACATCTTGTCCGGGCCGGCTGGAAGTCGACTGAGAGCGTCGGCATTGCCATGTTGAGCTGTCTTCCGGAACTCGATCCTGTAATGATACTGGCTCAGGGTAAGTGCCCATCTTGCCGGTCTGTTTACTGCCAGTGCTGGAGTTGCTTTTGTTGGTCCAAACAAAGCAATTAGCGGCTTGTGGTCCGTCACTAGGATGAACTTTCGGCCATATAGAAACTGGTGAAACTTGTTTAGGCCGAAGATGATGGCTAGGGCTTCTCTCTGGATCTGGCTGTATTTGCGCTGTGTTCCAGTGAGGGTCTTGGACGCATTGCTGATGGGTCTTTCGCTGCCGTCTGGGTATCGGTGAAACAGTATTGCTCCAATCCCAACTTGAGAAGCATCGCAGGATATGCCCACTTCTAAAGATGGATCCAAGTGGGCCAGCACAGTGTCAGCCGTCAACATCTTCTTGACCCCCTGGAAACCAGCTTCTTCTTCAGTTCCCCATTGCCACGAAACGTCCTTCTGAGTGAGTCTGTGGAGAGGCTCCAATGTTGTTGATACATTCGGCAGGAACTTGTGAAGATCCCATCTTCGTCGCCAATTTGCTATGTGGTGATAACAAACAAAGAGAAGTCAGTTGTGGCCGGGAAGATAAGCAACTTTATTATGGTAATATGATTTGAGGTCTTTATTTTAGGAGGTTCGCTGCCCTTGGCATTTACACCTCACTTTACTTGTTTTATTATTTCTTGTTCTGTCGGAGGGGGGGGGGGGGAGATGATATGGATAAATTTTAATCTATTAATTTCAATTTTGCCCGGGCAGCGGCCTTTCGGCCTGCTCTTTACGATTTCCAACTGCCAAGGTATCTTTAACGTGCGCAACGTGCACACGGGCCCTCCGAATTTTTTCGTCCTTATCCGAGAAGACTAGGTACTCGATCCTACCCCCCAATAGGACCAGGGACTTGAAAATATGAGAAAAATCCAATTTCCAAGAACTACTCGATCCTACCCCCCCAATAGGACCAGGGACTTGAAAATACGAGAAAAATCCACTTTCCAACATGCCTGCACTGCCCGGGTTTAGAACCCGGGACCCTTGGCATGAGAGGCGAGCACCTTGCCTCTAGACCACCTTGTCCCCTTATTATGGTAATATTTACAGGTCATCAGTTATATACAGTATCGTAGTAGATGTACACAATAATGCATAGAGTAATGCATATTATGGTAATATTTACAGGTCATCAGTTATATACAGTATCGTAGTAGATGTACACAATAATGCATAGAGTAATGAGTGTCACCAAATATCAATAAAGATAAAGTCATTCACACACTTTCATACTTCAGAATAGGTGACCTAATGTATTACCAACTTACTGAGAGTAATGCAACATGAAAAGTAGTGTAGGTAAAGTGGTGGTGTTAATTAATCACACAACGAATGAGAGGTAAATTGTTTCCCTTACTACGTAATTAGGTGTAGGTCTAACCAAGGGCAGTAACTAAGTAATTACATGTATGCATAATTTCCCTTGATTATATATGGATATAACAGTCTTGTTGGCTATTTTCACACACATCTAATCGAACTTCTGTTTGTTGCCTCCTATGAGATCAATACTTTTTGTATTGTTTATTGGCTGTGTGTCTGTCAAAGTCTGCGCTATTTGTGTACCAATGTGTTTGATCTTGTTAATCAGTTACGCGTCAATTTATTTCTCAAAATGGATCACTGACTGTCCGTGTATGTTACAGATTTCTTCTGCTGATCAGTTCTGTTCTCCAGGAACTTCATTCCTTTTTAGTTGTATGTTTTGGAATGTTGCTCTATTTATGTTTTCACTGTCAATCTTGTAAACACGTACATGTATGTGGAATTTGGCTGAATGTTGCTTATTTATTCTGCTTATTAACTGTGTTTGGCTGAATATTTACACTGGTTGCATGTTGTGAAATATGAATCAGTGTGTTTTCCGTAAATCGCATTTAGCCATGTGTTTGTACGAAATTAAAATTATTGATTAATTTTGTCATGTTTCCCCCACTGACGAAGATGATGATATCTTTCTTAGTGTTGATCGATAATAATATATTGTACCCGCCAGACCTGTTTCTTTATGTCTGTGTGCAGGGCCAGACTTTGGAGCTGCAGCACGTAATAATTATAATCTTTGTTGTACTCTGTAGTGTGGTGTTAAGTGTATGTTACAATGTGTTGTTGTACTTTGAATACTTGACGAGACTAAGTTACCCTAGCGCAGGGGCCCCTTAGACGTGGGGTCTAATAATTAAAATATTTGCTGTTCTCTGTGAAATATGCAGCGTGGTGTTAGGTGTATGTTGCAATGTGTTGTTGTGTATACTTGACGAGACTAGATCTCCCTAGCGCTGAGACCCCCTTAGGCGTGAGGCCCAATAATTAGAATCGTTGCTGGTCTCTGCAAAAACCTGCAATCCGGTGTTAAGTGTATGTTGCAATGTGTTCTTGTGTGTACTTGCGGAAACTAGCTTTCCCCTAATGCGAGGGCCTCCTTCGGCGCCGGGCCCATTTGGGAGCAATAATTGGTTCAACTAGCCTTAAGCCTGCCATGGTCATCAAGCACAGTATTGAATATTATAACTCATAACACATTCTCCTTTGATCGTATAAATTATGATATGTAATAATGTAATGATTGGCTTGAATAGCGCTCAAATCCACACACACACACACACACACACACAGATATGATGTGCTCTAAGGTGGTGAGCTAAAATTAGAGACAAGGATTAACATAAAATCAATTCATCATGCTCCCACTCATACACATTAACAAAACGTAATCTACTGCCATCCTCAAACCTCTGAGACCAAAAAGGACATCATTCCGATTCAAAATGAAAATAGTCCTAATTGATTTGAGGTCTTTATTTTAGGAGGTTCGCTGCCCTTGGCATTTACACCTCACTTTACTTGTTTTATTATTTCTTGTTCTGGCGGGGGGGGGGGGGGGGGGGGGGAGATGATATGGATAAATTTTAATCTATTAATTTCAATTTTGCCCGGGCAGCGGCCTTTCGGCCTGCTCTTTACGATTTCCAACTGCCAAGGTATCTTTAACGTGCGCAACGTGCACACGGGCCCTCCAAATTTTTTCGTCCTTATCCGAGAAGACTAGGTACTCGATCCTACCCCCCAATAGGACCAGGGACTTGAAAATATGAGAAAAATCCAAATTCCAAGAACTACTCGATCCTACCCCCCAATAGGACCAGGGACTTGAAAATATGAGAAAAATCCACTTTCCAACATGCCTGCACTGCCCGGGTTTAGAACCCGGGACCCTTGGCATGAGAGGCGAGCACCTTGCCTCTAGACCACCTTGTCCCCTTAAAATAGTCCTAAACAATTCAGTTTTGACTTTATATGTAAAACTGATAATGCTCTCACTTTTCCTGGCGTCAACGCTAATGTTGTTCTATGGTTCAGGCCACAGACTAATAAATTAACCAGACTGGAAGCACGAGCTTTTACGGAATTTCCCGAGCGGCGACTGTAGAACCAACATGGCCGCCGCTCGGGAAATTCCGATTCTAGTTCCATCTGCAGTAGAAATTTCTTTTTATTTGTCAAAATTGGTTATACATGTATAAATTTCTTGGTGCGGAACCAAACTTCCGCGTTCAGTAGGCGCGTCAAAATGGTATCATTCAAAATTGTAGCTATGCTGAAGGTTGGTCGCTGCCGTAAACCTAGAATGCCGGATGGTTCATGTCCTTTCGTTGTTTTGTGACGTCACACAATGGGATCATCCAGTCTGGGCATTTTATTAGTCTGTGGTTCAGGCCCTACAAAAAGCCTTTTCACTAAAAAAAAAAAAGGATAATCCAGCCGTGGGTGTCTCGAGAAGTTTCGTGCCCACTTAACTTAAATAATCATAATAATTATTTGGACATAAAACATGACATAACAATTCGGCATTTTGAATTTCGTCCAGTTCATCACGATATGCATCATGTCATAAACATTTTATTTCCTGACACGAGATTCGGCTGAGCGGGAGAATTGGCTAGATCTATGTCCATTTTGACCACTTTTCTGGATATAACAAAATCTGCCATTTCTAGCGGTCTTCCATAATGTCTGTCTATGTCCATGCTCTAATCTTTCAAATAACCTCGGAATCCCGATTCCAGATAATTGTGTTTACAATGTCCACAGGTTTATAATTGTTAACAGGCTCTTCTCAAAATGCAGGTCGTGGACATAATCAGTTCTTCTCATCAGCCGATGTGATTTTAGCCCAATTGTTAATGGCTTAACTGGCACTGCAAATAGTTCAAAGAGGGAGGTTAAACAATTTTCTCGTGCTGGGTCAGTTTGAACATACCAGTTAATAACATGCTACGATCCCGACCAATGAAAAACCCATTTTGGTTGACTGGCCAAAAAAGCCACTTAGTAGACCAAAGGGCCAGTTAATAACATGCCATAATCCTGACCGTCGAAAAACCAATTCGGTTGGCTGGCAAAAAAAGTCACATAGTAAAACCAAAAGGCGTACGTGCTATATTATTTAGGACTTTATTTTTAGGGGGATCTCTGCTCCGGGCATTTGCACCCATAGGGCATAATAGTTCGTCCATCAGGTATGATGATGACCTTAACAACACCAGAGGAATAAAGAACAGAAATTGTTGAGAATTTCAACACATGGACAATAAAGAGAACTAAAGGACACAGAGGACAGAATGGAAAGACTGTTCTTTCATGACTTATGGCTTCTCATGGGACTGATAAGTCCTATTTTTGCCCTGCAGACCCTTCCGCATAAATGACAAGAGTGCTCCGTTGGTTCAGTACCACTGGGCCTTTTCTTGCGCCGTTCTCTTTTTTTGATAGCCTGCTGGACTCTGTCAGCTTCCCATGCTTTGCTGTGTCACAAATCCCAGACTGGGAGATGTAATAAGTATGACAGGACAACAATCACGAACAAACAAGTTAACACTTAACAGAACAATCCATCAGACTCACACATTTATTAAACATAATTATACAGATAATAGCGCAATTACATACATTATATTATTGAAATCAACTGCCGTACAACGGCCTTATTCTCACACACACTCTCCCTCGGATCCACAATCCGGTAGTTACTCCTAAAGGCCCTTCGGCCTCAGCCTCTCCCCTCAGGGTCTTAATAGCACATTAATAATATACTGGCACCGCAGTCTCCCAATATCACCGTCCTATTGTCATACACCTTAGCACTCCCCTAGCACCTCAGCAGGGCAATAACACATTATTATTTCCATAGCCATCAACATGGCGACAACATAGTATCAGTTCACTAGCCTATCAACATGGCAACAATATAGTATCTCATTCACTCTCATATCTACGTCCCTGTCCGTGGCCTGACTGCCACGACTTTATGTGCCTCTACTGTCCTGCACTGACAGCCTCACTTCTGGCCTATGTGTGGCCTCCGGCCCTATGCTGGCCTATCCCCTGGGCTCATCGAGGTGGCTCTGCGGCCCGTCCCCGACACCTACAAGAATAACATTACATTGGTATAATACCCTACCATTTCTATTCACTCCACCTCTCCTTACAACCCATGAAGCGTACACACACTAGTTCACCTTTCACTCACCACACATCTTACGGTAACACACTTCCATCGGAGTACACACTACTCACTCGCGCTACAAATCCATGAACTCACTTTCATCTATCGCTCATGGCGCACATTGCTATATTCAATATCAAGGACTTCCACATTCCTCACATATACTTATTTACATCATGGTAATAGACGAATATAATATAATACATCAATCATAATAATCAATCAACATTCTACGTACCAGTCATCACTGGAAAGACTCTCACTAGTCTTCTCGACTGCTTCCCTTATGTCCGCCCGATGGGCTCTTATTCACAGGTCCGCTCCGTAGGACCTTCTAACTTGCAGTGATAGTTATACATCGCTTTCGCCTCATTCAGACCCCCCCACTACTCACAACAGCACGCTTAACTTGCTGTCTACTGTGAGCCCTTCTTACTCTACACCCGCTCTGTAGCAATCCCCTTAATTGCACTCACTCCACTCGTGACATCATCCCCCACCCCAAAAAAATTAATGCAATTAATTTCAAATCGCATCAAGATGACTGTCAACGAGTGAGCGTGAGCAATACGTACACTAAAAAAAATGACCTAGCAGTTCCCCTAGTATATAGAATACCGAAATCAGGGGAAAACATGGGGATCAATATGGTCTGCAATATGCATATATGTGTCACATCATGAATAGCTAACTAATCACAATACTTAATACAGAATCAAAAACCATTCAACCTATCAACCATTCTTCATATCATATTTATAATGTCAATATTTTAAAGTCGACTCATTCACACAGATCCTGTCAATGTTCCTGTCCTCTGATGTATAAGCTCCTGAAATCTTCCCCTAGGCTCGACTAAGGTAGTCGGCGATATGATTGCTGGTTCCTGGAATTGGTTGAATAACGAAGGTATACGGCTGCAAAGCCAATGCCCATCTAGATAAGCGTGGGCTGGACGAACGATTCTTCGACAAAAATGTCAGTGGCTTGTGGTCTGTCTGGATACTAAATTCTCGTCCCATGAGATAACGTCCCAATTTCTGGACGGACCAGACAATGGCAAGACACTCACGCTCTATCACAGAATATTTTCTTTCTCTCTGCAATAACTTCCTACTGACATAACATACAGGATGGAGACATTCGTTCTTCTCCTGTAGAAGACAAGCGCCGACACCAGAGTCCGACGCATCCGTTCTGAGGATAAAATTAGATCGAAAATCGGGTAATATCAGAATGGGTGACGATGATAATGCTGTCACCAAATTATCAAATGCTGTCTGACATTCAGACGTCCACTGGACCTTATCGGGTTGTCCCTTCTTAGTAAGGTCAGTAAGAGAAGATGACAAGGAGGAAAAATTTGGAATGAACTTTCTGTAATAATTTAAAATTCCCACTAAGCTTCTGACTTGTTTCTTTGTTTTAGGGATTGGCAACCCTACTAACTTGTCAATTTTTGTTTCTTCAGGTCTCTGAACACCTCTACCCACAATATGTCCTAAGAATATTATCTCTGGACATGCCAAATCCATCTTTGCGGGTTTAGCAGTTAACCCAAAATGACGTAATCGTTGAAAAATTACTGTTAGTGTCTGAATATGATCAGACCATGTCGACGTATGGCATGCTATATCGTCAAAGAATGACACGACATTAGGTATGTCCTTCAACACTAATCTCATTAATCGTGCAAACGTCGCTGGCGCGTTTACCAACCCAAATGGCATGACCTTAAATTGGAATAATCCAATGGGCGTTTGGAACGCCGTGTATTGTTTAGATTCCTCAGTAAGCGGGATTTCCCAATACCCTTTCGTCAAATCTATCTTGGAAAACCACGTGGACCCGGCCAATGAAGCTATTAATTCCTCCTGAAACGGAATAGGCTCCCTATCGCCTACCGTAATAGTGTTCAATCTTCGAAAATCAATACAGAACCGCACCGATCCATCAAGTTTTTTCACGAGGACGATGGGTGATGAATACGGCGATGTTGATGGTTCTATCACATCTAACTTCAACATTGACTCAACTTCCTTTATGACTCTATCTCTCGAAGAAAAAGGCAACGGATACGGTCTAAGAAATACTGGCTTATCCGAAGTCAACTTTATTTGGTGCTGGATCACCGTAGTGCGACCCGGCAAATCCGTAACAACATCCGGAAATGACGCTAACAGGGTCTCAAGTTCCCTACTCCTTGAACTCGTAAGGTCAGGGTTAATTTTTACGTCCCTGTAACCTTGTGTCGCAGTTAACTCCGGCAATTGAATTTGTAACTCTTCCTGCGCCTCGGTGTCGCTTACGTCACCGTCCAACTGGTCTACGACCCCCGTACAAGCAGTAGAGAAGACAGTCTCCTCTGGTCTTGTCTGTGCACACAGATACTGTGGTCTCTCATAAAATCTCTGTAGCATATTAACATGGAAAACCTTACTCGTTCCATCAATGTGGATAGCGTAATCTACCTTTGAAACAACTCGCTCAATAACATAAGGGCCTTTCCATGTCATCAATAACTTATTATGGTCCGTAGGTAACAACAACAGAACCTTGTCTCCTGGCTTAAAAATTCTCAGTTTGGAACCTCTATCTTTATAGTCTTTTGCTCTTTTCGAAGCGATACCCGAAGCTTCTTCTGCTATAGTGCGCGCTGAAGATAGTCTTTCTCTTAAATCAACAAGGTACTGAAACACCGAAATCTGCTCATCGTCTCCCGATGATGGCGACGTCATCATGTCCCGAAGAACATCAGTTGGGCCCCTAGGACTACGACCGTACATCATTTCGAACGGCGAGAATCCCGTTGACTCCTGCCGTACCTCTCTGTACGCGAATAACACTGCAGGGATATATCTATCCCAATCTTTAGGGCGATCAGCAGCTACCTTACGCAGCATCGACTTCAACGTCGAGTTCAATCTCTCGCACATGCCATTAGCCTGCGGATGATAAGGGGTGGTAGTGATGGGTTGTATACTGAATAAGCGGAACAATTCCTTCATCATCTGCGACGTAAATTGCGCGCCCCTATCAGACAGAATTTGCTCTGGTATTCCTACCCTAGCGAAAATTGCAAACAACGCTTCCGCGACTGCCTCAGACGTTATGGTCCGCAGAGGAACCGCCTCTGGCCATCTCGTAGCATTACATATGACCGTTAAGAAAAATCGATTCCCCCTATCGGTCGCTGGGTGAATGGGGCCAACAAGGTCTATCGAGACCTTTTTAAACGGTTCCGAGACCGTGGGGATCTTCTGAAGAGGAGCCTGGGGTGTACGACCCTTATGCGTCGTCTTTTGGCACGCACTGCACGTCTTACAATAGACTTGCACATCTCTGTGGATCGATGGCCAGTAAAAATTTTTAAGAACCCTTTCTTTGGTTCTAGCTATCCCCATATGACCCGCTAATGGAACATCATGGGTCAGACGCATTACTGTAGCAATTAACGACCGTGGCACGACGACCTGCTTTTGAACGGAAGCCACTGTGACGTACATACGGAACAGAATGCCCGCCTGAACAATAAAGGAGGACGACCCGTTCTTATATCTCCTCGTTTTCTCGGTTCGCGCTTCCCCAAAACATGGGTTTAATGATGGGTCCTCCCTTTGTAATCTCGCCAAGCGCTCTGGCGTGATATCTAGGTTGACCGCTGGCGTCGCCAAAGGTCTAATCTTATCTTTATCCGCTACCCGTCGACGTGTTTCGACCGCGGCGCAAAAGTCAATACCTTTTGATTGCGACCATGCTTGTACGTTCTCATCGGAAGGGGAAACTACCCGTGATACATTCCCAATGATGAGCTGGGCGCCTGGAAAACAACCAACGACTGCTTCGACTTCCCCGCTAAGGAAAGGTGTATCTATCATTATTTTTGCCATGGGTAATTTCTCAATGGCCCCCGAAAATTGGATGCACGGGACAGTCTCACCTGTAAGCTGTGAATCCCGAATGCAGTCTCTATGCACTCCCACAACGGTAGATCCCGTATCTCGTAAAACCGAGACCGGTTCGTCCCCAACAAACCCCGGATAAACCCTAAGACCACCTCCTGTATGACATGAATTTATAACGGGGATCTTTCTCCCACAAGGTAAAACACCGGAAGATAATAACTTCTCACAACTGGGACACTTAGAATACTGTCCGCCTCCGTTGTCCGATGTAACACACGCCGCCGCATGATGAAATTTATTTGGGGAACATGGACTGGAGCTACTGTCCACGTTCGCCGCTATCCTACCTGCAGGGCAGTTCACGCTGATGTGATCTGCTCTTCCGCAGTTCCAACACTTCGCGGCCCTACACTCGCGTGAAAAGTGACCCACGCGTCCGCAAGTCCAACACTCCGCTCCCTGTGCTGCACTAGGCCTGGGTCCCCGTGACCCATCGCGACCGGAACTAGAGTCCCTATGCCGTCGGTCATCGGCAAAGGTCACAAATCGCCCCCGGCCATTACCGCGACCTAGCCCTCCTGCTCGGTCAAACTTACCGGATCCATATGCCGGTGATTGGCGATAGCCCCTACGCTGCCCCTGGGCTTGCCCGCTATAGGCACCACGCTGACGCGACCTGTCCCCAAGTCCTGCCGGCGACCCCTCGACAACGGCGGCGTACCCAGCATCTTGGACGTACGCCCTGGCGACTGGTTTGGACGGATGCGCCGTACGGTATGCCTCCGCCAACTTAGACGCCTCCTGCACCGTCGCGGGTTCGTTCTCTTTCAGGAAAGCCACCAGATCTTTGTGGCACGACGCGTACAGCTGGTCACGGATCATTAGGTCTTTCAGTTTAGCGAAATCCGTGCCCACATGCGCCAAGTCTACCCAGTTCGCGAAATACTCCGTTAGTCTCGCGACGAAGGCAGCAAAGTCCTCCCTGGTATCTGCACGTGCTCGCCTAAACTGCTCCCGGAAATATTCCTCGGTACGCGCAAATCGGCGCAGCAGCAAAGCCTTCAGCTTATCGTAATCTCGCACGTCTTCGCGCTGTAGCTCTTTAAAGTAGGTTAACGCTCGCCCCTGCAATAGCGATGCCAGGTACGTGGCCCATAATTCCTTATTTTCCCCCCATTGCAATTGTGCGTTCAGTTCGAACCTGTAAAGGAAGGCGTCTATGTCGTCCTTCCGGTCGTCGAACGTAGGGAGCTTAATCCTAACACCACCTTTATTGTGTACCTGCCGCTCAACTGTTTCTGTTGGCGCATTCTTTTTGAGTTCTAATTCCGCGATTCTTACTCGCGCGTCTGTCTCCCGCTCTTGAGCTTCTATCTCCTTTAACTTTAACTCCCTCTCCTGTTGCTGAGCCTCTAACTCCTTTAACTTAAACTCCCTTTCCTGTTCCTGAGTCTTAGCCTCTCTTTCTTGTTGCTGAGCCTTAGCCTCTTTTTCTCGCTCTCTATCCTTAGCACGCTCATCGCGCAAATCCGCCTGCTGTTCTTTAATCCAGCCGCGTAGCTCTTCTCCCTCAAGGCCAAGTTCCTTACCCAACTTCATTAATTGTTGGAGTTCTGCCATTTCACAGATTTATGCTTATGGTATGTATTATAAGACGACCAACCTGTCGGTATGATCACTAACGATACGACCAGAGACCTGAGATCACACCAGATATAACAATACCCAGTTGTCTCAAATACAATTCAGAAATTTACCTTTACAGCACAACTAATTCTATATCTATAAAATGTATAGCGCTATTAATTATAAAAGAAAATAGAAACGACAAGAATGAAGAAATTCAGTAGAAGGACCACAAGTACGTCAAGGACAACGAACCAGACTAGGACAAAGCTTCTACAAAAAAAAACTATAATGGAAAAAAATGCAACCTAACTACACCGATTACACAACACGGTACGAACAAGAACAGAGTCTGAAAAAAAAGAACGTATCTACAGAAAGGTAGGAGAGGGACAAGAGAGACGTCTTCCTAAAACAACGAGGAAGATGGAACGGCACAATCTAAACACAAATACAGGTCCCTACAGAACTGTTCACTGTGATGAACGCGGTTCCTAGATTAGCCCACCTCCCGAAGCGGACAAACTACGCTCACCACAGCAAACCCGCGCCACCGCCCGTATAATCGATTACGACAACAAGAACAGCAAAAACAGGGAAACAGACAGATGAAAAGACAGCCCTCAATCCAGGGTACAAAATTTTCACTTAACTTTCAATTTTTGAGTTTAACTCCTCCCCTTAATCGGAGCTCTGGCCGCTTGACTCCTCAGGCTGGCACACACACTCTGCAGAAATTTAAGTACACATTAATACATATTCATCAAAATACCTGCATCAATACATATTATTATTCATAAACATGCATAAATCATATCATTGTGAAATTTCCATTCATCCCACGAACAAGGACAGCAGCACAAATTCCTAGCACAACAGAAAAACAACTAGATATAACGAATACACAATGTCAAAATGACGACAGGTAAACAGGACGAGCCCCCAGTGTCACAAATCCCAGACTGGGAGATGTAATAAGTATGACAGGACAACAATCACGAACAAACAAGTTAACACTTAACAGAACAATCCATCAGACTCACACATTTATTAAACATAATTATACAGATAATAGCGCAATTACATACATTATATTATTGAAATCAACTGCCGTACAACGGCCTTATTCTCACACACACTCTCCCTCGGATCCACAATCCGGTAGTTACTCCTAAAGGCCCTTCGGCCTCAGCCTCTCCCCTCAGGGTCTTAATAGCACATTAATAATATACTGGCACCGCAGTCTCCCAATATCACCGTCCTATTGTCATACACCTTAGCACTCCCCTAGCACCTCAGCAGGGCAATAACACATTATTATTTCCATAGCCATCAACATGGCGACAACATAGTATCAGTTCACTAGCCTATCAACATGGCAACAATATAGTATCTCATTCACTCTCATATCTACGTCCCTGTCCGTGGCCTGACTGCCACGACTTTATGTGCCTCTACTGTCCTGCACTGACAGCCTCACTTCTGGCCTATGTGTGGCCTCCGGCCCTATGCTGGCCTATCCCCTGGGCTCATCGAGGTGGCTCTGCGGCCCGTCCCCGACACCTACAAGAATAACATTACATTGGTATAATACCCTACCATTTCTATTCACTCCACCTCTCCTTACAACCCATGAAGCGTACACACACTAGTTCACCTTTCACTCACCACACATCTTACGGTAACACACTTCCATCGGAGTACACACTACTCACTCGCGCTACAAATCCATGAACTCACTTTCATCTATCGCTCATGGCGCACATTGCTATATTCAATATCAAGGACTTCCACATTCCTCACATATACTTATTTACATCATGGTAATAGACGAATATAATATAATACATCAATCATAATAATCAATCAACATTCTACGTACCAGTCATCACTGGAAAGACTCTCACTAGTCTTCTCGACTGCTTCCCTTATGTCCGCCCGATGGGCTCTTATTCACAGGTCCGCTCCGTAGGACCTTCTAACTTGCAGTGATAGTTATACATCGCTTTCGCCTCATTCAGACCCCCCCACTACTCACAACAGCACGCTTAACTTGCTGTCTACTGTGAGCCCTTCTTACTCTACACCCGCTCTGTAGCAATCCCCTTAATTGCACTCACTCCACTCGTGACATGCTGCCTCTGGTAAGGGCCGCCCTCCATAGGGCATACGTGCTGAGGGAAAGGATTCTGTTTCGAGGGCTGTTGCTGTCACCTTTTTTTTTTTTCCTTTTTTGCGGTTGTTTGTGTTACTTAGCTTTACCAATTGTTTTTGTCTTTATAATTATTTACTTCAAAGAAACCACCTGGGCAACCAATGTTTGGTGAACACTGAAGGAGAACCATTATAATATATATTTGAAATCCTGGCAGCTCATTGTAGTAGATCGTGTGTGCATCAATTTAGCTCACTTGCTTACGTCTGGATATTGCTTTCTTTCAAGTAAAGTGTTTTGGAAATGGAATTACATTATTTAAACGCCAGGAAACGATGTTTTGCCCAGTTTTGTTTTTTTGCAAGTTTTGTCAAACATAACTAGATCTATATTTAGCACCACCAGACCTTGTTTGCCCAGTTTGTTCTGTTGTTTTTTTTTTCTTACTATTTTAGACACTGAACCAAATTTGCTGAATTGAGACGTTGTTTTTTTTTTATTATACACAGTGATGCAATGTGGCTTTGCCTTCCTGGAGGCCGGCAGCGTCCGGAGCAAGAACACAAGCAACATTCTCATCAAAAATTTGCTGGACTCATGTAAGTGGAAGTATTTTTGTACTGTTGTATTTTGTATACTTCTTTAATCCCATTTTGGGAAATTTGCCCCAGGGTCATTAGAGCCCAGTTAGAGTTGGAGCCGACACGTTGTCGTTACAGTGCAGCGCCGATAGACAGGGATTTTAAAATTTGGGGGGGGGGGGGGGGGAGGGGGATAAATTTCATTTAATTTTGCCCGAGCAGTGCTCTTCTCCACTTCCAATATCTTTAATGCGCCCAACGTGCACACGGGCTCTCCGAGTTTTCCGTCCTTATTCGAGAAGGCTATTTTCTCGATCCTACCTGTCATAGGATCAGGGACTAGAAAATATAAGAAAAATCCCAAAATTTCCAAAATGCCTGTGCCGACCGGGATTCGAACCCTGTACCTTCGGCATGAGAGGCGAGCACCTTGCTTCTAGACCACCGTGTCCCATTGTAGACTACAAGGTATGAACATGTTAGGGAAAAATGCAAGGACATGTCGATAAATGCATCCTGTGCATTAGAGGGCCCCACATAGAGTATGTGCACTCCAATTTGGGGATCAGGGGGGATGCGCCCGCCATCCCTCATTAAAATTTCAGCGAAGTTGTAGATCAGTGTTTCTCAAGGTGGGGCATGGGACTTCAGAATGAGGCTTGGATATTTTAAAAATATTTTTGCATTATACTGTATACATATACTAGACTAAGTTTGACCAATCATGGTGGGCCGGGGCGCTTTGAAAATTGAAGTGAGGCGTGAGGAAAAAAGGGTTGAGAAACACGGTTCTAGATCATCCTAGAGTAGCAGAATAATACACGTCAAAGCAAACAGAGAAAGATACAGTAGGTCGTTTCTCAAACCTCCGCAGTTCGCCTCAACAGACATTGTAACTAGATGTGTGCCATAATTATTTTACTGCCGTGGTTCCATGCCATGTTCTTTCATGTAATACGCCTACGACTGAGTTATGTTATGTTTATAAATGATAATGATGCATTAAAAGTGTAATGATGTGTTAGATGTGCGTAACGAGTATGTGCCGTAAACGTTCTGTGAAATTGAATTTCTCTCATGGGATAATAAAGTGATACTTATCTTACCTTGTCCTAGGAAAAGCGTAAGGGCGGGAAAGGGAGGGGGGGGAGGGAATGGGAGTTTCTGGGTGGCGTACGTACCGCTTTTTAATTATGATGATTAATTCAAAAGGCTTGATTTGTGTACATTACACATACTAATTGGCCCGCCGACTCGGGGAATATATAGATGTGGTGTTTTTAAGTTGAGGTTCGATCACCAGTGTATAAATTGAGGCAGAGAACGAAATTTCCTGTCATAGTTTTAAATTGTCTTCGAAGAAAATGTGGGTTTTTTTGTTGTTTTTTTTTAGTTTAGGTTCAAAATTTCAGAACACTTTCTTCTGTTCAACTCAGTTGTGGATAAAAATCAACGAAAGTAATAAAAATACAGCGAACTTCAAGACCTTTTAAAATAATTATGCTCAAGTACACTTTTACATCCTTCTTTGCGTAATATGATATTTTGTAGAATCTGAAGTTCAGCAGTTTAAAGGCCTTTCATGACTGGAGACCTTCCTTCTTTTATAAAATAATTTCCCCCAGTTCAAGTTGTTGGATATCAGTACAGCAAAAAACATATTTCTAATGAAACAGTCAAACAAGTTAAAGATCCTTATTTGATACTGGGATGTATATCTTTAATAACCACTCAATGTGTGTTTCATTTCGTAGTTTCGGGATTCATTCCATTATATGTATTTTTAATTTTTATGCGGTCTTCTCGCTGCTCTTTTCTGAAAAGGGGAATGGGAATGTATCATCGCATTTCAACATATTTTCCCACTGTTTACAAATTGCATACATTGTTTTGTGGCTGATCCCCGCAGTTGTGGCTGGAATAGGGTACTGGACACTGGGCTACGCTTTTGCCTATGGCGAGGGAAACGATTTCATTGGCTGGAAGAAATTTGCAAGTTCAGACATGGACCACTCTGAGCTGGCACTGTTCTTTTTCCAGTTTGTGTTCGCTGCAACAGCCGCCACCATCGTCTCTGGCGCCCTTGCCGAGCGCTGCGAGTTTGCAGCCTATTTTATATACAGTTTTCTTATTACAGGTCAGTAGCGCTTGCAACGACCTTGGCTCTTGTTTGTTCTATCTCCACTTTTTGCACAACTGGGAAATTCGACGTTAAACTTTTGCAGCTTTAGTTTTATAAGTAGTTAGAATAAATCTGAACTGGGGCTTGATAAGTGCCACAACGCATATTAAACAAGTGCCAGAGTGTGCATTTACTATACCCCTTCTACATAATAAAAGATCTCCAGAGTTTTTCAGAGAATGGAGATAGAACAAACAAGAGCTAAGACCACGTTATGCACTAGCCGATCTTGATGTGCTGTCTGAGCTAGGTGGTGACGTCACGACGTTGAGTATCAAAGAGATGTCAAGTGTGTGAGGTCTCACTGAAACTCAGATATGTGGCGTCATCATCCAACTGGTCATTCGTCAGCTGGTCAAAATCGGCTCGTTTTCCCCCAGGCTGAAAGTTTGGTAAACCTTTCTATCGCTTACACCACAATGATGTTGATAAGTAAAGGTAACTCTTTTTTGTACTATTTGCACTTGGTTATTAAAGCCATGGGAAGTAGCTAGTGCCAATCAAAACATAGTGTATAATTATATAATTCTATACCCTCCAGGGACTTGGATTTTGGATTTTCAATAGTTATGTTTTCACTGTTTTTGGTACACATGAGAACACGGCTCCACGCAAAATTTTAACTCTTTCATGCCCACTGTTCCAGAATGTGACCCACCTGGTAAAATTTGTAATTTAGTCGATTTAGTCACATGGAGTAGTGTTTAACTCATTTAGACATTTTAGTTACAAAATGCATTTTTAGACACAGAAAAAATAGTAAGAGATCCCAAGCAAGCAAGACGTCAGTTTCGAGTGATTATCACCCCTAATCGATTAAAGAGCCATTTTCTTCGTTCGGCTCTTGCGACTAAATCACATTTTGAGTTTGGGTTTTCCGGCGCATCAGCACTTTGCGCCTTTCTCGCTATTTTGGTACTTTATTTTTATTTTTGGTATTAGATCTTCATCGATTTAAATTTCACAAACAGAATTAAGTGCAGCAGTTCGCTATAAATAGTATAAATTTTGTTACACCAGTAAAAGTCTCGGTATTTTTGCAGTATTGGACCCGTTTCAATTATTGCTATAAATCAGTGTTTTTTGGACAGGAAATGGGGGGTTTTAAGCTATTTTCTTGCATTTAGCGTCATTTGTGGTGATTTTTATGGTCACAAATTCGTTCAAATCACACCAGAAAACATGGAAAAAAACACTAATTGAAACGGGTCCAATGCTGCAAAGTCTCAAAAGTTATTTTGTATAGCAGCGAAAGTAATTTTGTAAATATGTAAAAAAAAATTTAAAATGTTCAAATCAAATTATAGATCTTAGCCCCTTTCACAAAGGACAGTATTCGCTGTGGATCTGATGTGAGATGTTTACGTACGTACTCACCATGTGTTTTCTTCTGTAGCTTGGATATATCCAGTAGTGACTCACTGGGTGTGGTCCGACCAAGCCTGGCTGACAGAGGGTCGTAGCTACGACATTGACGATAAGGATGTGACCGTAGGCTATCAGGTAAACCTAAAGTTGTGCTATAGTATTATTGTGGTGGACAATGATGGGGGGAGGATGGTAAATGAGAGGGGCGTTGGACGATTTATTGGAAGGGCCAGTACATGTTTTTACTATTCCATTTGTCGAATGTTCTATGTGCAGGGATTCAGTGCACACAATACTTTTGTCACAGGAACAAACTTTGCACAACATAGATTGTTTGTGCACTCTGATTATTAAAAAATAAAAGAAACTCTGGTATTAGTGATGATACTTTTCATTGATACAGTTGGTGTCCTGTTGTGGTTGTTGTAGTTAGTGTTGTGTTTTTTTTTCTTGTTGTTTTTCTGGTGATAATCTAAACTGTTAGGGGCTACTCTATTGGGTTGTTGTTGTTGTTGTTTTTTGTTTGGATGTTGTTACAACTAAGAACGTACCCGAAGTGTTGTTTTTTTTTCGCTAGAGGTGTGTATTCTAAGGCCTTTTGTGACTCCAAAGCTTGAGAACTCCTCCCGAAATGCTTCTTCATAACAGCCTTAATTAATTATGATTAATTATTCTTTCAGATTTTTTTTTCCTTCTGTTTTTCGGTTTAAAGGCTAAGGGGCAGGGTTAGGGATTCGATAAGATTTAGAGTTGAGGATAAGGACGGTGTTAGGGATGGTACGTACGTAGCGCAAAATGCTTGGGGTGGGTACGCACTTACAAAGACTGCCTTTTTGTTTTGTTTTGAGGTTGTTGTCATTGCTGTTATGTTATGTTGTGTATGGGGGTTGTTATCTTGTTGATCCCGTTGCTAGGGATGTCCTCAAGACTTGCGGGGCCCTTTAAGTATAATCTTTGTTTTTCTGCGGAAAACCTGCAATGCAGTGTTTTGCGTCCGTTGCAGTATGTTGTTGTGTGTGCTAGATAAGACTAGGTTGTCCAATTGGGAGCACGTGATCCACAGGCGTAAAGGCGGCGGCCTTGCGTGTTGCTGCTGCTGAATTTCCTAAACAGATAGTTTCTGGTGACGCTGTGGGGGTGGGGGTGCTGTTTGCTTTTGGTTTGGCAGATTAATGTATGGGGAGAGAAGGTGTCAAATGGTTGCACTTGTCGTTCTGAGCTATTTGTATTTGTATTTGTATTTGTATAACTCTTTAATCCCATTTGGGAAATTTTGCCTTTGTGCCATTGCAGCCCAGTTATAACTGGAGCAGGCACGTCGTCGCCACAGTTCTTCATCCTTTATATCGCTGTTGTGGTTAATTAATATGGTATATTTATCGTCATTCGTGCTGCACCAAAAAGGGAGAAATACATGAACAGAGAAAGACAGAGGGCGAAGGGGAAAAAATCAAGACACCGTGGAAGAAAAAGGGAGCATAGGGAGACATAGATACAGGGCCTGGAGGAATAGGTGGAAATGAGGACAAGAGGTGGGAGGACCGTGAGGAGTAAAAAAGAGAGGAGGAAGAGGTGGGAGGACCGTGAGGAGTAAAAAACAGAGGAGGAAGAGGTGGGAGGACCGTGAGGAGAAAAAGAGAGGAGGAAGAGGTGGGAGGACCGTGAGGAGAAAAAGAGAGGAAGAAGAGGGAAAACATTGACGGTGTTGTTGGGGGGGGGGGGAGTAGTCTGATTAGAAAGCCAAATAGAGAAAATACTAAGTTGTATTCACTGCTCAGCAACAGCACAGCTCAGCTTTCTATGTAAAACACTATGTCCACCCCCCCCCCCCCCCAAACAACAGCAAAGCTTGATAGTAAAGTGGAAGAAAGAGATGAGAGCACCAGAAAATACTAAGGCGCTGATTTTGTTCCAGGATTTCGCTGGCAGTGGCGCAGTCCATGTGCTGGGAGGGACAGCAGCCTTTGTCGGAGCAGCTGTGCTGGGACCCCGCCAAGGAAGGTTCCACAAGGAAACTGGCACTATTGTTAACCTTCGAGGACATTCTGTACCAGTAAGTTTGGTGTCAGTGTGACCATATTGTACCCTGACCTCTGATCTCCGTTTAAGTATTACTAGTGGTGGGTCTACCATAAAACTAATGAAACTTAAGCTTCAGGGCCCCTAATCCCGGAGGGGCCTTGAAGAAACATTTCTAATGAGTGAATCTCTGAATGTTGCCCCATTGTTGCGGTTTACGAAGGGGCCCCATAACAATTCAAGCTTCAGGGTCCCAAAAATGTAGGTCCAAAAATCTCCAATCTGTTAGTCTATGAGCAAATGTCAATTTCAACTGAAAATTTTTCCCGCTCTGCAGGGGTTTTCTCAACAATCTCCGGTGTTTTCATGTGTATGGAAACGGAAAAAAAATCCATCAAGAGACTGTGTTCCCGTACAGATGACAACATTCTGTCTCTTTCACTACTTAAAGGGTTTTTGACGTTTCCGTACACATGAAAACCCATCTTTAGACCGATTTCGCCAGATCCACTTAACATTTCTTACTCGCTTCTTGATTTGTTTTTATTTCCACAGTTTGCAGCCTTGGGAGGATTCATCCTGCTGTTTGGCTTCATGGCTTTCAATGGTGGCTCCCAGCTGTCTATCTCCAACCCGGGGGACGGGGCAGTGATCAGTCTGGCTATCGTCAACACCGTCATCTCGGGCAGTGTCGCCGCCTTTGTGTCTCTGCTCATTCACAGGTAAAGGCTGGAAATGCAACACAACCGACACCGAAACGAAATAATTTAATTGAGTCGACGCAAATTTTACTCTCTGAACCTTTTAACTTGAGAAAAATATTACAGAAGATCGTTACTTTCTGCCCTCCGCAATTCGCCTCAGCAAAGACACTTTAGCTAGATGTGTACCATATTTCACCAAGGTTCCTTACCATGTCATTTCATGTATGTCTGTTACTGAGTTTATTGAGCTGTGATACTTAATTATGTATTGATGCGTAAGATGTGTGTATCATGTATGTGCTCAAAACGATCTGTGAAAGAGAAATTCCCTCATGAAATAAGAAAGTGATTTTAACAACATCGATACAGACACCAATACCGACACATAAATTTTGTTTCGGTGTCGTGACGATGTCGGATAAATATTTATTTGGATTTTCAGCCTAACGGGGTGCGTGATTTTTTTTCGTACGAGCTTTAGCAAATTCAGGAGTATGGCAGCAACACACCCCCAAACACAGGTCATCCGCTAAGGGATTTCTCGTCTTATCGAACACTGCCATGGGTGCTGCAATCTCTGGACTGTGTCTGATATGACTCTGAACGTCACCGAAAATCCTTGGGATGTGTAAAATGGAGCTATTCTGTATTTGGGGGTCTATTGCTGGCCCGCTCCTGAATTTGCTAAAGCTCGTATGGGAAAAAATCACGCTAACGGGGTGTAGAGAGAGGGAGAGCCAACACTGAATTTTAGCGAGTTCCAGTTAGTGGCTAGGTACTTGATGTCTCATTGAAACTCAATGTCGTGACGTCACCACCCCGGATCGGCTAGTGCGCACCGTGGTTGGGCTTTTAGCCTCAGATTATTTTCACGGATACAGTTGCCATGAGGGTTTTTTTCCGTTACCGTGAGGGTGGTCATTGCAATTTCAAAGCTGCGTTTTTTGGGATGCGGGGGGGGGGGGGGGTTTCAGCACGCAAATGCATAGGTTTATGGTAGTTTAGATGAGCATGAAGTTTTCTCACTTCTTGACT
Source organism: Onchidella celtica (assembly GCA_963931925.1). Taxonomy (NCBI): domain Eukaryota; kingdom Metazoa; phylum Mollusca; class Gastropoda; order Systellommatophora; family Onchidiidae; genus Onchidella; species Onchidella celtica. Next base: position 37,204,904 of record OZ007575.1, on the reverse strand, counting down.
TCAAGATAATACATTCGTTTGAAAAAAATAGAGGTAAGATGTGATAAGAGTCACTTTATTATCACATGAGGAAACTTCACTTTCACAGAGCGTTTAAGAGCATATACATGGTACACATATCTTATGCATCATTATAAGTTTCAAGTTTAGTTTATTATAGGCCTGGCGGCCAATTCAAAAACGCACAAGAATCATGTGAACAATCTTAGAAAACATTAAACAAACAAACAAACAGACAAAATGCATGGTCGTTCACTCTCTCCGCTCCCTGCAGCATTTATACACTTACTTATTATTGTATACAATCAAATACAGCTTGTAATTACCAGCAACAGTCATCATTTTCAATCCCCCCCCCCCTCCCCTACATAACCGATCTTTCCTCACCTTTATCTGTTGTAAATTTACTACAATTGAAAATATCACTATAATTTATTCTTTCACTCGTAGGTGAATTTAGTTTTCAGACTTCGCCAGGAGAAGTCACAAAGCGACATTATTGTATTCGTTTAGAACTTTATGGCAAATCAGTGCAAACGAATGTAGTTCTCTATCGTGCATCGACGACAGAAAATGTATAAGCTTAAACATGCTTGGTCTAACAAGTAGCCAAGACGGTAAAAACTGTTTCCTTATATCTTTGAATTTTTTGCAAGTTAGTAACACGTGAAATTCGTCCTCCAATTCATTACAAGGTCTCTTACATAAACATATCATAACTCGGTAACTGGCTTATTACATAAAGTAACATGACATGGAGCTTTAGTAAAGTACGTGTATGGCACACATCTAGCTGTAATGTCTTCTGGGGGCGAATGGCTCAGGGCGATACGATTTTCTGCATCTTTCTTTCTCTGCTTTGATATATATATTATTCCATTGCACCCAGAGGGTCCAGAAATTTGATGAAACAGGAGATGGTGACTGTCATTTACGGTAGATCTCATCATCATCATCATCATCAAGTGACATGTCTGGAGCAGGCATTGATGGTAATGGTTCTCCATCCCACTCTTTCACCCGAGGCCGCCATGAATGAGTTGTTGTTCATTGTGTTGTTGGTTGTCCATGTGTTCAGGCTGTTTATGAATGTTGCACGTTGGCGTCCTGGACTTCTCATCCCTTCCATTTTTCCTGTCATACTAAGTTGTTCCGCCCCTTCTTTGCTACAAAAATGCCCCCATGAATTTCATCTGTCGCCTCCTTATTGTCTTGATGAGGGATCTTTTCATGTTTGTCATTTCCAGCACTTCTTAGTTGGACTTCCTTTACGGTAGATATAAATGTCATAAATAAGATGAGTTGTTGTTGCAATATTAGCAATGTTGAGCAATATCATCTATCAGGTTTATTTACGGTACGCCCATGAAACTTCCCTTGTTGCGTTTACAGGATAGGCATCAGGGGCACTGCCTGGAGTCTCTTGTATGCATTGAACGGCGCCTTGGGGGGAATGGTGAGTTGTAATTTCTCCGCTGATTATTGGTGTCTCCCTCTCTCTCTTGGGATTGTTTGTAAAAGTTGTTCTGTTTGCTAACTCTCTCTCTGTCTCTCCTTTTCTTTCTCTCGCACACGCGCACACAAACACACACATTATCTATCTATCCATCATCTATCTATCTATCTATCTATCTATCTATCTATCTATCTATCTATCTATCTATCTATCTATCTATCTATCTATCTATCTATCTATCTATCTATCTATCTATCTATCTATCTATCTATCTATCTATCTAACTATCTATTCATCATCTATCCATCTATCTATCTATCTATTCATCATCTATCTATCTATCTATCTATCTATCTATCTATCTATCTATCTATCTATCTATCTATCTATCTATCTATCTATCTATCTATCTATCTATCTATCTATCTATCTATCTATCTATCTATCTCTATCTATCTATCTATATCTGTCTCTCTCTCACATACTTTCTCTTGTGCACTATCTTGCTCTTTCTCTCTATCTCTCTCTCTCTTACTCTTCCTCACATCATCTGTCTGCATGTGCTCCTTCTCTCTCTTTCTCTCTCTCTCTCTCTCGCCCTCTCTCTCTTTCTCTCTCTGTCTCTCTCTCACCCTCTCTCTCTTTCTTGATCTCGTTTTATTTCAGCCTCTTTTTCTCCGTTTCTCTCCCTTTCTCCTTTCCCTTCTCTCTCTCTCTCTCTCTCTCTCTCTCTCTCTCTCTCTCTCTCCCTGTGTCTCTGTCTCTCTGTTACTCTCTACCTCTGCCTCTTTCTTTCTCTCTGTCTCTCTTCCTCTGTCTCTCTCCCTCTCGCTTTGGAACAGGCAAATAGACGGGCGGGTGGATGTATGCTGAGAGGATGGCTGCTTAGACAGACAGTCATGGGGACCGACGGATGAGAGAAAAGGAAGTACATAGAGCGGGACAGGCGGACATGAACTGTATGACAAAACTTCCAATATGAATTCTCCGTTTTTCAGGTTGCAATCTGTGCCGGGTGCAATGTGATTCAGCCCTGGGAATCCACAATAGTTGGAGCCATCGCGGGGGTGGTTTTTAACATTACATCATGGGCCATGTGTAAAATGAGGATCGACGACCCATTGGATGCTGTAGCAGGTAGGCGGGGCATCGTCGTGTGTACTCTGTAACGGGATTGGCCAGTATCTTTGCTAACAACGAGAACTTCGTTTTCACCTTGTTTTCTATGAAGCTAAGAACTGAATACTTAGGCCCCAAGCTAAGAACTGAATACTTAGCCCGAAACTGAGAACTGAATATATAGGCCGAAACCAAGAACTGAATACTTAGGCCAAAGCTAAGAACTGAATACTTGAGCCAAAGCTAAGGACTGAATACTTAGGCCGAAGCTAAGAACTGAATACCTAGGCCGAAGCTAAGAACTGAATACCCAGGCTCGGCACGCACTAACTGATTCCGATCTGTCAACTAGTTTGGTGGTGATGTCACTAAATTGAGTTTCAATGAAACTTCACGCAATGAAACTCAATGTCGTGATGTGTCAACCAACTAATCGACCCATCAAAATGGGCTAGCTTCAGCCCTGCTCCAATGGAGGAAAATAATTCCATGGGCATGTGGTCTGAAAGCGAAACGAAGCCACCCACGAGTTGAAATTTCACAATTAATGGCTAAAAACAATTATGCCTACTATTTATTCCAGAAAATATTGGAGCTGGCTACCAAAGAAGGTGTACTTCATAGAGTTAACAAATTAGTTATTTGATCCTATGTAATTGAGTTATATGCATGTATAGATTTAACTTATGGGTTATGTGACCCTATATTATATTGAGCTATGTTTAATTTAAGAGGTGAGCTATGTGACCCTTTATAATTAAGCTGTTTGTAAATTTAACAAGTGAGCTATGTGACCCTATATAATTGAGCTGTGTAGAGATTTAACATGTGAGCTATGTATGTTTCATCACTGACATCTCTGCGGTTTTTGTCATTTTTAATCTATTATCATCGTAGAGCGTAAATTTAGCTCTGTGATATTTGAGAAAGAATTTGAAAAAGAGAGCAAGTTAGAAGCCTAGTTTAGGATGCGACTGTCACTGACACGTCCAGTGAAATTAATGTACTGCAGGGTGCTGTAGTACCAGGATCTGCCTCAAAACTTGCTGAAGATACCAAGACAAGAAAATAATAGCTCACTAGAAACGAAACGAAACCGGAGCCACTGTGTCTGGGCACTTAACCCTCCCTAACTCTAATCCTAACCCTTGCACACTCCCAACGACATGGTCACAATTGCCTAAGAATTATTTTTTTTCTGTGTTTTGAGATGAAATGCTCACCTTAATCAGACAGTCACGCTGCACCGTTCAAGATTTATATTGTTTTGTTTCGTTGACTTGTGGGTTTTTTAACCCACATCCACCTAAACCACCAATTAGACTGTTGTTAGGGCAGCGTAGACTAATGACAAATCCAACTAGAGAAAATACTGAGTTGTGTTCACTGTTCCGCTATAGCTTTCTATGTAAAACACTATACTGCCCTAACAACAGTTACTACTACAATGTATTATATTCGAAATAAACAGTTTTCTTTGATTTTCAAAAACCACCAAAACATGATTTACGCAATAATGTAATGGTCGTGACAAATAAAAGGTACTCTGAGCAACAAAATCCATTTTGGCCACCTGGCCGGAATATTCACTCTGTTATTGTAACTGTTTTGTTGTGTGTTTTTTTTTTCAGTACATTTTGGCTGTGGTGCATGGGGAGTGATTGCTGTGGCGTTCCTGAAATACGATGAAGGCATTTTGTTCTGCTGGGACAAGCGGGCTGGTCTGGTCAGTGCTCCTCTGATTTCTAACTCTTCTGTAGAATACAATCTCCACCTTAGTTCTTGCAGAGAGTATGTATGTATAGAGAGGTTTCACTATTGGTCGATTTGCACTGCGAGACACGGGAGGCGCCGCGAAACGACTGTTAGCATGGGGCGGAAAGTAGGTCGCTGCGGTAAACAAAATAATACTCGTTTGTGCATTTCCACGGGACGTAAGAAATTAAAAATGACTCTAAATAGTTTCAATCAGCATAAAAATATGAACAAATCACAGTAAACAGATGTGCACACTATCTTTGGTGAAGACGGTCTCTTTCAATTCTTGTTTATCCCAGCGACCTAGTTTCGCGATTTGGCGGAAGTGAGATCTCTCTATAAATACAAATTCTCTGGTTCTAATTGTTTGCTTTATCTCCATTTTCTGAACACATTGCGGCGGCTTTAGTGTAATTATTCTGATGAGGCGTTGGAATAAATCGTAACTGTTGGATAGATTGATAAGTGCCACAACGCATTTTAAAACAAGTGTCAAAGTGGGCATTTGTTATACCTCTTCTGCATACCAAAAGAACGTTTAAAGTTGAATTTCTCAGTTGTGCAAAAATGTGGAGTTGGAACGAACAAGAACTAAGGGTCACGAGTCATGTATAATGTTATCTGAGTTCAGTGGTATTACATGCCAGAGGCCTGCCAGAAGAAAAGGTAGTAAAATTGGATAAAGAGGGAAGGAAGAAGATGATGGTGGGGGGTGATGAGCTTTGGTGAAACTCTGCATGGGAAGAAGAGGACGGAGAAGTGAATGAAAAGAGGAGGCAGAAGATGTGATGATGGTCGTGATGATGATCTGCAAGGAAGTTTTACGCGAGAAAAAGAGGAAAGAAGAGTTGATGAAGTAAGAAGGAAGCCGAAGAAGGTAATAATTGTAACGGTGGTGATGATCAGCGAGGAAGTTTTGCAGGGAAGAAGAGGGTGGAGAAGTGGATAGAAAGAGGGAAGACAATGATGATGGTCTTAGGGATGATGGGCGTCGAGTGTCATCATTTTATCATTCACTTTTGTCTTTTTGTTTTGATGTCTCACGGAACTCGGTTTACTTAATTCAAGCACTGCTTTCAAGAATCTTCTGTGTAACGTGCATGTGTGTTTGTATGTCTGTGTATGTGCGTGTGTGTGTGTATGTCTATGTGTGTGAGAGAGAGAGAGAGAGAGGAGAGAGAGAGAAAGAGAGAGAGAGAGAGAGAGAGAGAGAGAAATCATGTTATATTGATTTCAGGTAATCTGGATTTACGCGTACATGTATTTGAATCAAAGGGGTGAATCAGGCAAAGGTTGGTGTGGGCGCCAGACTGATGGCTCGACGCTTAATTATCATGCATTATACTAAAAACACTCATCACTGCCCATAACGCCTCGGTGTGGGCAGTGCCGAGGGTACTACATGTAGTGTGATGCATAATAATGAGGCGGCAAGCCACCAGTCTGGCGCCTACACCAGCCTGGGTCTGGTTCACCCCAAAGATCACGTCGCGCCACTGTCCAAACATTCAGTCGGCGAAAGGGCGCTCACCATTGGTTAGAGCGGTTAAAACGTGCATGAGAAGTCCCAGGGTCAAATCTACCTTGAGGCAAGGACATTAATGATAATTATCCAGTCAAGAACTGTGATGTAAGATCTCGCCGACTTTTTTTTTTTACCCACAGATGTTGGGGTGGCAGCTGGCTGGACTGTGCGTCATAATTGCCTGGACAGGTGGTCTTTGTCTTATCATGTTTGGTCTGTTGAGGCTTGCGGGAATCTTCCGGGTATCTGAGGAAATGGAGAGGAGAGGTAGGAGGATTTAGATTATCTTCATACTCCAGTGGAGCTAGAGGTTAAATATGTGAGCCTTCGTGAACACCTGATCAAAAATTATGAATATATTTCGTATTCAAATCTTTTATTGTTCGTTTGTTTTACCTGCTCAATTTTCCTTCTTTTTTTTTTTCTTTCTATTGTTGTTTTTTTCGTTTCTTTTTTCTTTGAAAAAAGCTGTTGCCGAAATATCGGCCATTTTCTGTCTTCTCTTTTAGTTTGCGTTTCATTGTATCGCTTGAGTATTATTTCTTACGTGAGGCTTTGCTACATAAGCTTACAACTTTTTCTTTTTGCCAAATTTTGACTTGAAATTTTTATGGTAAGTTATTTGGACACCCCCCTTTTTGGGGCAAAATTCAATCTTTAACATCATTTATTCACCATTTTTTGAACCGCAAAATGAGAAATCCATTTTCGTCGAGTAAAGTCAAAAATTGGCAAAAAGTAAACGTTGTATGTAGCAAAGTGGAACAGAATCGAAAAGTGTGACCGGAAACTGCGTTCTACGCCTCTCTTCACACATTGACAGCCGAGAGATGACTTCCTCACATGTGTGTATTCTGCAAGGAATTAATGGTCTAATTTTGCATCGAATCCACATGCCATTATTATTGTGACCTAGGTCTAGATATCCAGCTGGGCTTGGTACAAGGGAAATTTGCAAGACTTATCTTTCCCTACTAGTAATAATAATGGCAATAGGCCTCAATCGGCCTGGGGTCACCATGACATTCTGCATCCTAACTGGCTGAACAGGCCACTAGGCCAGTGTGGGAGTTCGAGTTTGGATTTTACGGCACGTTGGCACGATAACAGCCACTTCGCGCCTTTCACGATCTTTGGGTACTTTATAATTATGTGTTTTGTGTTCAGAGTTTCATCAATTTAAATTTCACAACTAGAATCAAATAGTTCTGTATAAATTTTATTGCACTGATAAATTTTTCAGAAGTTTTAAACATAGTTCAGACTACGGTAGCATAAGTGGTGGCTGATGGTGGTAGTATGTTATGATGATGGTAGGAAGAGTGCTGGTGATGGTGGACATATCTCTTGGTTGTGGTGGTGGTGATTGCTAGTACAACTGTCCCTACTGTAGCATGTGCATTGGTAAGGATATTTGTCAAGCGTATCAGTACAGATGGTTCGTTGTAGGCCTACCTACTGAAGCTTGTGCATCGGAAGATACACTTGTTAAACGTTTGAGTACAGTACTGTAGTTAGTTGTCACTACTGAGATAATTATGTGCATCGGTAAGAATAATAATTTTTGAAGCGTACCAGTACGGATAGTTAGTTGTCCCTACTGAAGCATGTGCATTGTTAGGGATATAATTATGTCAGGCGTATCGGTACGAGTACCGGGATAGTTAGTTGTACCTACTAAAGTGCATGCATCGGTAGATGTACATGTCAAGTGTATCAGTACAGCACTGTAGTTAGTTTGTCACTACTGGAGCTTGTGCATTGGTAAGAATATTAATTTGTCAGCGTATCATCACAGATAGTTAGTTGTCCCTCCTGCAGCATGTGCATCGACGGGGATGTATGTCAAGTGTATCAGTAAAGATAGTTAACTGCCCCTACTGCAACATGTACATCGGTAGGGATATTTGTCAAGAGTATCATTGCGGATAGTTAGTTGTCCCTACTGCAACACGTGCATCGGAGGGATATTTGTCAAACGTATCAGTACGGATAGTTAGTTGTCCTCATTGCAGTATGTACATCGGTAGGGATATTTGACGAGCGTATCAGTATGGATATTTAGTTGTCCCTACTTCAGCATGTGCGTCAGCAGGGATGTATGTCAAGCGTTTCAGTACGGTAGTTAGTTGTGCATCGGTAGAGCTACTTCTCAAGTGTTTCAGAACGGATAAGAGGGGAGGCAGCTGCCCCTAATACTGTTTGTTGTGCACTGTTATTGATTGAGCATCCAGCAAGTGTATTGTTTATGTATGTAATCATTTTACAGGTTTGGATATTCCTAAGCACGGAGAGCCCGCCTACCCACTGGAATCCTACGGCCATGGATACATAGAGCAAATACTGACCATCATGGAGAACGGGCAGCTGGCTTCCAGCCAACAAGGTAAACTAAACACGTTCTGCCCAGTGATCACGGGAGAATTGAGGGTAAAGTGTGGTGGGAGTTCCTGTTCTTTTCTTTTTTCAGTCTATATATTTTCAATACATCACTGCGTCACGTTGGCGAAATACACTTACTATAAGAATAAGAAGATTAACTGCTATGAACAAAAATGAAAAAGAAAAAGGAGAAATTCAGAGAGACAGTGACAGAGAATTTGCAAGAAATGCGAGAGGGTTTCTTTGTATTTCAGCGTTTGAAAGAGTGCCAAGACAAGGCCAACAACAAATGGATGAAACTGAAATGGTTAGATTAACTTTACCCAATCAGGTTCTGTAGGGCCTGGACAGTCTTAAGCCGCAATTTAAGGTAAACGTCGGAAAACGGCCTTAACATGTTTTGTTTTTTTTATCTATTTTTTTTTTCTTTAAATATCTGGAACTGCCAGAACACTTTCTAGTTTTCCCTAGAAGTTGATGTAACACTTTTCGTTTTCTTTTGAAATATGTGGACATGGCTTGGATATTCTCTACCTTCTTTTGAAATAGGTGGAAACGGATCGGACATTTTCTACTTTCTCTTGAAACACGTGGGAACGGGTCGAACATTTTCTACCTTCTTTTAAAATACGTGGAAACGGGTTGGACATTTTCTACCTTCTTTTGAAATACATGGTAAAACGACTTGAGCATTTTCTATGGTCTTTTGGAACACGTGAAAACTGCCTTGACATTTTCTACTTTCTTTTGAAACACCTGGGAATGGCTTGTAAATTTTCTACTTTCTTTTGGAACACTTGGAAACTGCTACAGCATTTTCTATTTTCCTTCGGAACACCTGGAAACTGCCACCCCATTTTCTATTTTCCTTCGGAACACCTGGAAAGTGCCACCCCATTTTCTATTTTCCTTTGAAATACCTGGAAACTGCCATAGCATTTTCCATTTTCTTTTGGACCAATTTCTGTTTATTTTTTAAACACTTGGAAACTACGTTGACATTTGCTGTTTTCTTTTAAATATACCTAGAAATTCCAGAAGATTTTTCTTTTGAAACCCCTGGAAACTGCCTTGAAGTTTTCTATTTCCTTTTGAAATACTAAAACTTGGAAACTGCGATATCTTTTCTATTTCCTTTTGAAACACTTGGAAACTGCCTGAAACTGCCTTGGTCTTTTCTATTTCCTTTTGAAAAAATCTGGAAATTGCTTTGACATTTCTATTTCCTTTTGAAACACCTGGAAACAGCCTTGGCATTTTCTATTTCCTTTGGAAGCGCCCAGAAAATGCCTTGACATTTTCTATTTCCTTTGGAAGCACCCAGAAAATGCCTTGACATTATCTATTTTCTTTTGAAAACTTGGAAACTTTCTTTACATCTCTATTAATTTTTTTGAAACAACTGAAAACAGCCTTGACATTTTCTGTTTTGTTTGGAAGCTGCGAGAATCCGAGCTCTTTTGAAGCGCCAGAAAACTGCCTTGACTCTTTCTATTTTTTATTGCACCGACCGGAAACTGCCAGAATTTTTTGTGTATTCTTTTGAAACAGCTGGAAATGCCTTGACATTTTTTTTTCTTTTGAACCTGCAGGATTTCCGACTAATGGCCCTTATGAGTCGTCCGAGGTGAAGGCTATGAGTTACAATACACCGCTGTCTACACCTGTCCTGGGACACACGCGGCTGGCAGCACCGCAGTCGAATATGAAGCACTCTCACTCCGCACCAAAACTGAAGTACAGCTGGTCTACGCAGCGCCTGGAACCCCTAGGGAACCAATCCAATGACGGCAATAGGTCCCCAGAAGTGGAGGTTTTTGTGGATCCCCCAAAAGATGAACCCAGCGGCCAGAATAATGCAGTTTTCCATATAAGCGACATTGAGAAAACCTCTTTGTAATGAGGGAGCTGATAATGATTCACAAAATTGGATGGAAACAGATGCCTGGACAGCCTCTCACGGAATGTAATAATACGGTTATGGACTGTGCGTGTGCTGTATAATAAAAACTTTGCACCATGTAGTTACTGTTGAATTACCACTATCGAGCAAAGATTGTTTTACTCTTAAACTGTCACAAATCGTTAGTAATGCGTCCTTGTTTTGCTAGATAGTACATAAAGTGTGGAAGGCCATCTTCGTATTGTGATACATCAACAGCATCACACATACACACCTTGACCAACTGATGGCCAATGTTGTCCCATCTGCTTAACAGCACGTTCTTTCATTAAGATGTTGCTTGTATCTGACTTTGCCATAAAGTAAAAGTCTCTTCCTAAAACGAACTGAAATTATCTGTTTCACTTGACGTCACAGTACTCCTGCTCCTACAAAATTTTTAATTCTATGTCGCCTTTCGCCTGAAGTTCCAAGGCCATAATTAATATTTTCGTCCTCCCAAGAATAGGCATGCCCAAAATAAATCTTTGCGACTGCGCATGCTCGGCCCCTGTAAAAAAAAAACAAAAAAAAACCTGCCGTGTGAAATGTGAACCGGAGATGACGTTCAAAGGATTGCGTTCAGCTTCACAATTTTGGATGTCGTAAGTGAAACAAACTCTTCTGGTTCTTGAACAGTTTGAATTCTCGTTTTCTGAGAAGTCAAACATTCGAAGTGCAAAATTTATAAGCCTACTTGAAAAAAAAAAAAGAACTTTCTTCCTGTGGTTGCCTAGAGTGAATTAGACCATAGTCCCAGCGTATTATGTAAATGAATAAGTTTTTTATCAGGATAACTTCGCCTCTTGATAAATTAATCTGTCCATCCAAATTTGGCATGGCCTTCAAAACTGCTTTGACTTAACCCAGCCAGCAACACCCTATGGAAATATAACATGCAGGATTGACGTCAAGTTTGCACATAGGAATGAGGTCGTTCCTACGTAGGTCCGCTGTAATAACCTCACGCCGACGTCGGTCCGATGTACAAAACATGGTAAGCTTACCAACCCTACGGAAATCTACGTCCGATTGACGTAGGGTTTGCTGGCTGAGAAGTTATGTTCTTGTTTAAAATTCAATGACTGGCAAGGAAATAGCGTCCTGAGTTCAAGCCCAAAAAAATGTATTAAAATTGGTAACAAATGAGTTCAGTTGGCTGTTCACTGTAATGGGATTTTCATTTGTTTTGTTTTTTTTACAATCCTAAGCTTTTCGATATCTCGATGCGGCAGGTAGTAGTAGCGGTGTATGTGACTGTGTTCAGTACCGAATTACTCTTTTAACGGCCATTAATTGGATCAAATTAATTACTACTTATTATGTTTTGACTTTCACTTGTCCTTTACATGTAATTTGTTTTTGCACTTTTGCTTACCTGGCAGAATACGCTACGGTTTTACTCAGCTGATATTTGATGTAGGTCCATATCAACATTTTGTATGAGGACCTTTTCTGCTGGAGATTTTGGTTTACAATGGATTGAACGTAAAAATGCCCAATGCAATAAGTAATCGGAATCTTTGAGCACTGATTACTTGATATTCGAATACATTCCATTATCGTTTACCTATTGCAAAGCTGCTGTGTTATAGCCTGTGTTTACGTTATCGATCTTCCACGTCATGTTCCCCCTCCCCCCTCCCAGAAGTATGTCCAGCGTACTAATTTTTTTTTTCAAGCTACATTATTGAATCCTAGCACATCTTGGTAAACAAATAGGCCTTCTCATAATCCAAACTGTTAACCCAAGTATCGATCACTCCATGCCAGGAATGATTATGATTATTATTTTATCTTCATGGCCACTAGAGATGTTGGTGAGATTGAGAAGGATCGTGAGAGTGTATAATTTGTGACAAAACTTGCAATATATTTTGCATTATTGATACTAGAGAATATCTATGTAATCAGAGAAATCACCGTGGGTCAGTCTGCACTGCCAAATACAGGAAGCTCCGCGGAAACTCCCTTGCATGGAGGGAAAAGTAGGTCATGGCGGTAAACAGTGCCTGTTTATAAATACGATGTCCTTGGGAGAAAGAACTTACAGGCGACACTGAACAGTATAAATCAAACCGAAAACACGAACAAACCCCAATAAACGGATCCCCCACTACACGGCACATTCCAGTTCTTGTTACTAATGTTACCGCAGTGACCTAGGTTTGAGAGTTGGCAGAAGTGATTTGCTCTCATTACAATACATGCACTAGACATACTATTACAATGTACTATAAATCATAATTATTATACTCTCTGCTCGCGGGTGGTATTGATTAGGGACGTAAGTCACTTTTGGCCATTTTTCCGGAAGCGAAAAAAACTTCCGCATTTACTCATTTTCTATTTAATCGCTTCCAACTTTTGTATGAATGTGACAATTAGTGTTGCGTGACACTGCAGCTTGCTCGTTTTATGCTGGAACCACCTGTTCTCCACAGCGAGGACTTACGTCACTTGCAAATTAGAAAAGAGTTTTTGATTACAGGTGTAAGTTTACTTACGACCCAGTTATACCCGAAGTTAGTCATTTCTCAGAGGCGTAAGTGATCATACGTCTGTTGCATTGCCATATTTAATCGGCTTTGGTGTCCTTTCGAGGACATGCAACTAAAGTACAACTCTACTATTTATTTGACTATATAACAAGACACCTTTGTGGTTTCATTCGTCTTTGATTTTTCAATTTGAAAGGGATTGGGTTTGGGTCGTACGTCCCACTTAATCACCATAACGGTTACATTGGAGAAAAGACTTGGCCCTTCCGCGGACGTACCGTCACTGGTTGGCAGGGCCAGAGGCACCTCAGAAAAATCTGAGCCCAACTGACAATCGAACCTCAGACCCTTTGCATCCACGGGGGGGGGGGGGGCACCTCCACGCATCGGGCTACCCAGCCGGCATTTGAAAGGGAAAGGGGCTGCGTTGGCATTCGCTTTCATGCTCTTCTACGTGCTATCCGGATTCAAATGCTGTCTGTCAAGTTCGATGATGACGCAACTTTGAGACCGCACCACAAGGCCCATGGTGATTGTTGGAGGGATATAGTGAAACTAATCAACGCAGTAACAATATCAAGTGGTAGTGACATATTAGCAAACAATATGATGTAAGTAACAAATTGGGGGGAGCTGTCAGAGTCTATTCGCTCTTCCCTCCAATTTGTATTATCATTCACACATTCATTCACATGCAGGACATGACGCCGTCATCCACCCTCTCAGTCTCCCTAAAGAGCAGAAGCTACAACTGACGCCTGGGGACACACTTTCACAATACGTAATAACTATTATTTACATTATAACATTTCAAGTTTTAATACGAACTTTAGTTTCGTGTATATTTGACGAAACTGCATGAATGTGTCACAACACCACTGCCAACTGGCCCCATTCAGTATTTACTTTTTATCATATAACATACGAACATCCAAAGGGTATCTACTTGTAGTATGAGGATTCTTCCTATCCGCCCCTACAGCATTTAAGTGTACTTAACTGGTGTGGTGGAAACGTTACGCCATTGTTTAACCCAGGCAGATTGGCAGGAGGCTAAATTTATGCACAGATACAAAGTAGCAATGGTGTTCAGATGTTTAAATCAGAAACATAATAATATTTTCAAAATGCTGCCGTCCTTCCTGATTGCAGGGAACATTTTTTGCAGACCTCAACATCCACTGAATGTACCTCGAATTTCCATTTTAATGTACGCTTCCTACATGAATCTCCGGCGGCCTTCACTCGATTTTTACACACTTCTTTAACGTTCCGACTGATGAAGTCACATTGCAAGCCAGCTGTCAGAACCATGGAAAATCTCTTCCCTCTGACTTCCACTTACATTGCGTTTGCATCTGTACCTAAATCGCTCACATCATGCCTTCATCTCTCTTGCCTTAACAGTGTTTCCACTTCTTGAAATATACTCCTCTCCGCGATTCCTCTTTCGCTTGATTATATTAAAGACGCAGTTGCCTTCTTCGAACAGGACCTGGATCATTAAAGTCGCAAGGCACAGGCTCTTGTCTATTGTGCAATAATGGACTGACAAGGTATTCTGCTGAACTGGTTGTCTGGAAATGGGGTGGAGGAAAGAACCAAAGGTGGAACCCTTTTTCCGACATGTTTTTTCTTTGGAGTAGGGAGGAAATAGCTGTCGTCTTCCATCAAGAGGAATTCTTCCAGACTCCTCTTTGCTCTATGTTTGCTGCCTCGTTGCACAGGAGTCTCCTCTGAGGCTCTCAGGCCTTGCTCATTTACTTGTCTTTGCTCTTGCTGTTGTCTGTTACGTTGCTCTTCTACTTGATCCTTTTTTCAAATGTCTGAGAGGAATTTTTCACAATCAGTCAGCAAGGTGCAATTCTTGGCAGACTCTCGCCTTCATGGTTAACTTCATGGAATGGACCTGTGTCAGCTTGTGAAGGGCACCTAATATTCACCAATGTTAACTCGAACAGGTCGCCGTCACCTGTAGGAAGTGAGATCCACTACCTTAGAGAACAACTCGAGGCCGTTGTAGGAATTCACAGTCAATGTTGCCTTCCCATCGGCAGTTGACATTCCCATCTCGGCATGAGAATCAAAGACGTATTTCTGTCTTCAGTCTTTATTAGCCCACATGAGTAGGCAGGTGTGCTGGAGCCGATGGTTACAATACTGAACTTGTCACAGTTTCTAATGGCTTCTAACAAAGAAATGAAAGGAGCCGCAGCTGTTGACGTCAATCCATAAAAAGAATCCAAAATCTCCACTTCGCACTGTTCACCTTCTGCCCAAAATGGTTTCGCTAGATCAGTAACTAATGAGTAGTTTCCGGTGATGCAAGAATTAGCACATATCCAGTCTCTGTTCTTTAGAATTTTTGTTTAGAACATCATTCTGTATTCTAGTTCGTGACAGGAACTGTCTGGTGCAGCACGAAACCATTCATGGCAAATTAAATAATTCTTACATGGAGTACATTTACGTTGTGCTCATCTCCTCATATAAAATTCTAAATGCCCCCCACATTTTTACCTCAGCAGGCATAATCACTTTATCATAATCTTGGCTCCCTAGGGAGCATACAAGGCTCTGAACACTAACATTGGACAATACCCCACATCGCCGCCTTTTGCCTCTGAGTCCAGTAGGGACACCGAGAATACAGTGTCTTTCTCATCAAGGACCTAATGGTGCACACGGCCTACTGATGAAATGAACCTTCATGCGCCCTTCAATGAAACAGGCGTTTGCCTCATGAGAGCAGCTCACCAGCCACTCGCCTACACTGCCTCCAAAGATCAAGGACCTAAATAACATGATAGGCACTGCTGGATTAATTTTCCACTGAAACTTCTCTAGTATTCTCTGCCCCCATCTTTTTTTCACTTTCTCTCCCTGTCAGTGTGTGTGTGTTCCTCACTCTCTCCTTCTGGCTCTCTCTCTCTCTCTCTCTTTAGAACACCCCTCCCCTTCATCCAAATGCCGTAGGCAGGTAAAGGCAGTTTGACCACAGTTGGCGGTAGATACCCTGCGTATCGTTTACCTATCCAACTCTTAAATTTTTCATAATGTTAAGCTGGAACTAGTTCCTACTAAACGCAGAGCAATCAAAGAGCACAACAGAAATCTTGCTCATATTTTGCATGTGAATTGTAGACACACAAAATAGTTAACAAACTAATCTTTCATTAGAAATCGCCATCATCGTAACGTAAAAAATAAAGCGCTGATAAAATCTCAAGTGCATCATACTAATACAGATAATAAACCAGGGACGTTTGGGGGCTTTTCTCGAACATGTGATACCTCTGGGACACATTTTAAGGCGACCAGCCATCATCCAGCCTTGATCTTCATTTGAGCATAGACGTACGTGACACTCACTGTATGAAGGGATGGTGTACTTTGCGGCACTAGAAGGTTTTTGATTAGTATCGTAAGCAACTATACGACTGTATGAATGCCTATTCTGGTTGTGCTTCGAGAGAAAAGCAATTAATCAAAGCCGTAAGTACTCATACGACTGTAATCAAAGAATATCTTAAAGCATATAAACATACGTCCATTGAGTAAACTGAAATAACTTCGCAAATAAAAGGCCTAGAGGTACCGCTACTAGCTTAAAAAATGCGGGAAAACCTGGTCTTCAACAATATGAAAAAACCCGGGAAAGCCCAAATTTGGACTTACGTCCCTAATCAATACCACCCGCGTGCTGGTATTTGGCTTTACTCCACCACGTCAAATTCATTTCAGTCGAATGTCTACGATTTTATGGAATTTAATGTGAATCTTTCCCCGCACTCAGTCCGCAGCACGCATTACGTGTTATTCCGCCTTTCAAAAATAGTGCAGTATGAATTCCAGTTTAAAGTTGATTGGCAGCACGAACTAGAGACGCCGTGGTCGTTGGAGTACCGCTATGTACAAAGTTATGAATTTGCTTCATGAGTTGTTGTATAAATCGTTTTGTTATTTCGTACATGTACTAACGTAAGGCTTTCCAAATAATGTAAATGTACCTTTTTTTTTCCTGCCATATTTCTATTTTGACTGAGAGGCTGTTGTTACTTGTACGTACGCACCCCAAGCGTTTTGCGCTAGGGGTGCGAACGTATACGCACTTATCTTTAATCCCGTCCTTATCCTCAACCCTTAGTCTTATCGAATCCCTAAGCCCGCCTCCTACCCTTTCAACCTAAGAACACGAGGAAAACAAAAAGAAAATCTAGCATAAATAATTAAGCCTGTTCTTAGATTTAGAAGCATTTCGGGAGGAGCTCTTTAGTTCTGGGGTCACCAAAGGCTTTAAAATACGCAACCCAAGCGCAAAAAACTTGGGGGGGGGGGCGTACGTACTTGTAACAACATTCTTTGGCTAATGCCATGCCAGCAAACCCACTGAAATCCAATGCATAGGATTGACGTCGTTTGCACATAGGAATGACACCGCTTCCTACGTAGACCCGCTGGTTACGACATCACGCTGTGCTGATGTCGATTTGTTGTAGGGAACCGGCCCTCCTTCACAAATCTACCTCGGAATGACGTAGGGATGCTGGCCAGCTAGGCATAGTGACTGATTTTTTAATTTTTTTTTCATTGCCTGTTTACATTCTACTGGCGCAATAATGTCTGTTGATGTACCCTTAATTATCATTTACTGCATGAATATATGTACATAACATACACATGTATGATGTTTCACAATTTCCGTTCATTTATAACATTTTATTTTGTATGCTACATACCAGAAAAAAAAAGTTAAATCTTTGTGCAAGAATCCCCACAGCATTTGATTAATCGTGACAAGTTGAATGATTACACCAAACTGTAACAAAACATTTTTCTTGGCCAAAATTTAAAAAAAAAAAGTTTCTATTTCACCCCGTCGCACCCGCAAAAAAAAAGTTTCTATTTCACCCCGTCGCACCCGCAAAAGAAGTTTCTATTTCACCCCATCGCACCCACAAAAAAAAGTTTCTATTTCACCCCCGTCGCACCTGCAAATTTTGAGGTACCGTATTCAAACTAAAAAAAACAAAACATCAACAAGCAGTAACACGTGCCCCACGTCATAAAATACATGATTCTAATCTCCAGATATGTAAATTTTATGCAAAAATTACTCGCGCCTCAATCAAAATTTGGTAAAGTATACTGTTTGCAAGAAAAATGAGGAGATAGAACAGGAATTGTTGTTTTGCGAGGTGCTTTCTTATAAATTTTACTCCACATTCCACCTTTTATGCCTGACCATCTGTATGCATTTTGTCTTTTCAGATGCCTTCACTCTAAATATAATTAAAATTTGTTTGTTTTACTGTATTTATCTGTTGTGTAAATAATAATTGTATAGCACATGTACATGTAATAACCTGACTGAATTATTCGCTGTGCAATGATGTACTGAATGCATGTGAATTTTCTTGGTGTTTTTTTTTAAGTCAAACCACATCAGATATATTATCTCAGCCAGCAAACCCACCGAGTAGGACTGACATCAAGTAGTTTGCATACAGGAATGATGAAATATTGTTATAAAAACCACAGAAAAACTTGTTTCCGTATCATTTCTTACGCGAGGCTTTGCTACATACAGCTTTTTCCTTTTTTGCCATATTTTGACTTTGCTTTAAGCCTTGCTGCAACCACAGTTTTTTTTCTGTGGTTTTTAATATTTGGTCACGACATAGTGCCGACGTACGTTTGATGTAGGAAATTCGGGCCTGCGGTAATTGCATCAACCCAATGGATACCCTAAACCAATTTAGGCTGAAATCGATTCTGTTTGTTCAAGCATATTACAATGTATTGGATCACTGAGCCTGCTATGATACCACACAAAATTTTTATGTATTCCCAAAACTGCAAAATGACCAGGTTTTTTAATTCATGAGGAAAACAAAAATTTGTTTGTTTGTTTGGTTGGTTGTTGGTTTTTCGCACTACTGTAAAAAAAAAAAATTAGGTCTGCCTTGTAGGGTTTCATAACGCAGTCGGCGATGTTAAACAGTTTAAAATTCTTAATGATTTGCGTGGGGGAAATTTGACATTAGAGTTGTTTCCTCTTAAAGCGAATTTATATGTTACCGGCAAAGTATGAAATTCAGGCATTCTATAGAACGCCAAGACAAATTAGGCAAAGTATGAAATAGAGTTGTTATTTTGATATGTACAATATAACTACATTATAAATCTGTATGGAGGAAAAGGAACTCTTTTGTTTGTTTGTTTGTATTTTTTGCCCACTACTGTAAAATTAGGTCTGCACTTATGAGGTTTCATAACACTAGAGCCAGCTATATTAAGCATGCAGTTTAAAATTCTGAATGATTTGCATAGGGGAAATTTGACAATAGAGTTATTCCTTCTAAAAGTGAACATGGCAAAGTGGCAAATGCTCAGAATGTATCATGGATGGCTGACATCCTAAATTTGACAGTAATGACAGTACACATTTGTATAGAGGACAACAGTGTTTAATTATTTTGCTGAGATTCTGCTAAATGTACATAATATTCATTCCACAACATTGTTTCAAGGACACTGCTTACCCATGTGATGTCCATTGCAAATATACATGTATGTCGGGTGGGTGCATCATACATTATGTAATAGTCACATTAACGTTACTTGATTACTATTAACAATTAATATCTTCATTTTACAATTATTTATTCTTCTTTTTTTTTCTTTGCTAAGCAGCATTTTGTATGCACATCTTATCACAGATCCATAATTAAACACACTTATACATTTTTTTCCTCTTCCCTGTTTTTTTTGGTTGTTTTTTTTTGTAATCTTGCAATAAGATTGATTTTTACTTCCTTTATTGTAAACATGTTGCAATACTTTAATCCCATTTGGGAAATTTGCCTTTGTGCCATTGCAGCCCAGTTATAACTGGAGCAGGCACGTCGCCGCCACAGTGCAGCGTCGGTCAACGGTTATTGTGTTGGGTTTTAAGGCCCATCAGCATGATATTGGCAACTTTGTACTTTTCACGTTTTTTGTTTTGTTTTTTTTATTGAGTACTTTATTTAGGTTTGATATTCAGAGCCTCATCAATTCAAATTTCACAAATGAAGTTTAAAATTCCATATATAAATTGATTACATTGCTAAATCTTTCCAAAAATGTTGGAATTTTGTATTGGTGTATAAAAGACTTTAGATCATGTTGTAGATCTTAACCCCCTTTCAGAAAGGACAAAATGCCCTGCAAGTCCATGTCAGAAAATTAATGTGTAATTCTTTCGCGGATCCACAGGCAGATTGCCTTCTTCAAATATTCATGGCATCTGCACATTCAATCAAATACATGTGCAGAAATGTGCATAGGCAGGGATAGGACCAGGACAGAATAAAAATTTCTGAAACATTATATGTGGTTAGAATATAGGCCAGGCAGTTCAAGGACAATAGCCTTAGGGGGGAGGGAGGTGTTGCAACCAAACATTGATTTTATATATTTCCAAAGCTAAACCAAGCTGTTTCAAGCGCTCTCGTTTGAAATTTTCTTTTAAGAAATAAAGGATTAAGCTTCTTCAGTGGGAATTGGCCTCCTCAGGACCTCTGCCTTGAGGAGATTTTCGACCACCCTTATTCTGATCTGTGGATAATGATTAATAATAGAAAATACAAAACATGCACCTTTACTGATATATAGGCTCAGGCCTTAATAAGATTGTTTTTCGTCCATTTTTAGCTTTGTGAATATTTTCAAATCCCCGGCCATGAAGCTTAGATTTAAAAAATTGAAAACATGACAGATCAACCCAATGCAAAAAAGTTAAGACACATTTTCTCCTGACCAAAATATGTCAAAAAACCCAACAGTGTCAGAATTCCATTGCTAGAAAGAGACAGAGCAACAAACAAATGAAATCGCAAAGACCAAAATATAAACACGCCAATATTTACTTTCACTTGATGTATTTACACATATAAGTTTTAAAACATTCTTTCATTCTCTCAGCGTCTATCATATCAGCCAATAACTGCATTTTAGTAATGAATAAATTTGGTGTGTAAAATCATCCACTCAGCCAGAGATGCTATTCTACATTATATTACATTTATGTACTGAAAATACAGTGTAATGCACATTTTCCATATACATGTATACATACAAAGGTATACTTTTCGAAGCATGTCAGCTGGTTCAGATACATTTAGGTTCACATGCCTCTAATGCTGGATAATAGGGGGTTTCCTATCAATGAATATCACAAAAAGATCACTGACAGATCTAAAGTTGTATTGTAGTGGATCTTGGTCAGTTTTGGACTTTGCTCTAGAGCTACGACTGATCTTAATTAACACCATAAAATTCAATAAACACGTCAAAACTGAGAAGAATATATCGTGGGGTATTTGCCACACTGTTGTATGTGACATTTTGTGGATTTTCAGTTTTTGTCATGAAAATGGTTAAGTTTCATTCCACGGAGTTAAATACTTTTCGAGATGTGTTTGTGACATAATTTTAATGTTTGTATGCTTATTTGTCCCTTTTTCGACCTGCCATAATCCCCCATTTTCTTGGAAGGCAAAAATGCGCATACAACGATATGGAAAATACCAGACAATGCTATTGTTTATTTCTTGTATTAAGCCTGCATTTGATCATCAATAACTGAAATCTTACAGACCTTTCTAAAATGATACACATACTTTTCTGAGCATTCATAAAAATCTGGCAAAGCCTTTCACGTGCTGGGATGTCTTTAAAATAAGGCCAATGAAACTGAAGAAGATGGTGCAATTAAAACTGAGACAGAAGAGTTTTGAAGACATCAAGGTATAAGATAAGGTTCCTGTACCAATGAGGACAGGAATGTGATGTAGGCTTTGTGCCAAAGTTCACTAGCATCATGCAAAGAAAATGTGTGTGCCCCTGAAGAAAGGTCCCAGTTGTCGGTACAGCTATTTTTGAGCTAGGGGGTCAAAAGGTTGAAAAAGCCGTGCATAGTCGGAAATGTACTTTTAGCAGAAAACACAAGTATAACCATTTCTAAATAGCTTGTGAAAAGGATTTTGGAATATTTTATGTTTAAATATTATTTTATTAATTATTTGTACAACATGTGACTCTTCATGAAGTAATATTAGAGTGATTGTTGCTAGGGGGCCGTGGACTAATTACAAAGCCGTTATAGAGATAATACTGAATAGTGTTCACTGCTCATCTACAGTTTACCATGTAACATGCCACGGTCCCCTAAAAACAACCAAGTCGGAAGTTTTTTGGATCTTGTTAGGAGAGCGCAGTATTTTACATAGAAAGCTAGAGCTGAGCAGTGAACACAACTCAGTAGTTTCCCTATTTTAAAACTACGCTCCCCCAACAATATCCAAAAAGTCTGTCATGGGAGAGAGCTGTTAAAGCTGTTTTTCTCAAAAGGTTGTTTTTGCCCCCTGTCTTACAAAATGTGTGATATCTTCAAAACTACTTAAGATATTGGAAAAAATTTTAAAAGCAGCGCGTTCAGCATTGAATTTTCTAGAAGAATATGCCCTTATCTCAAAATCCAAAATTTGCGACAACTGGGACCTTTCTCCAGGCACACACACAAATGTTTATGTACAGCACTAAGAATATCAGCAATCAGCTGACCTGATGGTCAATACACATTCCTGAATCAGTGAGCCGGTAATGTTTTAATTTTTCAAAAATCAACTTTTTAACCATTTTGGGAGAAAATTTCCCTGACACATTTTTCAGGCCTTAATTCCTGTCACTGCATGGGGATGAAAAAAAGGAAAAGAACAAATGCAAGAACGTATACCTGTGTAAAGCTCAATTTCGCCGTGGCAAAGTAGACAATAAGTGACAGATATCCTGCCAGTTAAAAAAAACAACCTATCTCAAGATTCACTCATACATAAATAAGAGTATTGTTCAAAGCAGGCACCGTGGCAAATTCTCTCCTTCGGGCACAAGCAAAATAATGATAGGTGTATATTCCGTGTCAGACTTAACCCACCTGAAATCAAATGTGTTTACATTTGTGTCATCCTTTTTCTTTATCCCCCACATTAACCAATTACATATACCCTGTCCACTACCCACAGATTTATCCAAGTGAACAGCTTTCTTCAAAATTTTACTTTAGGCCTAAGCTATGCATAATTAAGAACCCTATGTTTTTTATATTAAATTTGTTCATATTCACAAAAAACAACAATCATAAAGATGTTAAAAAATGCTGCTTTTTTCAGTGTTGATAAAAATTTACCTGGAGCTGATTCAACTCGAGCATCTGATCTGCAGGGTAACATATCAAAAAAAAGTTGCCAAAAATGCAATTTATACTCGATGAAGTTAATCGATTCTTCAGAGTTAGCAATTTCCTCAAGCCTAACACTCTATTTTGAAATGCAGCCCATATGTTTTTTTATCAATGCATTCTAATCAGTCACCCTGTCAGCTTTACACAGATATTCCCTTGCATTCATGAAGTCTGAACATGATGGAAAAATGGCATACATGGAATGTCACTGTATCATTCAGTCATCATTCTCTTTTTATCATTCAAATAATTGTTCAATCATTCAATCAGTCATGACTGTTTCTGCTTCATTCATTCATTCATACCCTATTTTTGTACAAGTACACTGCAATCCATGAGGAATGAACTCACATGATATCAGTTTCAGGTATGTAGGAAGTGTTTCAGTAGAGACAGTTTCAAAAACTAACCAACTACAGAAAACAAACATCATACTCGCTGTTTGCAAGGGATAAATCCCTCTCCATAATCTAACATGAAAATACTTCCATGTTTTTGCACCATGATCTCAAGTCACAGCAGCGTACTTTCATGAGTCAATGCTTTTCACCTAAAACTATCGTTGTTTGCAATCAAAGTCCAAACACAGACAAGCTATCAGTCCTTTGATGGCCAAATTTGAGACATTTTGATTTGGCGGCTTTGGAAATTGTCCTGACTGGACACAAAGGCTCTACAAAAATCACTCGCTAATAATATAACAGATAAAGCTGAACAGAGAACACATCGCAGCATTTTCTATCCACTTCACTTGAAAACTGTTCCTGTCCAAGTGTTTCCTATGAATGTAATCCAATGTTGCAGACATGTTTCCTCCATTCATAAATTGTTTCTGATTCCAACTTGAGTTGCACAGGGCACATCAGCAATAGTATAAACCAACAAGTGCACACTTAAGATATTCTTATAAAACACACATTAGAAAAATCTTGTGTTACACAACAAAAACAATTGTAAGGTATCACAGAACCCCCAAAATCATCTTATTATAAAAAAAAATAGTGGCGGGAGTATGTGTAATTTTGGCCCCTTTTTGCTCAACGCTAGATCTACAGCCTAAATGGCAGTTTCAAAAATTATTAAATTAATTTTCTAAAGTGTCAACTAATCCAGTCCATTCACTTTTATATCGACCGATTGTGTTGATTCAAGTTTCAGGTACTTTTAAATAAAAAGTTGTAAACACGTAAAATACGATGATCTTTCTTTTGGCTCCCTGTAGTAAGCCAATCGCACCGGAAACGATGTATTAATACGCATTCAGTTGGGTGGGGGCAATTTCCCTATCAGAAATGAGTGCACTCTGGTTCACACGGAATCTGTAGTAAGACTGTAGAACATGGGAAGTTTTCTAGACCAAAAAGAGAGAGAGATAGGTTCACAGGTTAATCCTGGACAATACCGGGAACATCTAGTATTATTTAAAAAAAACATTGGTGGTGCAATTTTGCCCCTTTTTTTGCTCAACACTGCAGCCTAAATAACAGTCTCAAAAATTGTAGAAAAATTTTCTGAAGTGTCAGCTAATCTAACCCAACCACTTTTGTATCAACATATTACAGGCCATGCTTTTAAAATTAAAAAAGTTATGAAAATGTAAAATATAATCTTCTCTTTTTGGGATTGCCTTTGATAAGCCTACCATGCTGGGAGACTGACAAAATATTTTTATAGAAACCACACTGGGAGACTGTATTTGACAAGCGTTCAGTTGGTGCCTTGTGCCCTGTAGCCCATGATTTCCAAAGCAAGATTATTATCAGAATTTGTCTGGATCAGAGACAGGGAAGGAGAAGATGAGAATACTGGTTTACCCCACTTATAGCTGGGTATCTCATCGAGTAAGTTAAAAAAAAAAAAAAGACAAAACAATTAAAAAATCTCTACAGGCTTGATGCTTCAACATAGTTTTTAACCTTTCCAATCTAAATCCGTAACAAGGGAGATAATGAAATTATTTGTACAGACCATGTGTAAGTTTCTTCCCCTGTCTTTCCTAACCATGGACTCCGCTGGAGATGACTGAAATTCATTGGTCCCTTGCAGTTCACTTCTCACTGATTGCAATTTACTTATTCTGTACTCCCTTCCACCCATGTTTGGCAAGACACAGTGATAATTACAACATCTCAAAAGTAGTGGATCATGGTTTACACAAGGAGGAATCCAGCCAATATTGAGGCTGATTTCCAACATTCGTCATCACATTAATCAGCGCTCGCTGGGATGCCTTTGTTGTCACTACATTATTCAAGACCAAACATCATTTGTTTATGAGATCAAGACATAGTTGCTAGACTAACATCATCTGATTGTGAAATAAAGATGTAGTTTCTGAACTAAACATCATTTCTTTGTGAAATAAAGACAGTTTCTAAACATCATTTGATGGTGAGATCAAGACATAGCTTCTAACTTTACAACTAAGTCTTAAGAAAACACATTCCAAATATGGATGTCAGTCAGCAGCCTCTAAGATCAATGCCTTCACCCGGAGCATACCACAATTTTTTTAAGGAAAGGCAAAAAAAAAAAAAACTTTTGTTTTCTAATTTTCATTACTGTGTAAACTCAACTTCGAAACATAAATGTGCTGAAAACATTTCAAACTTGCTGTTAGAACAAAGATTGTAAGTCACCACAAGGCTGAAAATGTAAAAGAAAAAAGGAACATCTTTTTTTTTGTTTTCCTGATTGTGCTACAACCATTGTCCCAGGGACATTATCATTGAAAAAATCACTCTCTCCTGTCAAACACCATGTATACTTTAAGTGACAGCATTCAACATGCACTCATTCTGTCCAAACACTCAGTCAATCTCATATCTTCCCTTCCGACATACAAAAGCAGCCTTGACATTGGCTACAGATCCTCCAGCCATATAGAAGGCTACAACCCCTGAGACGAGTAGTATGGTATAAGCAGGGATAATACTGGCCAGATAGATAGCTGAGTCGCTATTACTACTGTCTTGATTCAGCAGTGTCTGGAAAAAAATCAACACAAACTGATTCAGTAACAGAATCGATTACTGATTAAAGGTAGCCAATATCACTACTGTCCTCATTCAGCAATGTCTGATGTGTGAAAAAATCAACTCAAATGGATTCAGTAATGCAATGAAATACTCACTAAAGCTGCAACCAATCAATTCATGAGAATAAATAATGGGAACATTTCATCAATCTTTTCACTGCAACATGTTTTTCCTCACCACATCCTAAAGGGAGCACTCTACTGATTTCAGGACGTTCATGAACAGCCACAGTGCATTAGCACTGTCAATTTTAGGACGAACCATGTACATAGACCTACAGCACACTCGCACTTTCAATGTTAGGACATATGCTACCGTCCACAGCCCACTGAACATATTAATGCATACACCTTTCCATAAAGAATGTAACTGCTTTTTCAACACTGGATTTTACAAATAGTATACGGTCATTTCCCAGGACAGCCTTGGTCACTTGGTGTAACTGTTTCTAAGAATTAAGTTTAAACCTGATCAAAGTTAAGTCAGCAGACTCAACCTAAAGTCAGAAATGAAGACTTTCCACTCCTATTTCATGACTTCATAAGTGGATTTAATAGTCAGGTTGAAGATTGTATCACCAAAAGCTTGTAAAAAATTTTCTGATATGAAACTACCATCATTTTACATAATGACAAACTCACCAAGCAGGAAATAAACATGTGAGCAATCACCACCAGTGCAACAACAACATATCTTTTCCTGTCCAGTGCCGCAAAGAAGATGACACTCCACACAGTGTGCAAGAGAATGAAGCACAGGGTCAAGAAGGCTGGAAGGGAACACAACATTAAGATTTACTGCCATTTTTTTTAACATTAAATTCGTTTTGAAGTGACTGACATCAACTCCACTGCTGCCAGGGTAAATTACAATAGCTTTCCAGAATTCACTACAAAGTACTATTGATTCTGAGGAGCCTAGGAGTTTTTGGTTGGTTAAGAATAAAAAGCATAGAACAGCAATGCCAGACCCCCCCCCCCCCCCCCCCAAATCTACAAGCGGAAAGACACAGCTACGATTTAACCACAAAAAATGATATCGGCAATCCTATTCCAAGCTGATTATTTCAGAAATCTGTATAATACAGAAAAATACTGTAAATGGAAGACTTTCAAAGACAGTGCAAATCACAAAAGTGGTACAGAGTCTCACAGCATGGCAGTTTCACTCACCAGAACACCAGAAGAAATATTTGGAATCTCCCAGTATGCCAATGGTCCCTGGTCCAGACATGTCAGCCAGCACATTCACGATAGAGAAAGCTCCAGCTATGCATCCAAACCCAAGGCCTGAGACTGGAAGTAAAAGTTGCAAAATGTACAATGTAAACTGTTGGTTAAAGCTGATGAATGTCATGGCTTTGCTTGAGAACTTTGGTAGATCTATCTTATGGGTAATCACACTTGAAGCAATTAGCATCCAAGTAAAATCACTCCTGATGGCATCTATGTTTAGCGTGAACTCAAAAAAGCTTGACTTTAGGGCTTATTTCCAAACAAAATATTTCATTTTTGATCCGATGTATATCAGCTAATGGCATAATTTGATACCATGCAAGCAAATGAAAGTTGTTTCTTCATACATAATATATTAATTACATACCACAACACTTACCATAAGCCATAATATGTTTGTTGGAAAAGTCACGCGGAGTGACATGTTGATCTTCCGTTCTTTGACTCACCATCAGAAGTCCATCATGAGCCATCCTAGAATGTCAACAGATAGGAATGCTTTTTGAGTTAATATAACTAACCAACTACAAGGAATGAATAAAGCATAGTGACCTCAAAAAAAAATGCATCACAAAATGCTAAATGCTCATGGTTTAAATGCACCATCTACTTTGGTAACAATTCATCCAGTCCATAAAGATGACAACTTTGTTATTCAAGCCATGCATGAAACAGATTGCTGTGCATGAAACTTTTCCCCTGCCAGTAGTTATGAGGATATTCCCCATAATCGGCACTCATAATTTTTCAGATTTTTAAAAGTAATAAATAAATAAAATGCAAAACGCAGTTAGTGAGCAGCTGTCTTGGCAGTGGGGTCATTTCACGGTCAGCTGACGGTTAAGTTTTGATAATGGGTACATTCTGCACCATGGCAGGCAATCATTCACTTTGCCTCTGATGATATACCAAGCATTTTTTTTTCCTTTTTGCAAAGGTATAAAAGCCTGATGCTGAAATCCAGCTATAAACAAAGATCTCCATCTCAGAATGTGAAAAAGTTTTTGACTTTTTAAATTATTTGGATATATTTATATAAATTTTTTGTTTAAAATCATTCTTGCGGCTTTTGCTCCTGATCTGTTTTGACAACATTATGCAAAAATAAAAATAACTCAGAAAATAATCATAGTCAAAAACCACAGAAATGTTCTCCAGGTTTGTCCTATATGATTCAACATTTTCAATGTAATACCTCTTCTGAGTTTCAATTGAACAGAAATAATTTACGCAGCATTAAAAAACTGCCACCGTGATTTTCACAACTCATATTTATTTACAAAAGTCATACTTTGGGATGACAGCTCAGAATGGATTAATTTAGATGCTAATCTAAAATGCCCTGCAATAAAAACTGATACTGTGAGACAAACTGCTTAAATGCACATTATTTTTAATGTTCATTTTTCTTTTTTACCTGAGTGTTTTGTAGAAAAGAAAGCGGAAAAATTCTTGAAAGATCACAGAAAACACTAGCCCAAATGCTAGCTGGCCCCTGAGAGGCACCACAGCATACCAGAGGATGGATGATAGTAGTAGAGAGAGCAGCCAAAAGAAACCACTGAAATGAAAAGATCATCAACTTTGACTTCCTCTGATTTAAGACAAGTCCATTACAATCGAATAAATTTATTCGTTCTCATGAACTTATCAAATAAGAATGCAGCATGACAAAAAAATCTTTTAAAGAGTTTCATGTTTACATAAAAGTTTAAAATTGTTCTCCAAAAGTTTTCATTTACATAAATGGCTTTGTGATTTCTTAAATGGATGCAATACTGAATTTACATTTATGATAGACACTGCTCACTGCTTGAATGCTTATTTACTCTATTTTGAAAGATGAATTCAGTAAATTGCTTAAAGTTAAAACCAATAAATTTCCAACATGTTTTACACTTAACACTATTAACAGGGGTAGCAAACAATTCAGCAACAGTGAGAGGAAAAGCTATGACAATAAAACAACAGTTTTACCTCGCAATCAGCAAAATAACTCTCATAGGATCTCTTGCTATAGTGAACAGAAATAGGGCAAAAGGTAGACCAAAGGCTATAAAAGTACAGCCAAAATATTCCATCAACGTCATGACTGCTGGCTTCTTATGATGTCACTTCTGTCAATTAAAGTTACGACAAAAAAATAAAATTTAAAAATCATGTATAAACTTTATTATAAAAGTCATTCAGTGCTCTATGACATGTCAGCACTGCTTTGAAGCTAAACTGAATCTGCCTTGAAAGCAATTTTGAGTTAGTGTAAAACTAGTAAAAGAGGCGCAGAAGAGCTTTAACCTAGGGGGACGTAACAATCCCTGACACTTCACTATTCATACATGCTAACTGCCAAAATATGGGAAGTCCCAGAGGCTTTAAGTAAAGTACTGTGAAATGAGCCTCATTCCACACTCAAACATTTTTTCTGATATTCCACAATATTAAAATAGCTAAACGTATTTGCTTCCAATCTTGTGTATGTTTCAAAGTAGCCTAGAAGTAGAAGTAGAACAATCAGAAAGTCTGCTACAGACCAAAAGATGAACTGAGGACAGGATTTGGGTGAAATAATAATGCTGGTAATGTTTGGGACTGTAAACAAGATTTATCTGGATTATAGAAAATACTTTTAAAATAATCCCACAGTTGTGACAAATGATACTAAATCTGGTATTATATCAGGCATGCCAAAAGCACACCCGTCTTCAAAATGTTGTCGCAGGTCTAAATCCCATACTGCTGTAGTCAGACAGATCTAGGGTGCTAGGCTCCCAATGCAACCAGGTCATGCACACGACCAAAAACTGACATCAAATATAACTTCTTCATGATTTATAAATTGTAACTCTCACTCCCAGTATGCAATGGATTGTTACTATAATGTTATTGTTAGTGACCAGTTTCATTAAAAAAAAACATATTTTTTGTGAGAGAAGCTGATCCCTGCTTACATTCTGGCAACTATGTGCGCCATAAGATTTTTGGCAGAGAAAACTACTTTCTTACAAACTCAGGGTAAATGTGCTCAGGGTTCATACACTTTTGACTCCAAAAATTTCCATAGATTTTCCATAGGCTCATTTGGATTTTCCAGAGCTAAATGCAGTATTTCGGCGCGAATTTCCCATACTTTAAATCTCTTAACAAAGGCTAAAAAAATATGAATATAACTCTAAACAATTTAGAACTGACTGATAAAATTATTAGGAATTTTCATTAGTTACTAAATTACATACATGTATATACCCAAATTAATTATACTTATGTGCACACAGAGTTTCATGTTACTATCTTTGTAAATATATTCAATCTAGTCTTAAAACTTCTGCTGATTTGGTTATATTTGTATTGTGGTGTGAGATACAAAAAAAATTTGTTGGAATTTCCCTTTAAAACACTCTGCTCTCAACTTCTTTAAATTACAATTCATTTCACATGTGTCAATCTGGAATTGGATTCTCAGAAAAACTAAACTTCTTAAACAGACTTAGTTTGAGTTGGGAATCAAATATACACATAAAAAAATAAGCCTGGCACTATTAAATTTATTACGTACATCATAATGAGTAAAGTATGTCTCGTGTGAGGTTCAGGGGTATGGATGTATTCCAAATAAACATACAGTATTCTACAGTTTTAAACAGTAAAAGCATTTTTTTTTTAAACACTGAGCAGTACGAGACCCATTAACAAATAGACTTGTCTCAGTGAATCATGATATAGATTTAGCTTAATGGAATTTTAAAAAAAAAAGCAGGTGAATTTTGCCCCATATGCAGGATAGAAAGGCAAACAATCTATTATGCCATGTAAGAATTTCTATTAATAATTTATCAGTTAGTCTATGAAATTATTTTGACAACATGTATAGATCAGAAAAATTTGATTCGGTAATACTAATAGCCAAAGGATAACCCCCGCGGCATCGTAATTTACGTCGACCTACCGGTAAAATTCAAGTACCGGTATTATGCGAGACATCTTGTACACGTACTTCAATTACAAGGCCAGTTTTTGGAAGGGGGAAGGGGGGTCACCTTAGACGCAAGTGCGATATTTTACAAATTCAATTATTTAATTAATTCCACCAACACTGTCGACTGCTCAAATTCGGGTGCGCTCACTGTCATGTTAAATACCACCGGAGAATGAGCAAACGGATGGCCATTACCCACGTGGACGGAACGAGCGTGGCAATGGATTTTATAGTATTATAGCTTTTATACGCAATATCGATTTAATCGAGTTCACGGGAAACTGAGACGGTCAGCGCAAACAGGTCTACGAAGGTGTCCCGCTACATTGTAATCACTTCGGTCATCCATCGGTAAGTGAGATGTTACATAGGGTGTGGCGCCACGATGCGCGGGGTGCTGTAACAAGTTGGAGGAGAGCTGAGAAGGGATGCACGACCGGAGACGAGTCTACGTACGGGTCGGGCCAGCGCGGTTTTGAGAGAGAAAGAGAGAAAAAAAAAAAGGTGCGGGTAATCTCGGCTTAAGGGTTGTAGACTGTCACTTGCACTGTCTATCAGTATTGGACCGCAACTTTCCAACTATCGCATAGCATCGCATTATAATAGATTGGGCTGACCAGATTCCTTTTAACTTAAGTACCAGCGCAAAATCTGTCTAGGTTTACTTCAGTCAGGGGTCGCCTTATACACGAGAGTAGTATCTTTACCTTCATTTTCAGCACTGAATTAGGAGAGGAGAGGTCCTATTAGTATTAAACACGCTTATCTGGAGGAGTACCGTGAGTTACAGAACTTTAGTCAGGCACATATTTCATGTTTCAATTGCTAATTGCCGCATTTACTATAAAACCATCCATATGGAGGACCATCTCGCCATGTGGGCGCTGCCCCCTGCGACCCCCCCCCACACACACACACACCCCACGCTCCTAAAGTCACGCCCCTGTAGTATGTATCTGCGGTATATATACATTGTATGTACAATGTATTAAATTTTATGTCCTTAGTAGGCACAGCATGCGAGTTCGTATGTCTGACCTTGATCCCATTTCTAGTATCACATCGCCTGCGGGCTTTGTCTTCCATGCATTAGGCCTGTTACTATCACACAAAAAACAATATCGCTGAATAAAAATTGACACCCTGCCCCACATGCGCGAAGAAAAAAAAAAAAAACAGTCTGCTTCGCCTCATCGCGGGTTCAAGAGTGGACCAGTCATGTAGGACGGTCTCGGTAATCAAGTTTTGTTGTTTTTTTAAGTCCAGGTGCGTTCAGGCTTCTTAGTGCTGCTTGTTTCGAACACACCAGATATGAAACGCTGCGTCGGAAAATCGGGAGGTGGCTTTCAACGAGAAAATGCAGTGACTTGAACGAGTCGATTATTATGGCATAGCTTAGAAGGAAAAACTAGTGTGATGTACGCTTCGATCTTACGGGTATCGCATATCGTATCGCTATGATTCCGCCCACATGGTGTTTACACACTTCTTGTAAGCGCCAGAGGCAGGGAAGATTGCATGGTCCATGGAATTTTTT
This sequence comes from Onchidella celtica, assembly GCA_963931925.1. NCBI lineage: Eukaryota > Metazoa > Mollusca > Gastropoda > Systellommatophora > Onchidiidae > Onchidella > Onchidella celtica. Next base: position 37,172,153 of record OZ007575.1, on the reverse strand, counting down.
GGCTCGAGCTCGCACCTTTTTTTTAAAGGGGAGTCTTGACGACTCTTAATTCTGACGACTTTTTAAAAATCCATAGTTTTTCCATAGGTTCTGACCGATTTCTCAAATTTAATAGATTTTCAATACACATGAAATCTGAAATCCAAAATTCCATAGATTTTCCAGAAATTCCATAGGTGTGCCCTGTGTGCTGGAAGTTGCATTAGCCAAGAGTGATGCTATCACCTTCAACTGAAGCTGGTGAATTGACGATGCCTACTTTGATTGCTAGGGAGGCATAGATCTAAAGGGGCCAATCAGTTGTTTGAAGTTAGAAAAACTAGGCAAACCATTCTCCTGAATGAATTAGATCTATATGAATAGTCGTGCTTCAGTCCAGTCAGTAGTCGCAAAATGAAACGAGACCGGTAAAGGGTCTACTACTTGTACTAGCTTGGGACAGGGTGTTGTTGCACGTTGTTGTTCTAGACATTAATTGTGCGGGTATGACTCTGCAGTATTATTATCATTGGATGACCTGAATTCGCACTAACCAATAAAGAATATTGTTACCTCAACAATAACTCAAATAACCGGAAGAAAATAAAAGTTGCTCTTTCAGTATTTAAGACAACAAGATTCTAGAGTCTAGATCTAGACTGATCTAAACATGACACTGCACCGAGTGCCCTTCTGCCGCAAACACTCCCTCAGAATTTAAGAAAAAAAAATAAATCTAGCTCTACACATCTGAGCATCTCACTTACATAAAATGTAAGGCAAGAATGATGAGGTCTCAGCATGAGACAATACTGATAAACAAAGAACAGTTTAACGTAAAATCCACTCAATGGTGTGTCTGTTTGCCTCCCTGGACCACTTCCTTGTTGGTCACATGACTACGCTGGAATACTACGCAAAAATTGATGACGCCATTACGAGAAGCCATGCGAGAAGCAGAACGTCAATACTAAATTCTTAATTGTGGCTATGCGCGAAACAAAAATGTTTATGTTTTCTTCCACAAATGGTTGTTGTATAATAACACTTTCAGTAACACGGTAAAGACTGTGGAAATGTAGACTGAACATTGCATTCGAAAATGAAGTTAATATTTTCCAACTTTCTTTGAAAGGGTCCTTTTCCATTCATTCTCTCTCTCTCTCTGCCTCTTTCTCTCTGTCTCGAATGAGGTTGCTGTTGTCTACAGCTAATACTGCGATGTTTCGTTGAATGACAGCCTGTGACAGGTCAAGCATTATTCATGTCCCTCACATTTTATGGACGTTATCGTACTTCTATAAAGTAACGACATATCCTCTCCAAGGGGGAAACTGAAGTGTTTGACATGAACTATTTTTAGAATTTCAATTTACTAGTGTTGTTCTCTCTCTCTCTCTCTCTCTCTCTCTCTCTGTGCCTGCCTTTGGCTATATGTCTCTCTCTCTCTCTCTCTCCTCACTCTCTCTCTCCCTCTCTCTCTCTCCCTCTCTGTTTCTGGCTTTCTCGTTCCTCCATCACGTATTTGTGTTCCTCCCTCATCCTTATTGCGTTCTTCCTCTTCCTCTTTATCCTTACAGTCTCTCTCTGTCTCTCTCTTCGGCTATCTGCATGTCTGTCTGTCATTCGTTTTGTTATCTTCAACTGTCACGTCAGGCCCTATATAACTCAAAGCGATAATAAGCGATAATTTCGGACCGAAAGGGCAAAAACCAAAAAAGACAAATGTGGGCGATCTGCCAGTAATCGTCGCATAGAATACGTCATAACGTACAGTTACTCAGCCAACAACCCTAAGGAGATCCGACGGTCAGGAATAACTTAAGTTTGCTCATAGGAATGACTTAATTCCTACGTAGATCGGCTGGTCACGACATCATGCCGAATTCATTTGACGTAGTGAACCCACGTACACCTACCAACTGTATGGAAATCCTATACAAATCTACGTCAGATTTACGTATAATATGCTGGCTGTGGAGTCATATTCGTTTTTCAATTGTATTCTTTCAACGTGTCGAATACAAGGAAAGGTTCAGAGCAGCTAAGTGATTTTGTCGTAGCGTTGCCTATCATAGAATAATGAAAAAAAGAAAAACATGTACTCACAGTATGTTTGAGATAACGAAACAGGAACACCATAAAGCTGCTGATGACAAATTTTATTCTATAAAATTCATACAGGGAAATCGTTTTTGGAAAAGTGCAGGTACTGCCTGCATCTCTAGTGGAATTAACGAGAAACAGCCTTCACATTGTGAGTTTTATATTGTACTGTTTTCTTCTTCTTCTTCTTCTTCTGCGATCTTCTTGTTAGTCGTCAATAGATCAAAAGGCCAGTTGCCTGCATGAAAGATGCCTAAGTTCAAGTTCCCCTGTCTCCATGCCAAGAATTTACACGGGCAAATGTTGAAGGTCGTACTCTGTGTTTTCTGGCGCCATTCCACATGGTCGTGTATATATCCGTCTCCAACTTTGAACTTTGAACTTTCTGTGCTAGTATTTAATATTGTTTAATTGTCGCCATTGTCTATTTTTATGGACACTAACAGCAGAACCAAAGAGGAAGATCCAAGCAGTAGAGATAAGAATGTCTCAGAAGAGTATTTGGCGTATGGTACGTAGAACACATCACAAATGAAGAAGTGCGCAAGACCATCATCCAATATGTACGTCACTATGAACATCTTCTGAACACAGTAAAGACAAGGATGAAATGGTATGGACATGTGACAAGAGTCAGTGGACTGTCAAAAATCATCCTCCACGGTACAGCTGTTAAGGGAACGAGGAGACGGGGCAGACAAAGAAAGAAGTGGATGGACAATATTACTGAATGGACAGGGGGTAACTTTATCACAACCCAGGCCCTTCCCCATGGCCGCCAGAGATGGAAACCGTTGGCGCAATGCTCCCTAGCGCAGTGCCCCCACGACTCTGGAAGGAATTAAGGGATCCAGAGATTGTCTTTTTTTGAGTTCTTTTCACACCGTGTAATGTACTGAAAGAATTTTAATGTGGTGGTCCGACAGGATATATTACGTAATAAATGCATTATCCCCACCAGCATCCATACTTTAAAACGGACGTAGATTTGTTTAGAATTTTCTTAGGTTAGGGTTGATAGGATCACCGTAAGGGCAGATTCCCGTCCGTGCGATATCATAACAGGCGGATCTATGTAGGAGCGTAACTCCTATAAGCAAACTTGACATCAGTTCTGCGGATCGGATTTCCGTAAGATTGCTGGCTGGGATGTAATCTTAACTTGACTTATTGGTGCTGTCTGAAATGAATGTAATTAATTGCTCTTGTCCACAGCAATCCCCTCCCCGTTTTTTTTTCACGGAAAATGACGTATGAAAAACTCGCTGAGCCCCTGTAGCGATGGGGAGCAAGACAGAATGGACGCTGTGGGCAAGTATACAGAGGCAAAGCCTGAGTTTTACATTTTTATACGCGATTTTCCGTAAAAATAGCGGAGCGGCGCGGATGCTGTGGACAAGATCACGAAGGCATACTCTGTCAATTACTGCTATTTTCATTTCTATTACAGTCTGAAAAGAAAGCTTTTATCAAATTTTCAAGCATGGTCTTTATGCTCATTATGTTGATGGGCGTGGCTTGGGTGATTGGAGCGGTTGGTAAGTTTCTCAATCATAATGTATTTCTTGTCATCATTTTTTCTGTTATTTTCTTAATGTTTGTAATGAAAAACAACTGGCAGAATTGTTGGGGAAATGAAGAGGAAAGATGAAAACAAAAAAGAGTTGTATTCCAGTGAAAATATCCTTATGAACATGATTATTATTGTAATACTAGCTGAGGTCCCCGGCCCTGCCGGGGATAAATCGGTTTGAATATTGGTTTCAGTTCTGGGTGGTTATTATGGACATGCTTCATCTGGCCTGTTCCTATTTGTTTATTTTATTTTTGTTTGTTTGTTTTTAAATAAGTCTTACTGCTCTGCCTTTGTGAGTTGACACCCTGCGCATCCCGTACAACTGCATGATTTGCGCACGGGTTAGTGTGTTTGATAGTGAACACATCGCAGGTAATGATAACGAAACCTTAAAATGGCGAACCATGACTCGAAATAGATCTGAATGATGGCGAAACAATAAATTTCCAATAAAAAAAACTACAGCGATTTGAGACTTGTATGCCTACCGATAGTACGTTTTTTAGGGGGCATGCTGCATCAGTGCATGCTAGATCTAGCTCTCACAGACACTACTGTGATTATGAATCGAATTCCGGGGCCGGAAGTGGAAAAGCGATTAACAAAGAAAGAGGTCATAGGTTAACGAACGTACAATTCGGATCAAACGCTCTCGCAAATTTACTGTTCCATTCTTATCACATTATTGGAATAACTCACGAATCCCATAAGCTTTTTTATGCCTATGTACATAGGAACACTGGTCAGTATCGTACAATTGTGTGTGCCAAATTTCAGTTCAATACGTCCAGTAGTTTTTTAGTCCATAGGGAACAAAGGGATTTTCTTACATTTTTTTTGTATAGATTTTTCTTAAAGATTTTCAAGTTAGTTTTGTAGTGTTTTTGAGACATTGTAATACAATACAGTTTATTGTGTAACATGTGGGTTATCTTTCCTCATAACTTGCCTTCGCATGTTGCTGTCCTTAGAAACAGAAACACAGCCGATAGATAGAAGATACATAGACGGACGGACGGACAGAGAGAGAGAGAGAGAGAGAGAGAGAGAGAGAGAGACAGACAGACAGACAGACAGACAGACAGAACTTAACCTGTACCATCCAGGCAGCACTGCCATCCCTCTGGCTGATCATGATAGTGTCTCCGAGACGCCCAGTCAGGCCGAATCCGTGTGTACCATCAGCACCGGCATGCCATCCTGTGACTTTCACCATAGTCACTGTTCGTATACCTCTTACTCTGAGGATGGGCATTCTCTGGACTGGGTTCTCTCCGCTAACTCTCCAATAGGGCATGACTGGGACCCTTCGGGTGGAGGATCAGGTAAGAGATCTGGCCCGTATCATCAGCTTTCACTGACTCACTACCGCAAGCCGCTCTCAGCGGTTCATCTGCAAAACACCAACTACTGCGCTTGTTGTTGTTGTTGTTATCGTGGTTTTGATATTGTTTTCAGAGGAGAGAAAGGTAGTAAGAAACTATGTCTAAGAATGGTCACTTGTACGGGGGTTAAGTTCTGTTTTATTTTAAATTTTTTGTTTTTCTGTTCGGAAACGACGAAATTAGCAACAGCATCAACACTGTCGAGACTGGCAGTCCTATTAACTGACAAGCATAAAAGTATCGTCGAACCAAACTACATGCAGCGGAAAAAATGATTTATTTACAGATTTTAAAGGAGTATTATTCACTGGGCCAGAATTTCTTTCCTACAGTAATTGTTACAAATTGTCGAAAAATTTCATTTTTTTTTTGTAAATTAAAGGGGGGAGGGGTGCTATTACTATGAAGTATTTGTTCCAGGGGACTATCCACAATATAGTACTTGTTCCGGGGGGAACAACAACTTCATAGCATGTGTGCCGGGGGGGAGCATCTGCAATGGGGGAACAAAATACTTCACAGCTGCCACAAAGGGTGAACCATGAAGTACTTGTTCCGGGGGGAACAACAACTTCATAGCATGTGTGCCGGGGGGGAGCATCTGCAATGGGGGAACAAAATACTTCACAGCTGCCACAAAGGGTGAACCATGAAGTACTTGTTCCGGGGGGAACAACAACTTCATAGCATGTGTGCCGGGGGGGAGCATCTGCAATGGGGGAACAAAATACTTCACAGCTGCCACAAAGGGTGAACCATGAAGTACTTGTTCCGGGGGAACGTCTACTATGGGTGACCAAATACTTCGTCACATCGACCGACGCGGATACAAGTCTGAAAGGCGCCGCTCCCGCTAGTTTTTTTTCTTTTTTAACAAGTCACCCCCTAGTCTTCTCACCATTCTGCGGGCAATTATAAATGTATCATCGGTGTCACATCGACTACAATACATTCACTAACAGTACTTGTCCATCAGTTCAGATATATATTATACTCGATACAACTGGTTGATCACCATCCACAGTTTGGCTGTACTTTTAGAGCACTGTACGGGAAGGCGCTTCTCATTCATAACATAGATACGCACACCCATAGACGTACTATTAAAAAGATTAGTTAATAGTACGTCTATGCGCACACCCTATCGCAGTTGGATACAGTGGGCTCCATCAAGGGGAGTAAGAGTGGTAAAAGAAAATTACCAAGTTGTCTTATCACTTCCCTTTAAAAAATTAAAAATGGTGAATTAAAAAAAATACAACTTTATCCAAAACACTGTTAATACGAAATACGATTGTTTGTCCCTTGAATTTCGGCTTCAGCAGGTTCCATTGTAACAATAATGATAATAATGATAATATTAATAACAACAATAATAATAATAAAGCAAAAACAAGAATAATAATAAAGGCAACAACAACAATAACAGTATTGATAATAATAATGTGAAGCAACTTTTGAAACGAAAGATCTTAATTATAAAATGTTGGACCCTTTTCGTTAAGTCACATTGGCATCTGGTTTGAATCCATTTCAGGATTTGATTTACCGGTACTTGATTTAGGGTCCATAGTACTATCGTTTATTTCTGTGTCATAACTTCTCTGTACTCACCAACTTAACATTCCAACATTTTGAGCAGCCTTTCAAAACTGATTGGCTTTCCCTCAATGCCCCCCTCCCCCAGTTCCCACCTTCATCTGCACCCCTCGCCTTTTTTTTTTTTCAGGGTATTACATCTACCTGGACGGCAGTGACTCGAATGCTCCGGCAGGTACGAGAGCTCTGATTAGCAGTCAGCTGTTTAGCCTGATGCCAACGACAATATGTATAGATTTCCACTACGCCACGACAGGATCCGACGGGCAGACTGTGCGCGTTTATCTACAGGGACATCACAGTTTTGCCTCCAGAGAGACGGACGAACTGATTGGTGAACTGACAGATCTGGACACGGGTGGTCAGTGGAAGGAAGCGAATTTTTTCGCTTGTGTGGAAGACAAAGCCTACGTAAGTTCACTCAGGCTGTACGACCGAAACTATAAAAGAAGAAAAAATATATCAATGAAATGAAGTCCAAAAAGGTCAACATATCAGAGATTCTTTAAGGCCATTAGCGCATTCGAGTCTAGTCTGTCTCGTGTCGGTTTTGGCTCGAACTTGATCTTCAAGCGATCTTCGTTCTTGTTTGTTTTACCTCCATTTTCTGAAAAAAAACTGGACATCTTTTGATATGTAGAAGATGTATAACAAATGCACACTTAGACGGTTGTTTAAAATGCGTTGTGGCACTTATCAAGCTGTCTCACAGTTCCGATTTACTCTACTCCTTATCATAATAACTAAAGCCGCAAAAGTTTAACGCCGAAATTCTCAGTTGTGGAAAAAAGGGAGCTCGGACAAACAAGGAGAAAGGTTGCGTATCCATTGAATCATCTAGCGAGACTTTTGTTCGTCTCCAAGTGCACGAGATCCCCTTTAGCCACATAGTGCTTTTAGTCGACATCCCCATATTAAAACTGAGTGAAACAGATCTGACTGGTTGGTTTAGAGGTAAGGTGCTCGTCTCTCATGCCGATGGTACCGGGTTCGATCCCCGGTCGGCGCAGGCATGTTGGAATATTTTCTTTTTCGGGGAAAAAAATTTCTGTCCCTGATTCTATGATCTAGCCTTCTCGGATAAGGACGAAAAACTCGGAGGGCCCATGTGCACATTGCATGCGTTAATGATAAATTGGCAGTTGGAAATCGAGAACAGCAGGCCGAACAAGGCCACTGCACTGCAAAAACGAAAAAAAAACAAAAAAACACGCATCCCTACCACAAAAAGAAAAGAAAAAACAGCAACAAGAAAGTGAGGTGTAAATGCCAATGGCGGTGAAGCTCCTAAAATAAAGACCTAAACACATACTTGACTCGTTACGCCACTGGCCCAAATTCTCAACGTTTAAATTCACACAAAGTCATTAATGCACAATGATGGCATTTTTCCTGTATTCGATAGTAGAACTTCGTGGGTCGCATGATAAACAATTGTGAGTCAACTTTTTTTTTTTTAATTTTAATATTTGGCATGATATTGTAGCCCTTGACAGCCCGTAGTTTGTGTATTAGATCGGTATGCTGCGAGTTAAACTCTGAAAACTGGAGGTTAAATCATGTTTTTGTTGTTGTTGTTGTTGTCGTTTAAATATCGTAACTATTAAGTCTGATAAAGAACATTTTTTCAGTACTTGTATTTTTGTATACCTTACTTCTTTAATCCCATTTGGGAAATTTGCCTTTGTGACATTGCAGCTCACGTCGTCATCACAGTGTAGCGCCAGTCGGCGGGGTTTTTTTGGGGGGGAGGGGGAAGGGGGAGGAGTGGTAGATATAAATTTTATTTAATTTTTCCCCTGGCAGAGGCCTGCTCGGCCTGCTCTTCTCGATTTCCAACTGCCAAGGTCTCTTGAGCGTGCGGAACGTGCACACCGGCCCTCCGAGTTTTTCCTCCTTTTTCGAGAAGACCAGGTGCTCGATCCTACCTACCATAGATCAGGGACAAGGAAATATGAGAAACATTCCAGAATTCCAATAATTATGCCTGCACTGACCGGGATTCGAACCCGGTACCTTCGGCGTGGGGGGGGGGGGGTACCTTGCCTCTAGACCACCGTGTCCCCATTTTGTGTATTTCGCTTATCCTGAAAAATTTGTGAAACCCAAATCATGATAATTTACTACCTGGCACTCGATTTGCCGTTTCGTTCCCAGGGTGTAGATTCGACGTGAAATGTTAATTAATTGTGATGTGTTGTTATTTCCTTTGAACCAGATTGCATTTGAGAGTGAAAAAACATCAGAGAACAGCACGCTGGCTCTTGATTACATCAGAATAAGGCACACCAACACTCCTTGTACATCGATCGCGAGCGTGAACAGTTCAACTTCTACAGTGACTGCAACATCTTCAGTAACAGACCGATGGTCACAGGGATTTGCTGCATTGGATGGTACGACATAAGCATATCATTTTGTAAATATTTTTTTTTTACGCCGCTGTTACGGTTTTCATCAGAAACCATACTTATCACACTAGCATCGTATCAGCTTTTTTTATGGTAATAATTAAGGTAGTATTTCGAACTCTTTTCGTCTTCCTTTTAAAAAAAACAATAGTGTAATTAGTTATTATTTTTCACATATTAAGACCATCTTTACACAGGCATTATTATGTGTTTCAAATTTACATAAGTTCACTCAAAGGTATGGCGACTGACTGACTTATCAACACCAAGGTGTATGGTATAGCAGAGAGAGAGAGAGAGAGAGAGGGGGTGTGGGTAGGGAGAGAGAGGGAAAGAGAGAGAGAGAGAGAAAATGAAGTGGGCGCTGTTTACTAAAAAAAAAACCCACAAAAGTTCCATGTGGGACAAATTAAAACATCGTATCTTTAAGCCCTCAGATTCCTATTAACAAGATCAAATAAACGTGAAGTTAAAAATCTAACAAGAAAAGGCCGGTACTGTAAGGTTTGTCTTTATGAACTTGTAAATATGATAAAAGTCTGTTAATCAACATGTAGACTTCACCCTGCTTCAAAACGACATGATACGCTCCCGGTCCATGTCAGAAAATACATGTAATTCTTTCATGGATCCGCCCGCGTAATGCCTTCTTCGGCTGTGCGCCAACTCCCCACATTCTGTTAATGTGGCCGACTGTTAACTGGCTACAGACTAGTACTATTAATCTGCAAAGTTGTTTTTTCTTGAGATTACAATGGTTTGGTAATTATTATGCCCATGTTTTCTCATGTAATGAATAATGCCATCATTGTCATTATTTACCTGAAAATGAATTTTCGGCTTTTCACAAGAATTTTCTTTCAGATATTTGATGGTTAAAAGAATTCGGATGAGACATCAGAAGAGCCAACAACCTTCGTCTTTGAATAATTCGGCATTTCTTGTTCATCTCATTCGTAATTAACTCACTTCACTTTTTTGTTTCCATTTATCTTATTTTCTTGGCCATCATCATTTGGTATTTTCTTAATTTTCATTGTTTTTAATGGCATCATCAGGATAAGGATTAAAATGAACATTTATCATTATAATTATTATCATCATTATCTATATCATCTTCACCTTTGTGCGATCACGCTCAGCAACAATATCAACAATATTCTTTATTATTCTACATTATTTGAAGTGTAAGAAAAGGATCACATTAATGCAAAACTTACAAGTATGACTCCATTGAACAGTGACCCGAGGTATCAGTAAATTCCTTAAAATGGAAATAAAAATGAAATTTAAACTTAGAATGTAAGCTACTATCATTTCAATATTGTTTTTTAATTTATGCATCACAAACAATTTGATATTAATAGTAGTACGCCTACTAGTGCTGGTAATAGTAGCAGAAGTAATAGTAGCTGTAGTAGTAGTAATAGTAGTAGTATCATAGTAGTAGTAGTAGTGGTGGTAATAGAAGTAGCAGTAGCAGTAGTAGTAGTAGTAGCAGCAGCAGCAGCAGTAGTAGTAGTAACAGTAGTAGTAACAGTAGTAGTAGCAGTAGTAGTAGCAGCAGCAGTAGTAGTAACAGTAGTAGTAGCAGTAGTAATAGAAGTAGCAGTAGCAGTGGTGATTGTGGTGGTAGTATTAGTGGTAGTGGTAGTAGTAGCAGTAGTAATTGTAATGATAGCAGTAGTGGCAGCAAGAAGAAGTAGTAGCAGAGAGAAAGCCAGTGCTGCGTCCCTAAATGTACAACCTGTGAATATGAATCTCTTCTGAGTATCCACAGGTTGAATGGGCAAGCCGATGTATTGTTATGAAACCGAAGAGAAAGCAACACAACACCTACTGCCTAGAGTGTGATGCTGAACCTCTGTCTTCAAGCATTATGATTACTTCATCTGACATTATAAACTGAAATAATGACGCTGTTACTGCGCATCACTGGGCGTACTTAGAAAATTTTACACAAGGTCAGGACTTAGTCAACAAGAAGGACAAGGCGTTGCACTGAATGGAGGCCTAGAGTAGGAAAGAGATCATGAGGACGCCCCGAGAGACAATGGGGAGAAGATATTGTACAGACAAGTGGACGAGCACGGTCAGGACGGACGGAAAACAGAGAAGAATGGAGATCACTGGGGGGGGGGGGGCTACGAGGTACATCCTGCAGTGGATGGACAAGGCATAATAAGAAAAAGAACAAAACTTAAGTCTTGGAATCACGTCTGGACTTTATGAAATATAAAAGAAGACATTATTCATTACTGATTGTTTGAGATCAGAGCTTATATATACAAGGTCAGAAAAAGCTTGTTTGTCGATGAATGACATTATAGTAAAGAAAGGGAGACACAGAGAGAGAGAGAGAGAGAGAGAGAGAGAGAGAGAGAGAGAGAGAGAGAGAGAGAGAGAGAGAGAGAGAGAGAGAGAGAGAGAGAGGAGAGAGAGGGAGAGAGATAGATTTTTTTCTTGTGGGGAGGGGGGGCATAATTAATGCATAATAATGATGACATAATGTTATACATATAAAATTTGTGTGCAGGGAGCGTGAATGTTTGCGTGAGAGAGAGAGAGAGAGGGAGGGGGAGGGAGAGAGAGAGATAGACAGATATACACACAGACATACAGACAGGCAGAAAAACAGAGGGCCCGAATGGCGTTTGGGGGGGGGGGGGTAGGGTGATTGATTGGATAAATATTGGAAATGTACAGGATAAGAAGGATTAAAAAGACAGCTATATGTGTATGGGCGTGTGCATGTGTACGTTTTTGAATGAATTTACGTACATGTATAATATGGGTGTGCCTTTATGCTTCCTGTTCTCCAGCCAGTCGTGAGAGTGATTGCAAGTAGAGTGTTCAAAATAAAGAGACATACATTCAATATTCAATTTCATTAAATTCTAACAGTAGACAACAGAATGAAAAACAGTGTCTTTTATAATAATTATAAACAGAAAAGTGAGCTGAAATAAACATACTGGAAGAAAGGGTACAGATCGGAGAGAATGTGCGTAAAGAGAGATAATCCGATTAGCATTTTCCTCTTTGGATAAAATAATAAGAGTTATATCCCCTGACATAGTATCTTTCAATTAAATTTTAACCAGAAACAATCAACAAGTTGGACGCAAACACCATGACTCGCTTCGTATGCTAGAGACATTATAGATCTATACTCTAAATCAGCAATAAGGATTGAAATAATGGATCGGAAACTTAAGATAAGAAAAGATAAAAATCACTTATTATCCAATGAGGGAAATTCACTTTCACAGAGCGTTTCAGAGCATTGCATGGTACAGACATGCACCATTAGCCTACATAAATTTTGTATCACGAAATTCGGTAGCAGGCACAAGACATGAAGTAATAATTATGGCGTGGAAACTTGGTAAAGTAGCAAGTTGTGGTGCACAACTGTGAAGGGTTAAATCGATCTTCTGTAGGCTATCTTTCTCTGTTTGCTTTATGATGTGTATCATTCTGTTGTGCCTGGATGGTCCAGAAAGTTGATGAAACACCGTGACGCTGGTGATTGAGGAAAGATGGCAACGGTGTTACTGTTGTTGTTCAGATTTTTAAAAATGTAGATGCCATTCTTTGAAGGGTGGCTAAGACTAAGAGTATTTTGTTAATAATTGGTTTAATCCGCTTATATCTCACTGTTCCCAATTCAAGACAGGCTGTTCAACATGAGAGTTCGTTTAAGAAGATTTTTCTGTGCCTTTCGTGGTGAAGTTGTCTTCTTTTTTGTTTTCGGCCAGATGGCAGTGCGAATGGGATTTTTTATTTGTTTGTTTTAGCAATGCTGTTACTACAAGAAATAAATGTTTATTGATAAAAGTGATGGAAAAGAGCAAAGAGAGAGAGAGAGAGAGAGAGAGAGAGAGGGAGAGAGAGACAGACAGACAGACACACTGAGAGAAGAGCGAGAGACAGACAGACAAACAGACACAGCGAGGGAAACAGAGAGGGGGTGAAGGTGGAGGAAGAGGGTGAGAAAGGTTTAGGGGGCCCCATGAATGCAAATGTCCGAGTAGTTGCAAAGAGCCGCACCCTATTGCCTTGCCCAGAGCCCCATAATGATGTTAAGACGGCCCTGAAAATTTATAGTCTGACACAACAGGGACCTGCTTCTTTCAGTCAGACGACGGTAGGATACCTATCTATAAAATAATAACAAACAGTGGAAAACAAATTGGAAACATAGGCACAGTGATATCTCATAGTTTATGTTAATATTTTGTGCATAGGGAAAAACATGTAGAACTTAGAAAAGACAAAATGTGGCAAAAAGAAAGAGGTGTAAGGTTGCAAAGCCTCGTGTAAGAAATTCAAAACGATACAATGAAGCGTAAAGGAAAAGTATCAAGCTTTCAGTCAATAACGTCGAGCAGGCTGTGCTCTGAGAACCTGCAGACGATAACCATCCGCACTTGTGATAATTTTACAATTTCTGTATTTGTTTACTTTATTCTGTTACATAAATATTATTTCCTGAACGTCTCTTGGCCGAGAGCTTCGTTGGTCTTTCCTTTTCCTTTAAGTTTTATTGTGTCGTTTCTAAAATGTTTCTTATTAAAGGCTTTGCAACGCATGACTTTTTCTTTTTGCAATAATATTTGGACTTTGCTTCAACCGTTCTGCGACCCCACCCATTTCCTGTTGTTGTTTTGTATATGTAATATTTTGTGAAGAACGAGGCAGAGATCCCGTCTGCAAACATGCTGAATCAAATGTCAAATATTGGTGGATGTTTATAGTGTTGATATCACGGGAAGCAGATATTACTGTGGTCCCATTCAATTAATCATCATGTGTTCGACGTTTTCTTTGATTTTTCAAATTCTAATGAACCTGGCTCTGACAGACACAATCTTGCACTTGTGGAACATGCTATAGGTTTGAAACTTTGCTCAAGGAATGACTGGAAGCTTTAAGGTCACTTTCCCTCTGGAAGCTTTGGGGACATTTGCAATGAATGAAAAGTAATTTGTCTTCTTTTGAAACTGCCCAGCAAGCAACCCTACGGAAATCAGACCCGTAGAATGCAGGTCAAGGTTGCTCATGGGAATGATAGCTTTCCAACTTAGATCTGCTCGTTACGACATCGCACTAACCTTAGTTTGATGTCTGAAGGCCGCCCCTTTGGTAATATTATTACCAAAGACACTAGAAACGATAAGATGAGACACTGTCTTCTTCGCACCACTAAAAAACCTGTGCAGACAATTTGCGCGCTGATCGGGGCCGGGGCCCATGGCGCATAGTATGAAAAGAATGCTTGATAAATTTAGGATGCAAAATTGTGAGTGCTATTGCGACTGTAAAAATAAAAAGGAAAAAATATCCAGTTTTCCGACGGCGGCTGAGGTTATAATTCCACAGTTAGTGACGTCAATCAGCGATAGCTGAACAGTGAACAAAATTCAGTATTTTCCCTATTTGGCTTTGTAAAACACGGCCCTTTTCATGACTTCCGCGTCTTTGCTGCTATGTGGCGGTGCGAAATCTGTGCACGCTAAACGCGCTAGCTGTCTCGTCTTATCAATTCTGGTATCTTTGATATTACAGCAACCCCACGGAAATCCTACACAAATCTACATAGGTATCAGGTAAGGGAACTGGCTGGGGGAGGTTTTAAACTTTGCTCACAGAGTGACTGGAAGCTGCCCAGCCAGACCCTACACAGATCTAACGTATAGGACTGACGTCAAGTTTGATCATAGGAATGACATCGTTTCTAGGTTGATTCCTTGGTTACAACATTGCGTCCATGTCGGTTTGATGTTAGGAACTCACTCCGTTGTTACTCCTACCAACCCTACTGAAATCATGTACAAATCTACATCGGATTGACATAGGAATGCTGGCAGGATCGTAGGTCAATTTGCCTTCGAATGATTTCGGTGAATTTGCAGTAAACAAAAAATTAAATTTTGCTTCTTTCGAAACTGAACTAATTGTTTTTTTGTTGTTTTTTTTTGTCTTCCTCCTACTAGTTTATTATTTTCGGAAAGAAGGTAATGTATAGCGTGCGATAGAATCACCCAAACATCAATGGTAGGCCTACATGTATTTGCATAGCAAAATGCATTTCGAGTTCGTAATGATTTTGTAGCGACAACTATTGTGTGTGTGTATATATGTCGCAGAAAATAATTGACTGGGTCGTGCATTCAACAGAAAATGAAGTAACTTTATGATAACTGATCTACCAAGCAGCCCTGTAAGTCTGTGGGCTATACCGGGTACAGGTATTATACGGTAGGCTACAAAATGTTCTGCTAAGCCTAGTAGGCCGCTACCCTTGTTACCCTAATGACAGGATTAGCAGCAGGCTTAGCAACACTTTTAGTATGGCACCCATGTGTTCCATGGGTCGTGCCATACAACATTATTAAATTTTATTTATAACCTTTGACGAAAGAAAGCGCCTCCATTCAGTCTCATTCCTTATAAATGCAGCTGAATGAAAAGAAATGTGAGAGTTGTCACTAGGCATTTTTATTATTATTACTTTTTTTTTTTTGGAAAACAGGGCCAATAATTCCTTGTTTCTGACCTATTCTCTCAGCCTACAACATTATTTTCCCTAACTAAAGTACACGTGACTTGTTTGTAAACATTGAAACGCTAACCGGAAACGACCTTACGGTGTCAGAACACCTCGCGTGAAATTGAAGGCGTGGCTTGACGACACATTCAACACACACAGGACGGTGGAGGCGGAGCGAAAAGCCCTGCTTCTCTGCCAGGATGTCACGAGAAATAGATAACAGCGAGCTAAGCCGAAAATCGGCGAAATCAGGCGTTCACGAGGATCAAAATGGAGGACGGAGGCAGAAATCTGTGAAACAACAAGAGGTAAGAAAAAGTCTGTTTCTTTCACGTTTTTGTTCTTGGCTGTTGCTTTCATATATTCCTGTTGTTATGTCGGCAACAGCTGGTGTTTGGTCGTCTCTAAGCTCTTATCAGCAGCTTTTCCAACATTTGCAATATGGATCGATGTGTGCTCTTACTGTAGATCTAGATCTAGAGTCTAGATATCTTGGGTCAAATACCATTTGGTTACGGTACGCAAATTATTTGGTGGATCTACACTAGGCTATCTGTCAAGGGTATACCAGTAGGCAGCAAGCCGATGCGTTCTTTTACGCCTCAGCAATTTTTTGTCCATAATTATGCCATGCCATATGGACTGATGTGTTATAACTTATAGATAGTGTACTTCGTGGGCACATAGATTCGCTGATTTTATTTTGGACACCTCAGTGACAACTGACATGACGTTTGAAGAGCAGTATGCATACCATGAACCAGACCCATGAATGCTACAGTGTCATAAGTCCTGTTAGAAATCGTAAGTTCACGCCCATCAAGAATTGAATCAAGGTGCTCGCCTCTCATACCAAGGGTTCAAAACCCGACCGGTGCAGGCATGTTGAAAGTTTGGGATTTTTCTTATATTTTCATGTCCCTGATCCTACTGGGGGGTAGGATCGAGTACTTAGTCTTCTCGGATAAGGACGAAAAAAATTCGGAGAGCCCGTGTGCATGTTGCGCACGTTAAAGATACCTTGGCAGTTGGAAATCGAAAAGAGCAGGCTGAACAGGCCGCTGCCCGGGCAAAATTACATAAAATTCATCCCTACCAATCCCCTCCCCCCTCTCCCTCATCCCCCCCCCCCCAAAAAAAAAACAACAACCCGCCGACTGGCGCTGCACCGTGGCGACAACGTACCTTCTCCAGTTATAACTGGGCTGCAATGGCACAGAGGCAAATTTCCCAAATGGGATTAAAGAGTAATACACAAATAAATAATTAGTACTTATCGTACATCCAACCCCTGAATTCAAACTTGATGTTTATCCTGGCCCCAAGCCCTAAGTATGATTAATACAAATATTATTATGTGTCAGTGAGGGTATGTGTGTGTCTCTCTTCTAATTTGGGCCTAATTGCAAAGTTAATAATAATAGTGAGAAGTATGCTAGGGAAATTTAGGCCTATCATCCAAGAACATTTCACATTGGGAGAAGTTGCAGGAGAAATTATTTTGTTTACTTTCATCTCATATTCATCCTCTGATGATAATCTCCCCATCAGTCTGTTCTTTGGTAGTGCAAAATGAGTGAAATATTGCCTGTATTTACTATTTGGGGAAGATGTATCCAAAGAGGACATTAATCTAATTAATTGAATTACTTTATGTGGCAAATTTCCGTTTCAAATGGAACTGTGGAAAATTTGTGGAACATGGGTGATACTAATTCACAATATCAAATGTCGTCATTGTGAATAAACTGCTGCACTCGCGAATGTGTGGCAGCTGTACATTACAACAGAGAAATGTACATGCAAATCAGCCAAATGTGCAATATATTACAATAGTGCAACATTAAAAATTTGTTGATATAGTACTGAGTTCGACATATCCCCAGAGAATCGAATGTATCCAGTATTAACTAAAATGCCCTCACAGGTTTGTGGAATTTAGTTCCCATAAAGACTAGATAAAGTAATCAGTTTCAAGGAACGTGTTGAATAATTACAAGTGATAAATTTATGTTCAGCAAGGATTTGGCCAGAGAATTTGTATTTTAAGTGTGACAGTTTGAAGTGAATTTCCAGCTAAATCCGTTGTCATATTTTGAATGATGGCTTGTGAAATTGAGTAAGATTTTCACCTTTACTAGTTTTATAAGGATTTAAATAAAATTTTAAAGTTATAATCTGGATCAGTGCTCAGTGATGATCAGATGCTGCAGACTTTCTGATTATCAGTTACTACTATACTAGTGAGTAAAATTAAGCCAGGCCATCTTCAAACTTGAATCTGTATCATTCCGGCAACCTTACTTTACACTTTTTTTTATCTGTGTGGTGGAAAGTGGAATCCATCTTGTTCTGAATTTGTCTTACTCACAAGTCACATGGCTAGAACAATGAACAAGACCTGTCATATAATTTTTTAAGTGATGACATAGCAATAGTTATTACTGTACCTCTATTGGAATAGTGCTTGACATTTCAAAAGTGCATCTTTGATGACAGAATCCATCTTACAGGTAATTGTTTTGTGACATAAAATATGTGTGTGTAAATTCTGTGGTATGATCTGCAATTATGAAACTAACATGATCAGTGCACGAAGGCAAATGTGGAAAGAAAGTGGAACAGTGCTGGCTACAAGAAAATTTAAGATACCAGATACTTTATCGATTGATACACATTTACGATAATACATTTTTTAAATACCTTAAAATATCTTTTTTTATTTATTTTTGCCAGGCAGATCCTCACTATGATGTAGTGACAGCACCCTCAGTAAGTCCAAGAATCACAGAAGTCCATGGGCTTAGTATTATAGAAACTGATCTGCCAGTGCTCAAAGATTTGAACCGTAATGACAGAAATAACAATAATCACACTGGTTATGACAGGAGGGGCCCAGCAGAAGGGGAGATGAAGAAACTGAGTCGTAAGAAAATCCAGGACGAACGTAGTATAGATGAAACAAAGCCTTTAAAACTTTCAGTGCGAGATTTGGATGACAACAGACCAAGAAAGAACATGGAGGATGAGTCGAGGATGGACGAAATTGATCTACAGGGAGGGAGTGATGAGGAAGGAGCAGCGAAACAGAAGAGTGGCCAGCAGAAAGCCAAGAGATCTGGAGACATGGATCTAAGTCCTGTGGTGGAGGCTGCAGTGGCCGCATTTGCGGAGAGCAAAACGAAAAATAAAGGGGTGGATCTTAACAAAAATACAGCCAAGAATGGCAGAGATGCTGGTAGTGCCTTACAGAACAATCCACATGATGTGGAGATTAGCCACAAACCTAAACCATTTCATACCAATCATGGAGTTGACAGAACAGATAGTTTTGAAATCGCCACCAAGGATGACGTTGATGCTGGCAGCGTCTACTCCCTATTCATGGAAAAGGATTTCCGTTACCACTTCCAGCATCCGTATTTCCGTCTGTTCGCTGCATACTTTGTTACATTCTGTAATTTTCTGATCTATGCAGAGGACCCTGTGGCTCACAGCAGGAGTGAATGCAATATACCTGTGATTGGCAATGATTTCTCCTTTGTGGGCATGAAATATTTACCTAATGCCTGGAGCCTTCTCAAGGTCCTGTTATGGATAACTGGAACTATTGTGGGCATGATTGTTGGAAAGCTGTTTGTTCATACTTTCCTTTTCAGTAAGTATTCAAACATCTCTCTCCCTCTGACTGTCTATCTGTCTGTCTGTCTGCCCCTCTGGCTGCTGTCTGTCTGTCTGCCTGCCTGCCTGCCAGTTTGTCTGTCTGTCTGTCTGCCTGCTTTTCTATCTGTCTCTCTCTGTCTCTCCCTCTCTTTCTCTCTCCCTCACTCTCTCTCTCTTTCCTCCCCTCTCTGTCTTTCTCCCTCTCTCTCTCTGTCTTTCTCAAGATCTCTCACTCTCTCTTTCTCTCTCGCATGAACAGCTTTATATAACTTTCTACTGACCATAATGTGGTTTGCGCTGTGAAACGATATAGATCTACTGTATATTATATTCATTCAATATAAAAGTCATTTAACTACAAGAGAGTCAGTTATAGTGAATGATCCAGACGTTATTTCTTATGCTTCACACCATTAACACATTGTCTGCAAATTTATCTCTTCATTAAAGGAAACAACAATATTCTCATGCAGAAAGTTATAACTGAGACTTAGAGTTCTTTTAAGCGGAGGGTTAAACTGGGACTTTTCAGATCTGACTCTTGTTACCTTCAGTTTATCTCAGGTTCTAATCATTTTTGGCTGCTTATTCTTTATGCCACAGATTAACCATGTTTTGAACTGTTATGTTGTGTAAGTTGTGACTGTTGCACTTTCTCTATCTCTCTGTATTTTCTTCTTTCCTCTTGTAAAGTGACAAAGAGAGGGAATTGATTTTGACAGAGGAAAAAGGGTAAGCAGATGGATAGATGCAAATGTACCCCTTTCTGTTTCACATGAGCACCTAAGCTGCTCTCATCATGTTTTATCACATAGCGGGTTTATGTAATTCACCAAATTGTTACGTCTTCAGTTGGAGCCTCGTCACTTCACATTGAATGTAATTTTTGGATGTCTAGAATGGTCTTGTTTGGGTTTAAATGCTAATAATTTTAATTTTACACAATATTCAAAGTATTCTTCAAGATTTAGTATCTGAGACAATAGATTTTTAATGAAGTTTACCGTCACAGTGATTATGTGATTAAAAATTTTAATTAAGCTTCCATCTATCCGTCATCATTAAGGAAACATTTGTCTTTGCGGTTGTGAAATTCCATGCACGAATTCAATACTGAGTTTTCAGTTATTAGAATCTGTTATTTGAGATTCTGCTTTATTAGCAGGGATGTTGGATATGTTGAAATGTAACAATCCATGGTTAAATTTTACTTAAAATATTGACATCAATTAATATTTGAATTAAACTTATAATTGTTTGTGGATGACATTTGCCACCATTTTTTAATATTACATTCTAAAGTATTTTAAACCGTAAGAAGGGGATTCAATTTTTAAAAAAAAAAAGCGAAAGAAAATTCTCACTGGTGCAATTGATTTTAGTTGTATTTCAGTATCGGACAAGAGGTAGTAGAAGGTCCCATTAAACTCTCCATTTTTCTTTCTTGTCATTACTGTGGTTTTTTTTTTTTTTTATACTTCATAAAAAGGAAAGAAGATGTGACCAAAAAAAAAAAAAAATTCTTCACAGTTTTGAGTATAAGGGCCAGTCCAGACGAGTGCAAGACAGTGGCAACTGTATATATATATATATATATCAGCGCTTCTTCACGGGGGGGGGGGGGGGGGGGGGGGCAAAAACGAAAAAAAAAGGGACGTAAATGATGATGGGAGGCGACATGGGCCGGTGGCAAAAACACGAGTGGAAAACGATTTTGGGGGCAAATACACGACAGCCCATTGACTTGTTTTAACAAAAAACTCTTTTTTGTTTTTTGTTTTTTGTTTTTAAAGTGCATTTGCTAAAGAATGCTTTCTATTTCATAATGAATAATCATTGTCATAAATGAGGCTTTGAAAAAACTTAACATCATGATAAAACGATGACAAAACAGCTGGAGCCTAAGGGGGCGATTGCCTGAATTATAATGTTGAGAACCACTGGTATACATAATGTATCAATACACATTATTAATAGGGTCCATTAAGCATCGGTGTGAAGTGTACAGTGTTTCGTATTTCACTGCTTGTGTTGGCCGTGCTACTGAAGTCATAAACAGAATCCACATTTTCACTAGTTTGTCTTTAAAGGGCATGGTTGTACATGTCCCTTGAGGTGCCCCGTTTGAGTGAAGTGATCAAATTAGTATGCAGTGGCAGGCCTGATACAGATATCTGAATTTTGTATGGTTGCCCAAATTCACATCTTTATTATTTTGTTCTATTGATGTTGTCGTTGCTGTTATGAAGCATGGCGTACCGGCCTGGCCCAGTTCTTGTTTGTTGCACAGATGAGTAGAGGTCCTCTGTCCTTCACTTCTTACGGTGTTTTCGGTCAGATGGACTCTGAAATTCCAGCGAATAGAAATCCCGTATTCTTCACTTCTCACAGGGGTTTAGATCAGTCGTAGTCCGAAATTGCAGCGTATAACTCTGGTATTCTTCATTGCTTGCAACGGTTTAGACAGATCCGTCTTGCCCTGGAATTCCAGCCCATAGAACTCCTTTAATCCTCAGTTCTTGCAGTAGTGTTAGATCACTCGTGCCCTGGAATTCCAGCGCACAAGCCATCACGGTTTCTTTCAGTCTGTTCTGTGTTTGGATCACATTCACAATCCCTCATCCACCCATTCGCGTCGTTCCGGGATCAATCTTACAGAGGAGCTAATCAGTAATAAGGATATACCACGCCCCTCTCCGGTTTAAAAAAAAAAAAAAAAAGGACTGACACTGATTATCAGTTAATCAGCTTTGGGATAGATTGCCACGATGAATTCGTCTGTACGCCAAGAAAATGCTGCTATCGGTTTCTGAATTTTTCTTTTCCTCTGTTAGTGGGGAAATATATTATTTATTATCTGGAGAACACACACACCCACACACACACACGTAATTAAAGAGAGAGAAAGTCAGACGGGGGGGGGGGGGGGGGAGAGAGAAGGGGGGGGGGGCGGCAGAGCCGTCTTAACGCATATGCACACTGAAAGTTGCTTGGGGCCCCCCAAGGGTTTGGGGGGGGGGGGTCCCATGCACGGCCGTCTTAACATCATTATGGGTCCCTGGGCAAGCAGTATGCTGGAGCCCGCCCCCTCCCTACGCAACGAATCAGAAATTTGCATGCATGGGGGCTCACTAGTTACTTTGCCCAGGGGCCCAATATGATGATGTTAAGGTGGGGGGGGGGGGGGACTAAGAATGAACTCGAGAATGATTAACTGAACCGTTTTTATTTAAAAGTTAAACTGTCAGTGTGTACATGTAATTACAATAATAAAGTCATCTCTTATCTTATCTTATCTTATCTTACATTATTATATTTTTCATAGTTTGCACCGTAAACAAATTTTCCTATGCGGTTTTTAGTGTCGCTTTATTATAACTGGCGGGTCCAACGTAATGTCATGTTGGCCTTTTTTGATTGAAGTCATTGGCCATATCGACCCCGCAAGGAATTCTGTTGTTTGTTTTTTTTCGTTCAGACATGTGTCACGAATAACGTGCATGTATAAAAATTCCTTCTCCCATGTCATCATGTACTGTGACATTAACGGTGAACAATCTAGTGCTGTCTTTACACCCGTTTTGTTCACTCCAACAAATGAGTGGGTTTGTTAACGGTATCCTGGTTGAGACAAAAATGCACTGAGGTCTTGCTTGTCGTTAAGAAATTGACGAAATATTGTAACTAGAAAGCACAGAAAAACTGTTGGTTCGCAGCAGGGCTATAAGCAATGTTAAAATCGGGCAAAAAGAAAAAGTTGTATGTAGCTTTTGTGCTGCTAACCAAGCAGGAACTAGCAGATAAGTAACATACATGTATAAGTAACATATCCTGTTTCGCTTCGATTCTATACATTTCCTGTTGAAATCTTTTATTGTTCGATTATTTTCTCTGTTCCATTTTTTTTTTTTTTTTGCTTCTTAATAAAGGGGAAAGCCGAAAATTTGAGCATTTTCTGTCTTCTCTTTAGTTTGTTTTGTATCGTTTGGATTTTATTTCTCACGCAGGGTTTCGCTACATACATGTACAACTTTTTCTTTTTGCCCGATTTTAACATTGTCATTAAGAAGCGTGTGCTCCAGATATTATAAGAACTATTTTCTGTTCGCAAGGAGGCTGTATTTGAATTATTACTTATTCCATCTATCATAGGCTGTTTTTGTTGGTAACAATTAATCTTTGACCCCTTGAATGCCAACAGTGTTTTGCATTGAATAATTTTTTAATACTGCGGCTGTGAATTTATCTAAAACAACAAAGCTTTAGACAGCTGATAATTTTTGCTTTAGAAAGTTCTATCCTCCCCTTTTTTGAGCTATCCGAAATAATGAAATTCAAAAGTGACAAAAAGTAAAAGACAAGGACTATAAAAAAAACCTTAGCGGAACTGCTCCGGTACTGAAAAGGTTAAAATGTATTATTCGTCTCTCGCCTGTATTACAATGTAATGTTAACATAATTCTGGCTGATGTAAAACATGGAATGTTTTTTATAATCCTTTAGGTCTTCGACCTGATTTAACTCTTTTTTGCCGCAACAGTGGCCACCCAGTGATTTTGGTACTGAACAGTCTAATTAGATGTATACTTACCCAGTGCGCAGACGATTGCAGGAGAGGTTATGGATCTAGTACAAACTTTATTATATTATCTGCTGGTAGTTTTAATTACTGGCAGAAAAGGACAATTTTACAGTCAATGGGGCATGATACTCTTTGTGATTAAATGTAAGGGTATTTTAAAATGTTGAAGTGGCCATTGATCCGTTTCGTGCCGACGGGGCGAGCAGCACTGCTCTGTATATTTTATTTTCTTGTGCTGAGAATGGTAGGAATAGTAGGCTCAGTATTTGCTATGACGAGACTCACATTTCTGCATAGTGTGTGGCCTATAACGAAGTCTTCTTCCACACACCAGAATATTTTAGGTCTGACAGTATTCTCCTCTGTCATTATACTGTTGTTGTTGCAGTTATTGTTGTGGATGATGATGTCGTTGATGCATAAGAAAGAACGACGGTAAACATGTGGGGGGGGGGGGGAACCAGGATGAAACTGAACGGCGTGACGGTTCGTAAAATTTCAATGTACATCCATAAAAGCATTGTGTGTCAACTGACGTCATCGGTCTAGGCAGGTCGTCCAACAGGTGGACAAAGTAAACACTCATTCTGTCAATGGTTTCGTTTCATACCTGTGTGATTCATCACCAGAAAATTCCTGACTCGAGCATTATATCATCATCAATATGTACAGTAAAAATAGATCTGCAATATTTGATATACGTGCGTAGGGACTCATCCTGCTTCCAGCGTTGGACAATGTAGTGTTGTACCTTATCAAACCCTTCACCTGATAGCCTTATGTCGCCACTGCTCTACGCTAATGGCATAGACCGAGGTCATTTTCGACACTTTTGAGATATTAAGAAGAAACTGTTTCTTTTCCTGTCATTTGGTGACTTATAACATTATGATTCTATTGGATCATTACATTTTCTTATTGGCGCAAATCGTTTTCTATCATCTGATAGCCTATTATCATGCTAATGAATGTGATGAACTAGTATTACACACGGTCTGGGAAGAGAGAGAGAGAGAGAGAGGGAGATGTGCTTTTAGTCTTTAGTCCCAAGCAAAACGATTATGAAACTCGATTGAGTTCAATATGAAAGCAGCATCGCACAGAGTATCCGTCATTATCAACAGCACCACTTGTTAGCGATATCAATGTCCACCGGCGAGTCTGATTATGTCGGCCGCATGAATTACGTCTTTTCAACAAAGTTCTACAATATGCGCGAGCAAAGTATCGAATTTTCAACACTAGTTACATCACGATGTAAGAATTGGCGTAGTGGGCGGCGGTCGAAGTGATTGTTGGATAAAGCGACTGAACCGTGTAAAATCATGTGAATTGTTGATCACTTTATGTAAGATTTATCACAGTAATGTTGATAGGCTCTGCCTGCCTATGGGCATCTTCATATGAGCCGGTAATTTTGTGTAAGTTTTGAGGGGACTGATGATTACCGTGTGGGGGGGGGGGGGGTGGCATCTCCGCCACTTCATCAGTAAATCCCAGGGCCAGTTTACAAGAGCAAAGTCCCGAAAGACTTTGCTCTTGTAAACTGGCCCTGGGCGAAGTAGAAGTGGGTGTATTGGTTGGGGTTTTTTGGGGGGTGGGGGGGGGGGTCACTCATGTATTTTTTCAACATGTGATCTAATATCCTGTTAGTTGCCCACAGATCCCGGGAGGGGTGGGGCAGGAAGGAAAAAAGGGGGGGGGGGGGAGGGGCGAAGGGAGGAGTTGGCCTACGTATTTCCGTGTATGGTGGGGTCTTGTCCGCGGAACCTAGACCAGGTAGGGAGGGGTGAGATAAGACTTATTCAAGTATTTAACGTGTTTTCGGATAAGCTGTCCACAAATCTTTGAAGGAGAAAGGAAAGGGGGGGGGGGGGTTCTGTTAAGAAAAAAAGGGTCATTAAAACTTTAGATTTGACATATGGAAGTGCTACTGTTCTTATGTTAAGTGCGCCCCCCCTCCCTCCCCCAACTTGCGTTTGACTTTGAAATAGTGGTACGTCTGTCTGTTATTTGCAGTGCGTGACAAAACATTATACATGTATTAAAAAAAAAAACAACACAGAAAATCTGGGAAACGAGGAGGGGGGGGGGGGGGTAAGGAGGTCGGAGCAAGGCTTCACGTAAAGTTAAAATGGCGAAAAGATTGTATCGTTTGGCTTGCCCCTTTTCTGAATTATTTCTCACGCCAGGTTTTTGCACTATCAATCTTTTTCTTTGTTGTTATATCTCGACCCCTTAGTCCCTATTTGTTCCACGTCCACTCTTTGCACAACAGAAATTCGACGTTGAACGTATGCTGCTTAGGCCTAGTACATACAACTATGATAAGGAGTTTGAACAAATCGGAACTGTGGAACAGCTTGGTAATTGCCAGTAAGTGTCAAAGGGTACATTTTTGTTATACATGTAGCTCTACCACATACCAGGATCCCCAGTTTTTTCAGAAAATGGAGGCAGAACAAACAAGAACTAAGGTCGGTATATTTTGACTGTTACATGCATATTATCATTATAATTACTTTTTTTTAGTGTATATGTGTACCTTATGCAAATCCGCAGGGGCCGACTTTGAATAAATTCTTAAGCACACGCAGGTGGCGGGATGGAAGTGTAGGCGAAAGATCCTGATCGATAACTGACAGGTCGTCAAGATGTTTAAGCAGTAAAATGCGAGCGTGAAACGTACGTAATTAGCGATCATTGTGATGTCCTTCACTATCCATCAACCAGGCGCACTGGTTCATTAGTTAACATCTAAAGGCCCGGCAATGGGAAAAGGTGATATATTAGATACATTTTCATGTCGCCCTAGTGTGTAATTGAACGAGCATAATTTGCGGTAGAGCATTCCCAAGCGAGAAATAATTATTGGTGTAAATGTCCGTGGGTGTGAAGTGACTCGTGAAGGGGACTTCACACTGACGACATCGTTAGTTTGGTTAAAATTGTATGATCTTGTCTGGGTAGATTCCAGGTAAAACATGCTACAGGACCTGTTATTTAGTATACTTTGCCCTCTACCGCACAGTGTTGCACAGGAGCTTGGGTTTGAGTTTGGGTCTAATGGCACGTCGGCACGATAACGGCCACTTTGCGCCTTTCACTCTTTCGAGTCCCCAGTATTCCATATTTTGAAACAGGTCACCCAGTACCGAGTTCTCTCTCTCTCGCTCTCTGTCTCCCTCTCTCTCGCTTTTTCACTACATTTTCAGTTCGTGAACTAGTGATTTTTCGTCGTCAACATTTTTACATTTGTTAAGTTTTTTTTCCATTTATTTGACTGTTTTTGCATGTTTCAAAAGTGTGTCGTGAGTCAGTCTTTGGCTTGACGTTAGAGAATTAAACTTTCAAAATTTTTGCAAAAATCGATATCATGACATCAGCGGACTTCAGTTGACATCTATAACGTCTATTAATTTCAAGTCCAAACACTTTCCATAAATAGATGATAGTACATGTACTCAGTTTTTCAGTGTTTTCATTATGTCTTGTAGAGGAGCTTAAAATTTGAAGCCAAACTTTTCAAAAGGGAAGATATTTGGTATACATAATTTCTAGTAATATCAGGTGTAAACACTGTCCGTAAATAGGTGATACTGATAGTACTCAGTATTTCTGTATTTTTCCCTGTGTCCCGTAGAGGAGCACACTATTTGAAGATAAATTTCTCAAAAGTGGAAGTCAATGGGAGATGGAAGACGTATCTATCTGGCTTTGCTTGAGAAGACACTCTGTAGTATCACAGTGCACCGAACGTAGTTAAATGTTCAAAAAGCTGTAGATCTGTCTTCTTAAAATTTGATGCAAGTAAAAACTTTGACACAAAATGTACAGATTGTAATTTTTTTTTTTTGTATTTGATAAGGACATTGAATAACGCGCAGCCCAGCTAGGGTTTATGTAACTCCGCCGGTCGACAGCTTGTGCTAGTAAGGAAAAAACTCGGCCAGATGGTGGATTTGAATGTTTGACTCGTGGTTTCGGTGCTAATTTACAATTCTATTTAGAGTCGATACTACAGCTGATGATGTTATACAGTCGTTACTACATGTATTGAGTAACTACATTAGGTCCCCGTCGGATCGGTACATGTTACGGATAGCAGACTGTTTGACTTCACAAGGAACGGGTGCTGGCCTACTTTGAAATTTATATTGGACGAATCGGATTAAATTAATCTGTAGCACGAACTGTGGAAGTGAAATATATTTATGCCTCAAGGAGAATCTTGGTACACGACGATTGGAAACGTGTGACAAATAGAGTTGCTGGTTTTATAATAACTTTTCATCTGATATTTTAAAAAGTTGAGAACTGTTTCCTTTTCCCCAGTCTCTGTCTGTTTGTCGGACTCTTTTTTTTTTCCTTCTCTTTTTATTTCCCAGAAAAATGGCCAACCTTTCATTTTATTAGCAAATATCAATTTCCCTTAAAATATTTTGCCCCTTTTGGTAGGGGTGTCTCGGGAAATTAGTCCTACGCCTGAAGCCTGGTTTCGTAAGATCCACTCACAAATTTTATGATGCTGTTTTTAACATTATTAAGTTCAAATAACAATAATACTGGCATATATTAATGTTATTTCGCTTCTTTGTGAACAAGTAATGATGAACAGGTAACGATATATCGGAACCAAACACAGCCAGTTAGTCGAGGAGAGCACATCCAGCAATGAGACGCTTGTTCTTACGTTTCACCCAACGATTTCGGAGAAAGCTGGCGTAGTTGTCGACAGAGCAAGTCTCTGACGTCTTTGGTCGGGAAAGGAACTAAATTGAGAAGTGAAAATGTATTCACATCCGAAATCAGCAAATTTACCCTCTGGGTAGGCAAAATTTTACCCCCCCCCCCCCCCCGGGAGTAAATTTAATCCAGGTTGGGAACCCTTGCTGTGCAGTCTCAGCTTCTCCAGAGGCGGATATGTATTTGTTTTGGAGACAACAGATAATGCTGGTCATTGCTCCCCTTCCCTCTTCCTCCGCCCTCCCCCCCCCCCCCATATCACGGACACGGAAAATCGTGATCCTTTCCGCCCCGCCCCAACGTCATCTATTTGTCAATAAGTTAAACTAGTACTTATAAAAAAGAAGAGAGGAACAGTGGGTTGCAAGGCAGAGAGAGAGAGAGAGAGAGAGGGGGGTGGAAGAGAGAGACAGAGACAAATAGACATACAGTCAGAGAGACAGACAGAGAAACACACGGAGAGAGAGACAGGGAGACAAACAGAGAGAGAGAGAGAGAGACAGACAGACAGAGGAAGAGAGAGAGAGAGAGAGGACTGCGATTTTGATAGATCACTTTGCGTGATACAGTCAGTATCAGTGGCTGAGTCCCATTTGCTTGCGGGTGTTCCCTGGCTCCCAAGACACTCCTGGATAAAGACAGTGATGAATACATATTGTCCGTTGTACTAATCTACATCAACGACATACTGTGGGTATTTTGTTCTTGTTATTCTGTGATCGGACGAGAAAGTCTGAAATGGCATTTGTAAATTGGATTACGTTTCAGGTACAATTCCTAAATTTGTAACAATCTGTTTATTTTATCATAATCTTGCGTGCATGAATTGTTTATAATTGCCCAGTATCAACTCATGCCCACAGTTTCTGGAAACTACATTCTCAGGTATCGTCACAAAATATCGTGGATAATTTTGTTGTTGGCATCGGTTTCCTAGTGACTCGAGATTGGCATCGACCGTGTGACTATCGTTTCCTTGGTGAGTCTGAACAAGAATGGAAGGAAACAGTGTCAGTACTCGACACGAAGAGAGCACGATTCTGTATAATAGTAGACGTTTTGATATGTTTCCAGCGCCGTCTTAACGCATGGGTACACGGGGCAGTTCCCCTGGGGTTCAAAGGGTATAGGGGCCCCATGCATGCAAATTTACATTGATTTGTGTACGTTGCGTAGGAGGCAGGCCTTAGCCTATTGCTTTGCCTTGGGGCCCATAATGATGGTCCTGTATGTTTCCGAGTTGTCTTATCTTTCGTTTTAAACCAAAAAGATAACGTCCCTTGCAAACTGGCCCAGATAGTGGGGTTTTTGTGCTAAGGCTGTGTGGTGCGATAGCTATATAATATTTACTTTTATCGCTAGCTGGTATTTGCACATGTACCCTGGACCAGTTTCCGGAAACCCTATTTCAAACTTTTCTTCTTGCGAAAGACCACCAAATGGTTCGATTGCACAGCATTATGGCTACTCAAGTGAGTGCTGTGTGCTGATGATGGGGGATGTCGTCAGGTGTTTGTTGATGTGGGAGATAATGTATATGAATGTATGCCGATGTTGAAGATCGTGAATGAATGTGTACGCTATATTATATGTGATTAAAAAGTAAACGGAAGACGAATTTTATGAAGTCTTAGATTAGATCCCCGCCGTGATGGGACATTCGAACCTGAGACATTTGGCATTGGGGTCAAGTGCCCTGAGCATTATGATTGTACAGTATGTACATTTTTCCTGGTAACTTCAGTAAGTGTCTTAATATTTAGACATTCTGACTTATTAGTTGGGGGCGAATAGACAGTGGGTAGCCGTAAAGTTAGGTGCTTGCCTCTAGTGACGAACACAAGAACAAGAACAACATCAAGAACAGCAGAACGCACCATATATTTGCAGAGCCCCTTGGAAGTGAACGGTTATGGGAAATGTCGGATATTACTGAAGACCTTGACTAACCTCGAAACTCGTGTGGCATAAGATGTTATTATAAGTTGCACCAACTTGCCCTGTTCATGGTTGGTTTTGCTCTCGGTCTGAGTTTTCCCAAAGAATACCAGAACGCCAGAGATTTGAGTTCAGCAGCGGCGGAAGTTTGTGAGAGTGGGCGCTCCACGGAGGGGCCCGGGGCCGGGGACTGACCTTGCGGCAGTTCCGGGGATGGGGGGGGGGGCACACGTCAAAATCAGAAAGTGTAATTAGTGTGGCCTGTTGGGGTGTTTTGGCCGGGTGTTGATCGGGTTAGCGTCAAACTCCTCGTTTCCTCCTCAAGTAGATGTCCACCTCTCAGAGAGGGAGAGAGAGAGAGAGAAAGAAAGAGAGAGATAGAAAAAAAGAGAGAGAGAAAATGAGAA
This sequence comes from Onchidella celtica, assembly GCA_963931925.1. NCBI lineage: Eukaryota > Metazoa > Mollusca > Gastropoda > Systellommatophora > Onchidiidae > Onchidella > Onchidella celtica. Next base: position 37,141,205 of record OZ007575.1, on the reverse strand, counting down.
GGAAAGAGAGATAGAGAGAAAAAGAGGGGGAGAAAGAAAGAGAGGAAAAGAGGAGGGTGAGATAGAAAAAGAGACAGGAGGAGAGAGAGAGAGAGAGTGAGAGAGAATATCAGCACAGATTAAGATGCTCTTGGTATTTTTACGAGCCTCGTTCTTGTTTGTACGTTCGATTTGCCACTCCATGTAATCGAGTGCCCTCGTCGAAATATGAATCAAATATGATGGAAATGTAATTAGTGGAATTTTGGGATGGACTGATAAAGAAGGCTCAGAGTGACACATTTAAACCAACGTAATTGAACATGTCCACAGATAAGCCAAGAAACAGAGTAGCTCTGTTTATTTTTATAATCATTGTGCACATATAAGCCAACTGTAATTATAATGGCTCATAGTTTATATATGCCAGGTAATTCATTTTGCAGACATGTCAACTTTTTTTTTCAATGAAAAATTGTCCGATAACTTGAGGACAAAAGGGTGGAGTCAGTGCCTATTGTAAATGGTTCATTCTTAGGGGACCAATTTTTTTATTTTTTAAAATGATTTTTGAAATTTTATTGTCTGGAAGGTTCTGGCAAATGGTCAGTCATGAAAATGCCCGGGAAGCATGTTTGCTGACTGCAGTGCAGACCAGCAAATTCAGGAGCGGGGCAGCAACAGGGCCCCAAACACAGGTCATCGGCTAAGGGATTTCTCGTCCTATCGAACACTGCCATGGGTGCTGCAACCTCTTTACTGTGCGCACTAACCCTAATCCTAAAATGACTCTGAACATCACCGAAAATCCCTGGGTTGTGAGTGTGTTGCTGCCCCGCTCCTGAATTTTGCTGGTCTGTACTGCAATCGGCGAACATGCGCCCGGGAAGTTTTATTTTATTTTATTTTAAGATGAGATAAGATAAGATAAAAATCCCTTATTATATCCTACAAGGAAAATTCTCGTCCACATAGCGTTTAAAGGCACATACATGGTCCACCCACCCTACACATCATTACATACAGATAGTATTACAATAAACTTTGCAACATGCATGTAAACATAAAGTGATATTGTAAGGAATCTTAGTGAAATATGGCACATACATGTATCTAGCTAAAGTGTCTTGTTGAGGGGAATTGTAGAGAGCAAGAACGATCTTCTGCATCCTTCTCTGTTCACTTTGTTATTTTATTTTAAAGTATTGTTTTTCACGAGGGTGAACTAGTAAGTCGTCACAGTTTTAGCTGTTTAAGGCTTTAATTGGATTTTCTTTGGGATTTTACGCATACTTAACATAAAAGTCTTTGTCTTCATTACACAGTTAACATTCGAGTGTGTGCTGTCCATTTTGTTAATGTTATTAGTCTGTAACATTACACGTATGTTTTCAGTGTTTAAACTACTATGTTTTTGCGACGTTAGTTCTTGTTTGTTCCAGCTCCACTTTTTACACCACTGAGAAATTCGACGATAAACGCGTGCGGCTTTCGTTATTATGATGAGTTAGAATAAATCGGAACTGCGAAACAGCTTGATAAATGCCATAACTTTTTTAAAACAAGTGTCAAAGTGTGCATTTGTTATACATAATCACCTCTTCTGCATACTCAAATATATCTCCAATTTTTCAGAAAACGAACAAATAACAACGAAAGTCGCGTTTTGTGGAACAGGTAATTTGTTTGATGGGGGCATGATGAGACTTGATGGACACTAAGATCGGTAAACCTCAAACATTTTTTTTTTTTTTTTAACATCGAATCTGAAGCAGGTTCAAAACCATTCTTCCCCCCAATGAGGCCTGGTTTTCTCTTCCAAATGGAAATTTGAGACAAGCACGACAAACCGTATCACCAGGTCTACAGGGATTCCCGTTTTAAGCCAGGCCCCAAAACTAAATTTCTGGTGAAGTCGCGCAGGGGACGAATGAGATGGTAATAAAAGGTTTTTCCAACCATTAGGGGCGTTGAAAAGAGGTCTGAAGAAGGGATGGGGGCATTTTCAAGCTCAGACCATTTCTGGAGCTGACAGAGAATATTTTAAAGTCCAGACATGCGAGTGGTTGAGGATATATTGGGTTAAGTTGGGCTTTTTAAAGTCGAGACGCCGAAATAATCGAGTTCAGTGTTGGATTTCCATGTTGGTAATTTTTGTCTGTCAGCGTCGTGTGCTGAAGATGATATTTGGTTAGACGGAGAATGTTGTATGGTGCTGATGATGAAGATAATGTGCGCTGTATGCTGGTGATGAGGATGTTGTGTGCTGATGATGAAGATGGTATATATGCGGCTTGTTGAATGACGAGTGAGTGGCAAGATGTATGCTAATGTCGAGGATATTGTGTGCTAATGTTGAAAGTGATGTATGCTGTGTGCTGGTGATGAGTAAGTTTTATGATGTATGCTGATGTCACACACACGCGCATTCGCACACACACACACACACTCAGAGAGAGAGAGAGAGTTGTGGCCAAATATAGATGGGATATATCAGAATAGCAGGCAGAAATAATGGTTGAATCGCGTGCTTCAAAGCCATATATTGCCTGTATGAACATTCCTCTAATCCGGTGGCCAGTGCAAGGGTATCTTGTATCGTCATGCATCCGTCTCTACAGGCCGAGTCTTCAATGATGTCTGCAGTTTGTAGGGCGAATTACTGAAGTCGTAAGCACCACTGAAGATCCGTGATTCGAAGTTCAGTATCTCTGATCTGTCTGCTTGAACGTCCGCTGTGGAGAGTAACTGAAGGCACAATTGGGATAAGATAGTGGTTATGGATGAACAAATTGTGGGGGGGGGGGGGTGGGGGGGGGGTTCGGGAAGGGAGGGTGATCTTTCTGACTTCTGTCTGTCTGTCTCTCTTTCTTTCTCTCAGTCTGTCTTTCTTTCTCTCTGTCTGTCTTTCTTTCTGTCTGTCTTTCTTTCTTTCTCTCTGTCTGTCTTTCTTTCTCTCTGTCCGTCTTCCTTTCTTTCTCTCTGTCTGTCTTTCTTTCTCTCTGTCTGTCTTTTTTTCTTTCTCTCTGTCTGTTTTTCTGTCTTTCTTTCTTTCTGTCTGTCTTTCTTTCTGTCTGTCTTTCTTTCTGTCCTCTGTCTGTCTGTCTGTCTTTCTTTCTTTCTGTCTGTCTTTCTTTCTGTCCTCTGTCTGTCTGTCTGTCTTTCTTTCTTTCTGTCTGTCTTTCTTTCTGTCCTCAGTCTTTCTTTCTGTCCTCTTTCTTTCTTTCTTTCTTTCTGTCTGTCTTTCTTTCTGTCTTTCTTTCTTTCTTTCTTTCTTTCTTTCTTTCTTTCTTTCTTTCTTTCTTTCTTTCTTTCTTTCTTTCTTTCTTTCTGTCTGTCTTTCTTTCTGTCAGTGTCTGTCTTGCTTTCTTTCTTTCTGTCTGTTTTTCTTTCTTTCTTTCTTTCTTTCTTTCTTTCTTTCTTTCTTTCTTTCTTTCTTTCTTTCTTTCTGTCTGTCTGTCTTTCTTTCTGTCCTCTTTCTTTCTTTCTGTCTTTCTTTCTTTCTTTCTGTCTGTCTTTCTTTCGTTCTTTCTGTCTTTCTGTCTTTCTTTCTTTCTTTCTGTCTGTCTGTCTGTCTGTCTATCTTTCTTTCTTTCGTTCTTTCTTTTTTTCTTTCTTTCTGTCTGTCCTTCTTTCTGTCCTTAGTCTTTCTTTCTTTCTGTCTGTCTTTCTTTCTGTACTCAGTCTTTCTTTCTTTCTTTCCTTGTTTCTTCCTTTGTTCCCTCCTTTCTGCTTTTCTTTCTGTCTTATGTCAGCCTTTCTTTCTTTTCTTTCTGTTGTTGTTTCGTTATTCGGGGAGAGAGAATGATTAAAAGGGGTCCACCGATCACTTACTTTGTTCCCAAGAAAACATATTTCTCTCAAACCAAATACAGTGTATTATTGAAACGTTCGGTCTGCACCAATCTGTCATCGACTCCTCGAGACAACAAGTAATCATATTCCGTTATGGCTTCCTCCTCCTTCTCTGCCCCATCTCCCACTCCTCCTCCCACCTTCCTCCCTGGGGAAATTGAAGAGGTAAACAAAATGACCCTTACAAATTGATCTCTTTCTCGTTAACGGGAGTGGAGTCCCACGGCGTCCACCTCAGGTCCAAAGCCTCCGGTCAAGAGGTCGTTCAGCCGGTCAGGGATATAGAGAATAGTGTGGCTGTGAGTCGACGGTGGTTTCTGTGTGTGACGGTGGTTTCCGTGTGTGAATGCGCGTGAAACATTGCTCCACGAGTCCCAGCTCCTGTAGTAGTTGTGTAGTACTCGTACAAGTAATGGCAAACTGATAACCACTTTGCATGAACGCCATAGTGTATGTGACTGCTACGGTATTGAATGTCCCGTCAGATGTGGCAGTGTAGCAGTGATTGATTGTTACCGATGGCTGATTGATTGCGATTGGAATTAGACAGTCAGTCAGTGCATAAGAATGCCATTTAGGATGGCATCTATATAGTAAGAACGAGTGTGTCCAAACTGTTCTAAAATGAGTAATTATTCTCTTGAAGTATCCCAGAGTCGTACATTACAGGGATCTGGAGAAAAGTGCACCGTTCCTAATTGTGAACGCAGCCGGAGAGAATAATAGTGTGACCTTGATCCGCACTCGCAGAAAAGTGATTTTCGTCATACGCTGTCGCGGTTCTCCAAAAAGGATTCCTGTGCAGCCCTAAAATTCCAGGGATCCCTGGAAAACGCTGAAATATAAAAAAAAACTGAGAAAAAATCCTTGGAAAGGCCCTGAAAATAGTGGATTAGACTTGGAATTGCCCCCGGGGGGGGGGGGGGGGCTTTTAAAAAAGGGGTGGGGACAAATCTGATTTCTGTTTTCCGCTAATTTTTTTTTGTATTCAATTTAAGTAGCTCCGGAATTTATCATCTTCGCCACGGAAAAACCATTCTTAAAGAGGTGTAGATATTTTGTCTGAAATAAGGTCATGCAAAACGGTATCAGTGGAAGAGAATACCATGGAGAACGATATCCGTACAGTACGTACTATCTTAGTGGAAGAACAAGAAAGATCAGGCCCAAAGTTGAAATGGTCAACAAATATAATTGACTATGTGGTAGTTTTCCTTACTGCCCACCCACATCCTCAGATACCACAGCAACCATCCTCGTCTCCATTTAGACAACAACTGCCAAGGTCAGAACGATCGATATCAGTTCACTCATTATCTCTCTGTGTCTCTTTTTTTTTTTTTTCCCTCCTTTTTGTGTCTCGGCTGTCTTATTGTGTTAACTAACCGTGTACGCTGCGCAGTTATGAAAATTCTAGAGAAAGCGAGAGAGAGAAAGAAAGAAAGAGAGACAGAGAAAAAGAAAGACAGAGAGAGAAAGAAAGAAAAAGAGAGAAAGAAAGAAAGAGAGAGAGAGAATGGAAGAGAGAGGGAGAGTCGCATTCGTCTTGATAGCAAAGATTATAATCTTTGTACTTCTCGCCAACTTTGCTCTTGTCGCCATTTTCAAGCCTTTCAAATCGGGATCTTGGATCGTGCTTTGTTCGTTAATCTTCTCATTCATGTCACCAAATCGTACCAGTTCCACGCAGCTAGCTGGGTAGGGCTAAAATTTATCTTTCTACCAACACCGAAAAGAAGTTTCAAAAGGAAACAAACAAGCGAGGATTTGAAACCACATTACATAAAATTTCAGTGGAAAATCCTTGCTCCAGGCAATTACTTCAGTGCCGGCCATCATTAAGATGGCTTAGAATCTCCTTGGGCGAAACGACAAGTTTTAAGAACGAGAAGGTTAGGGAAATTTACGAGATGTTAGGGATTCTAAACTAGAGCCGGAATAAGAGCCCGGGAGCTGAGGCTTTGCTAGTACTTCTAACCGTGTACAGTCCAAGCAGTCTTCAGTTTTTGGTGTCCTCCACATTGCAGGTGTATTCCAGATGTTTGAGGGAAAGCCATGAAGTTAATGCATTGTTACATTGTCCAGACTGGAGCTGTCTGTCGAAGGAAGATCCATGAGATGCATATAATGGGATCTTGGGAGTAACACATAATCACTGCTCTACGATAATGGCATATGTCAGACATGCCAAAAGGCAACTGGCGTTTCAATGCAACCCCGGGCATGCCATGCGGGCTATGGGATAATATGACAGACAAAGAAATGTGCTAGTAGGGAAATGTAATAATCCAATAGGATCATAATGGCATAAGTCACCAAGTGACAGCGAAAAAAAAAAAAAAGTTTTGTCTAATTCTTAGTATTTTATTAGAGTCAAAAAAGACTTGTATCATTAGTGTAGAGCATTGAGGATATAGGTGTTTGGGTCTAAATCTTGCTGTGCTCGGATGCTTGGAAAACTGGATAAAGCATACGAGTGACGCCAGTGATGAGCGCTCACATTGCAGGACACATCGGTCGCAACACTGCCAGGGGATACCCCAGACCTGAAGCGCTGATGAGCCTCTATAGATGCAAGTGGAACTAATCCTAATGTGTCCAAAGCTCACCGCTAACCCATTATTTTGCCCCCCCCCCCCAAAAAAAAATCTGGTGACCCGGCTATTATAACTCACATAATGATGTCACTGCTCTACGCTAATGGCCTTAGCCATTTTTGACTCTTTTGAGATATTGAGGAAAAGCTGTTTCTTTTCCTGTCATTTGGTGACTTATGCCTTTGCGATTCTCTGGGCGTATTACATTTTCCTATTGGCGCATATCTGTTTCTGTACTATTATTTGATAGCCCTCAAGTTAGAAGTGCAGTGAATATAAGTCCGACGTATGCCAGTATCGTACAGCAGTGACGAAATGCTGCATATTCATCGCTTCAGTCAGAAAAAGTGAAGTCCAAGTTCTCTGATGAGGTCTCAGCTGTTCAGTTATGTTCTTCCAACTCGTCCAACTAGTGGTAGTAAGAGAAAACACACTGTTTAACAGGGATGGGAATTCTCAGGAAATTTCTTAATTTCTGGATTTTTAAAATCTATTTCTTTTAGTAAACACGGCTTGTTGCCGAGCATGTGAACTGGCCTTGGTGTAATTGCGGTTGATTGTGACACTTCCCATCAAAAGTTCAGGAAATTTTTGTTTTAGTAGTTCCCATCCCCGGTTTAAAGAATTATCACTAGCTCACCCCACTCCACCCCCTCCGCCCGTTCCCCTTTTCTCTTGGAATGGAGAGGCGCAGACTTTTCATAAACTGTCAAATCTAACAGATTGTCTGGTCGCCGTGGGCAGACTCTTTAAAATTTCATGGGTAGCTCTGGAACTGATAACCAGTTGACATTTGCTCGCCGTCCCCAGGCAGAACCACATTGCCAGCACATTTTTGTCTTTCGGGTGCATGAAATGCGGGCAAAATCGGCCCAGTAAACAGATTTTTGGCAGCCTTAGTGGTCTTCTCCACAGCATCCGCTCCAATATTTTTTTTACGGAAAATGACCTATGAAAAATTCTCCATCAAAAGCTTTGACGAGCGGAGCGTAACGAATGCTGTGGACAAGTACATAGAGGCAAAGAGTGTCTTTTTTTTCTCCATAAAATAGCGGCACGGATGCTGTGGACTAGACCACTAAAGGTGGGTTTACATGTGCACGGAAACGGCAACGAAAACGTCAAAGACGTTTGAAGCAGTGAAATAGAAAGAACATTTTCATTTGTACGAGCACGCCACATCCGTACATATAGGATCATTCTTTCTTTTTTTACTACTTGATGGATTTTTGACGTTTCCGCCGCCGTTGTGGTTTCCGTACACATGGAAACATGGCCTTAGTTTCTCTAATTTTATCTAGTAGATTGGCAGCTGTTGTGCTCGTACACGGAGTTACCCGAAGAACAGGAAAGAAGCGTCGTTTGTTTTTGTTTGTTTGTTTTTAACCAGATCCAGGTGTGAATCTAACATAAATCAGTTTAGTCAGATGATTTGAGGAGATTCAGATGTATATGATGTCAGCTTTTGGGGCCAAGAATGTGATATGTGATAAACATGGATGGCTGATCAAAGTAAGTGCACGGACGTTGTAAATCCATTATGAGATAAATGGACTCCCCATGAGGGGCTGACATCCCCGACATGGCGGGTCCCATGGGTTGTGGATGGGGGAAGGGCCTGTAGATATACAGGTTAGCTGCGAATTGAATAAGCAGTCCTGAACATAACTGTCAACCATGGGTAGATGGAGCTCATAAGCCCTGTAAGGCAGTCCATCTAGGAGAGAAAACTCCGAAAAGAAATCATTCGCGAAAGTCAGACTTGCTTGACCATTGGTGCAAAACAAAGCAAGATGCACATCCAAAGTTTGTATTAAGTAAATTTAACCAAAATTATTCAATCTCCTTAGTTTTAGGCACTTATTAAAAAATTCTAAATTCAGGATGCACTCCAGTTAACTTTCCCTCGCTCTTATTAAGTCTCACGGCGACAGGTAAGTGGTAACGGTGGCAGGTGTAGGATAGCACTGGAAGCCATTAGTCACAAACTTGCACGTGTAGCGGTCAGGGATTTTGGTCGCTCTTACATTGACCCAGGACAGCAATGTAGCTCGGCAGCACCTCTGGCGACTAAGCAGGCTTTTAAGGATAGCACTGCTTACCACCATCAGTGGAGAGGCCTAGAAAAGGTGGCCCAAACAAATGCCTGTCCTATACTATCCTGCCAGTTAACCGCGATTGGCTGGATATCCACTTATGCGGTCGAAATCATAAAGAAAGAAATGAAAAATCTCAACGGATAAAGACCAGGAATCCTCAGAAAAGTACACCTGAACCAGAATTGACTCAACACTCCAAACTATTAAAAATCGCACAATGGAATGCTAAAGGATTGACCCGAAAAAAGCAAGATCTGGAAAAGAGGTTACGAGAGGAGGAAATTGATGTTATGTGTATTCAAGAAACACACTTCCCATTTCCAGAATACAGATTCTCCATCAGAGGCTATCAATCATTCCGCCACCAACGAACAGGACAGAAGGGTGGAGGAATACTCACACTAGTCCGAAACGACATCCAGGCAGAAGACAGTGTAATAGAAACTGACAATGAAGCAGAAATTCTTCAGGTAGACCTTTATTTGAACGATGGTACTTATACTATAGTGAATTTATACTGCTCAGACAAGAGGATGCTTTCTCTGGACAAGATACAAGTCAAGTATGAAAAATGGATAATATTGGGAGACTTCAACAGCCACTCACCAAGTTGGGGATACAACGAGCTTGACAAAAGAGGAGAAGAAGTTGAAAACTGGCAAGATGAAAATAGATTAATACTAGTACATGACTTGGAGGATACAGACACTTTCCTCAGCCAGATATGGCATACAACCAGCAACCCGGATTTGGCCTTGGTATCAGAAGACATGGACAAGTGTATAGTTAGAATGGTTGGGAAACAGTTGGGAAACAGTTGGGAACCTCTGACCACAGACCTGTGTACTTCAATGTAAATGTTGACATAGAGAGAAACAGTGAAAACAGACTACCGAGATGGAATTACAGGAAAGCAAATTGGACACTATTTGAGGTTTTAACCAATAAATACACTAATGAAATGGAAAAAAGCAAAAATGTTGAAAGAGCAGCAAAAAACTTTAATAAGGCCATCCTCAAAGCAGCAACAGAAAGTATTCCTAGAGGAGCAATCCAAAATTATAAGCCATATTGGACAGAGAAACTTGAGGAATTGGAGGGAAAGATAGAGGAAGCAAGGAGGATCGCAGAGGAAGACAAGACAGCGGAGAGCCATATCTAGTGGAAGAAAACAGCAGCTGAATACAACTTGTACAAAAATACTGAAATCAAGAAAAGTTGGGCAGAAAAGACTAGAGACATAGATATGGACAAAGAAGGTGGCAAATTATGGAAGTTAATGAAACAACTAAACGACGAAAGGAGAACAACACCCCCAATTGTTATAGAAAGAGAAACTGGAAAGAAGGCAGCAAACTTGCTCATGGAACAATTTCAACAAAGTGGAGACATTAATGTTAATAAAGAAGAACATGAGGAAGCAAAGGAAATTTTAAACACAAGATTGAAGGAGACCTGTAATAACCCAAACATGACTAAAAAATTCAGCAGGAAAGAACTTGAAAAGGCACTAAAAGCATTGAAACTCAAAAAATCTCCTTGACCTGATGATATTACCAATGAAATGCTTAAAAATTTGGGTGAAACAGCCAAAACAAAACTGCTTAAAATTTACAACTCAAGCTGGAGACAAGGTAAAGTCCCGAAAAAATGGAAGCTAGCAAATATATGCCCAATACACAAAGCAGGAAAACCAAAGCAAGAAGCCAAAAGTTATCGACCAATCAGCTTGCTAAGTTGTGTAGGAAAACTCATGGAAAGAATGATAAACACAAGACTAATGTGGCACTTGGAATCCAACAAACTGCTAATTGATGAACAGGCTGGCTTTAGAAAATACAGATCTACAGAGGACCAAATATTATACCTTTCCCAAGAAATTGAAGATACTTTCCAGAAGAAACACAGCATGGTAACAACATGGATCGACCTACAAACTGCATTTGACAGGGTCTGGAAGGAACGCCTTCTTATTAAGCTGGCGGACAAAGAAGTGAAAGGAACCATGCTTGCCTGGATCAAAAACTGGATTTTGGACAGGGAAGCAAAAGTACAAATCAATGGGATTAAAAGCAAGAAACACAAGCTGAAAAATGGAGTACCACAGGGAGGAATACTTTCTCCAATCCTGTTCTTGGTATACATTGATGACCTCATCAAAACTCTGCCCAGGAAAGTCAAAGGAGCTCTCTACGCAGATGACTTGGCCATATGGAGTGCAGAAGAATACATAGGAACTGCCCAGATCAGAATGCAAGATGCTCTAAACAACCTGCACAGGTGGACAACTGAGAACAAACTAGTCATTAATAAAGGAAAAACTACCTTCACTGTGTTTACACTGAAAAGAAAATTCAAGACTGTCAAATTATCGCTGGCAGGCCAACCCCTCAGAGAAACTGAAACAGCAACCTACCTGGGTGTTCAGCTTGACAAAAGGCTAACATGGAATCCACATATTACTAATGCCACAAATAAAGCACAAAGGCGCCTCTCGATTATGAAAAAATTGGCAGGAACTAAATGGGGATCGAACAACACTACATTAAGAAGAGCCTACTGTGGTACTGTAAGACCGGCCTTGGAATATGGTATGTCAGCTGCAACAAACTCAGCCGCCAAAACAAACCTGGATAAGCTGGAAAAGACACAAAATCAAGCAATGAGAATTATGACCGGAGCAATGAAAACAACACCAATCCAGAGCCTCCTCAACACAAATAAAATCCAAACTCTAGAAGAAAGAAGACACATAAGTTCAACCAAAGCAATGGAAAAAGCAAAAAGGATGACTCATCACCCTCTTCACCCAAGGATTAGTCAACCATGTGAGACCCAACTAAAGAGATCTAGTGCAGTAGCCTTTCATAAAGAAATGTGTCGAAAACATGAAGTTCTCAATACTGAGCCGATACCAATACAGACTTTCAACAGCATTGCTCCTCATGAAAGCCACAGCAATTTCAAAATTAATACAGTCATACCAGGAATCCAATGTAAAAATGATACTGCTCCAAATGAACTACAAATTTTGGCTATGTCACATCTGGAAGAAAACTACCCCAACAGCAAATGGATACATGTTTACACAGATGGCTCAAGCACAGAAGGTCAAAACGGAGGTGGAGGAATTTACATAAAGCTACCATCTGGACAAGAGATCTCTCAGGGTACTGCAACAGGAGAAATTTGCTCTAATTACAAAGCAGAAATGGAAGCACTAAAACATGCAGTGAAGATACTAGAGGAAGATGTGAACATAAGCAGAACAAGGGTTGTGTTTTTGACAGACGCATTGTCGGTACTCCAAAGTTTACTATCAAATACGGAAGAGACATATGCCCTGAACGAATCACTAAATAATCTAGGAAAAGAGTGCAAACGGGTATATCTACAATGGATTCCGTCACATGTTGGTATACCAGGAAATGAGAAGGCTGATCAACTGGCAAAGACTGGAAGTACATTATTACAAACTGACACTCCAGCAACATTTAGTGAGATTAAAACACTCATAGACCAGGCTATGAAAACCAAATTTACAACAAACAATGATGCATACCACAAGCTACAGCGGGAAGACCAGGTGATTATTTTTCGACTTAGAACAGGACATGCAAGATTGAGAAAACATCTGCATAAATTGAGAGTGGTACAATCCCCACTATGTGATTGTGGCCAGGAGGAGACAGTTGCTCATGTTCTTCAGGAGTGCCCAAGGTATGCAGATCTGAGAGACAATTTTTGGCCTAACCCCTCTACCATTGAAGAAAAATTAAATGGTAGTTTTACCGACTTCTGTGTAACTGTAAATTTTATTAAACAAACAGGTGTAACGGTGTAATTATTTAGTGTTCGATAGAAGAAGAAGAAGAAATGGACTCCACAAACAGCTGTATGAAGCTGTATGTATGACTCATGGGCGGACATGCGTGATCGTATAACACAAGTTTGATCAGTGTAGCCATTTCTGGAAATATGATTGGATGGAGTTCACAAAGCCCCTTTACGAGGGGATCAGTGCTTTGAATCGAAAGGAATGTTCGTGATGTAATGTATTTACGTCCTGCCTGCGCAATAGAAATAGCTCTGGCTAAATTCGTCCGACCTCGGATTATAATTAGCAGTAGGGTCGTTAGAACAGTTCTGATGTTTATGGCTGAAGGAGTTGGAAATGTTTATCTTATGTTTTTATGATCTAAATCGAACAGGGAATGTAATCTGAACTTTCGCCTTGGGTCATTCTGAAATTTATGGAAAGCTTCACTCATACCCATCTTTAGGCCAGTATGGCACTGAGTCAAGCCTGTCGCATCGGTTTTGACTCGAACTTGAACTTCCCTTGAATTAACTAGTAAGACTGTAGAAAAATATACCACCTAGCCGTTCGTTTTTTCCCGAAAGTCACTCTAGGGTCACACACATTGTCTAATAACATCAGCCTGGCTCGCCCGTGAGCCGAATTTTTATGCGACTGGCTTCGATTTTTGCTATTTTGGCCGGAGACTGACACGGTCAGGCCCCTTATATTTTCTGGGGTATCGAAACCTGGACAGTTCTGGGGCAGGGCGTTCACGTTTCGTGTCAATTTCTCGGAAAAATTCCGGTCGATAACTTGACCCCGTGAGTAAACGAAGTAGACAGTGAGTGAGGAATATTTTCTATGCAAATGGATTTTTCCCCCGACGTGTTGAAAATTTCCTTTACAGACAGCGAGAAGTGTGTTGTTTTAGAATGATATTTATAGAAGGCAAGATAGGTCAAGTAAGTGTTTTTTGGCTGCAATAGGAATCGTTATATTGGAGCATATTTTGTTGTTGTTTAACTATAAGTCTCTAATGAAAGTTTGCATTGAAAAGCTCTTAAATTTAATATTACAAGCAGGTTTAACGACGATGCGACATTCAAATCTTTTGGGTGAATACATTCTGCTGCCTGTGGGTCATGACATCAAAGAGTGAAGATCTTGAACAACTCTCCCCCCCCCCCCCCTCCCCGGCTTATTTTTTCCAGCACGTTGAAATGAAGGCAAAGAAAATGTATTTGCAAAGCCCAGCAGTTGTGACTAATGACATGTACTGAATTTAATGTTAAGATTTATTCGTATTTCTCATTACTCTTTTTCTGTCTCTATTTGCCTGTCTCTGTCTCCGTCTCTCTCTCTCTCTCTCTCTCTGTCTCCGTCTCTCTCTCTCTGTCTGTCTGTCTCTCTCTCTCTCTCTCTCTCTCTCTCTCTCTCTCTCTCTCTCTCTCTCTCTCTCTCTCTCTCTCTCTCTCTCTCACACACTCTCTGTCTGTCTCTCTCTCTCACAGTATGCCCCTGTCTCTCTCGCTCTTTTTTTCATTCTTTCCCTCCCTCTCTCTCTCTCTTTATCTCTCTCTTTCTCTCCTTTCTTTTTTTTTTCTCTTTCTGTCTCTTTTGTGTGTAATGTGTTTGTGTGTGCCAGGTCATCACGCACTATAACAGTACCAGACTCTTTCTCAAAGCCCCTGGCGTTTATTAATCTCTTGTTCTCATCACATACATAATTCGTCTCGATAGCCCTCCCTTTGAAGTACAAAGTCGGGACCCATTCCCTCTTGTTTGCGGGTATTTATGCTACAGCACGGAGAAATAGATTGGTTAATACAGTGGTTCTTAATCTTTTTTTTTTTTTTTTAAGGCAATCGCCCTCCTCACGCTCCAAATGTTCTTTCATGGCTACCCAAACCCATCAGATACATGTCCCAAGAAGGCAGACTACATGCATATTATGATGTTACGTTTTCAATGCCTTATTAAGGACAATGGGCGTGTTGATTATTCACTATAAAACAGACAGTACAGATGTAAAGAGAGGGTTCACTTCCGCCAAATCTGGAAACTAGGTCGCTGCGGTAAACAAGAAATTGAAGAATTGAAAGAGATCTTCTTTACCAAAGATAGTGTACATATCTGTTTGCTGTGGTTTGTTCATATTTTTGGGCTGATTGAAACTATTTACAACCGTGGAAATGCACAAACGGTTATTGTTTACCGCAGCGACCTACTTTCCACTCCATGCTAACAGTGGTTTCGCAGAGCCTCCCGTGTCTCGCAGTGCAAATCGACCAATAGTAAACCCTCTCTCTATATATATTCTCTGCTATAAAAATATCTATCTAATACACTAAAAAGAAACAGGCCTTTTCTGTTCATAAAATCCATAGAATCTATGTGTGCTGTTGAACAAGTCCATGGCTGCCTTGTATTTGCCCACAAATCGTCCTTCAGTCATGTTTCACCCCCCCCCCTCCTCCTTGTTTTTTAACCCCCTCTTCTTCGTTTTAGCTCCCTTGTCACTCTTTTCTGCATTTTGACCCCACCCCGGATATCAAAATCGCCCACGCTGAGAACCACTGGGTTAATATTTCACGAGTTTCAATGGGACTGGGACGTACTTTATCAGTTCTGTTCCTCCTGGCCGTGGGCACTGAGAACCAGGCGAGATTTGTGGAGTTCCAAATTTGGCAGTCCCTACCCTAAATTGGGAGACTCTCCAGCCCCGGTTTTCTTCTTTGATTAGGGGGACGGTTTTGTTTGTGGTGTTGATCAGAGTAGATTGGGGAAAGGGGGGGGGGATCAAGTGTAGAAATGTCTGATGTGACAGGCATATTGGCTGAAGGAGTTGGGATGGTGTAATCTATCTATCTATCTATCTATCAATCTATCTATCTATCTATCTATCTATCTATCTATCTATCTATCTATCTATCTATCTATCTATCTATCTATCTATCTATCTATCTATCTATCTATCTATCTATCTATCAATCTATCTATCTATCTATCTATCTATCTATCAATCTATCAATCTATCTATTTATCTATCTATCTATCTATCTATCTATCTATCTATCTATCTATCTATCTATCTATCTATCTATCTATCTATCTATCTATCTATCTATCTATCTATCTATCTATCTGTCTTGTCTGTCTGTTTGTCTCTGTCTATGTATCTATCTATCGAGCTATCTGTCGATCTATCTGTCGATGTGACTGTTAGTCTATCTGTATTTCTGTCAGTCCATCCGCCTATCTGGTCAGTCTATCTATCTGTGATTTGTGTGTGTGTATGTGTGTGTCCATCAGTGTTCGCAGCTGGTGTCCATTCACCGCCTCATTCACTTACCCAGTCCAACCATCGCCCGTCCAACTTGATTGGATTTTCAGTGCCAAGCATACAGTCATCTGCCTTCAAATTTTTTAAAGGTAAAAATGATGTGCAACATGTTATAATGGTTAAAACATTTCATCTGATCATCAAACATTTCCATTTTGAGGTGAACGATCTTGTCAAATTTGTTCTGGGCGAGGAGAGATAATATAACCGATTGTATCTGATTTGAAAACTTGGACTTTTTGTGGAGACGTGTTTTTCTCCTGACATGATGTCGCTAAATGAGTTATCGTCCATTTTCCCCATTTGATCTCAGTGAAGTTTTTGCTAAACAAGAGGTTTTAGATTGCCCGTGGGCGTATTGTATTGATTTCCCGGAAATTTGCGCAATTTTCGGGTGAAATGAAGTGGAGACATCACAGAGAATCGCCAATGCAAACGTTATTAACAAGCCCTCAAACGTTATTTATTTTGTCTTTCTGTAAAGTGATTAAGAGTTTCCCAACTCCGTAGAGCATAGGGGTTGTGTAAATTGCGTCAATGAGTGCAGTTGTACTAAGGATCTGACGAGGGGTTGAAAATGAACACAAGGCAGTGCACACGTCATGGTACAGGCACTGAGTTAAACCGAGCGGGCGCGAACTCATGTCCCTGACATAGGCAGTACAGCGTGAGCGTATAGGCCGAGACACAGAATACCGAGACGGACCATTCCTTCTTTCACTATATTATGTCCACAACTTGTGCGCGTATAAACACGGTGAGTACTAATCACTGAGCTCTGTGGTACAAGTCTTTTTCGTTCAATTATGAAGGGGGTTTGGTGCGAATTGTTGCATTGTTGACATGGATGGTACGCGCACAAGCCGGCGGACGGAAAATGATGAATTGGTCCGTCACGATATCCTATGTCTCGGCTATAGGTAAGTTGTCCTTTATAACTTAATACTCAAGTTGCTATTGGCCCTTGTATCTTAATTATTGCAACTTCTTATTACGCATTTCACTCTGAGTGTTGTCAACGTTATTTTAGGGTGTGTCTCCTTTTACACAGAGAATTGAAGTCGTGCGTATCTTTTAATATTTGAAAAGACCTTCTGCCTTGATGAAATTTATGCTTTTATGAAAGGATTTCATCTATATCCATATAAATCAATTTTGAAAAATAATTTCCTGCTAAGGCAAACAGAAAAAGCAGTGCACGCAAAGTTACAGCCATTTTCAGACATCCGTTTGAAAGATATTGCCGATTTAGTTACGCCACGAATTTTGAGACGCACAGTAATGAGATGACTCCCCCCCCCCCCCCCCCCCCAGTACTTTATTCCTTGATAATTGAAAATTTCAGGTGGATTATTCAATGTTTTCATAGAAGAGCTTCCCCCGTCCCCAAACGACTGATTTCACCATATGGTAGCGTTTTTTTCAGATGGTGGAGCTGTCGGAATATGGGCATGGTGTAATCTATCTATCAGTCTGTATGTCGGTCTGCCTGCTTGTCTGTCTGTGTATCTGTTTATCTGTCTGTCTGCCCGTCCGTCCGTCCATCCATCCATCCATCCATCCATCCATCCATCCATCCATCCATCCATCCATCCGTCTGTCTGTCTGTCTGTCTGTCTGTCTATCTGTCTATCTGTCTATCTGTCTATCTATCTATCTCTGTCTATCTATCAATCTATTTATCTGTTTATCTATCTATCCGTCCCCCATTCGTCCTTCCATCCATCCATCCATCCATCCATCCATCCATCCATCCATCCATCCATCCATCCATCCAAACGTCTATCTATCTATCTATCTATCTATCTATCTATCTGTCTGTCTGTCTGTCTGTCTGTCTGTCTGTCTGTCTTAATTTGCCAACTAGTTAGTCACCGACTTCCAGTTAGACCTCGCGCACCAGCCGACAAGTTAGAGCTTACTAAAACTCAGCCTCGTGACGTCACCACCCAACCAGTTGCCACGGTTCAAAATCAGCTAGTGTGCGCCTGGGCTTAATTCCCAACCCTGCGTTGAGAACAACCAGACAATAATATTAATCCAAGTACGAATACTCAAATTATCTTTTATCGTATTTACAAAATTCACGAACATACTTTACAGCACGGGCCTTTTCCCGATAATTTATCTGATCTTACTAGCCCAAAGAGAGACAACGAAAAAACAGTGAGAGGCACAAACTGGCCGTTATCGTGCCGATGAGCCGTTAAACCGAAACTCAAACTCAAATTCAAATGATTGATTATCCCATCACGAGCCGTATGGCTGTGAATTTATAGTTTCCACTAGGCCTTCTAATTACACTTTTGAACGCCAAGAGTTTCCACCCTTTAGCCTTCACCTAAACGTTCATCAAGTTAATGGTTCAGACAGTGATATTAACCAAGTGAGATTACCCAAATTATTGACTATCACATCCCATCACAAACCACATGGCAGTGGATATGGAGTTTCTACCATTTAACCTTCACCTAAACGTTCGTCAAGTTAACAGTTCAGACAGTAATATTAACCAAGTAAGAGTATTCAAATTATCGATTATCACACCACAAACCGTATGGCAGTGAATTTGGAGTTTCTACCATTCAGCCTTCACCTAAACGTTCATCAATTTAATAGTTCAGACAATAATATTAACCAAGTACGATTACTCAAATTATCGATTAACCATCACAAACCATATGGCAGTGAATTGCACCCACGAGTGGAGAAAAAAGTTCAAGTTCATTTTGTCCATGCGAATTTGAAGTTTCTACCATTTAGCGTTCACCTAAATGTTCATCAGTTTGGTAGTTTAGTTCAATGTTGTTTACTTGTTTTGACCGGCTAATGTAGCCGGGTGGTCGTAAATTGATTTATTTCCTGGTAAAACTAGACTAATTGTGTCCCTGGGGACCGGGGAGGTAATTTGTTAAAGGTAAGGGCCCCCGGGGGGAGGGAGAGGGCAAGTTGTACGCTGACAGTAACAAAGCAGGCATTAAACTTTTTTAGAAAAAAAAAGGGGGAAGGGGAGAAGGGGGAGGGGGGAGGGAGAGGGCAAGTTGTACGCTGACAGTAACAAAGCAGGCATTAAACTTTTTTAGAAAAAAAAAGGGGGAAGGGGAGAAGGGGGAGGGGGGGGGGAGAGATGGAGAAGGTGAAAGTATGTGAAAGAGGTATGGAGAAAGAGAGAAAGGGGAAGAGACAAAGCAGGAGAGAGAAAGAGAGAAGGAGAGGGGAGAGAGATGAGAGAGCGAGAGGGAGGGAGATAGAAAGAAGAAAGAGGGAGAGAGTCAGAGAGAGAGGGAGAGACAGAGAGAGAGAGAGAGATTTAGGACTGAGAAACTCAAAACAGTGACGGCCGTTGTTGTTTTTTTCTTTTGGTTTTGGAGCACGGACTGTCTGTTACAAGTTATCTCCCGTTGTCAGCATTTTTCACTGCGGGCCCCAGGAGGACCATTTACCCGTTTGTCACGAGCAGAGTTAGGGTCTTGGGGATGTTACGACTGCACGAGAGGCAGCTAACTCACACTCGGACACAACCACACAAGAAAAGTATTAAATAACTAGAGCGTATATATGTCAGGCCGGTCAGGCCATAGTTTACATAAATATTAATAACAAAGCAAAAGACAATAGAGGTATATATCCAAACCAAAAAACTCTAATTAATAACTTAACCAATGATATTCATGTAACTATGGAGGTACTGCAATCAATAGCAAATAGGTATATTATACGAAACTAGATATCAATTTGAAGTGACAGTTGAGTCGCCACTGGCCAGTCGCCAGGCAAACTCTCCATAAATCATAGGGGCTTAAATGTTAGGAGAGCCCAGTACGTCAAAGCCTACAGAAGCACTCTTCAGCTTGTAGGTAATTTAAGCAGTTGCCAAAAGACTATATTTTATGCACAATCACTATTCAATTCATCAACAATGTGCTATATTATTCTAATCATACTATGGCAATAGATCTATGATACAGGACACTCGTGGTCGAGTGCCAGCTGGGGTTTCCTTAGTCTTCCTATGAGGCTGTAGTTCTCTCTCTATCTCCGATCTCTATTATGCTTCAACAAATAAGATATATTACCATTGCTCACGCCTACTGGTAGGCGCGAACATCAATATAGCGCAGCGTGGGCTTTCAAAGGTCAGCCCACTCAGACCTTTCTTTCTAGAGCTCAGTCAGTCCGTTAGCAAGGACTTCTTGTCTTCAAAGCACACAGTTCAGGTACTGGTCGACCGGAGATACTTCACGACACGATGCTTCTGCTCGCCTGTATTCACCAAATCTGAACGTTACACGATGTCTTATACTATCTAACTACCCAGCGTGCTAGTCCGCTGGCCCAATTAGTTCAGCTATCTCATAGGTCGAAACCTCCCACCATTTTAATTGTAGTAATACGTCTGCACTATTCTACCAGCCAGTTAACGTGCAAAAACTTGTCTAGTCATACTTAACAATGTCAACTGTCCCCACCTTGTTTCACCCCTACTCCATTACTTATTAATCACGAACATTAAAACCCACAAACGTGAATCCAACCGTTTAACTTTACATTTATTTACTCACCAACTATAATTTGGCGAGGACCGTTCAAGGCCACCAGCCAATTTTTCATGGCCCTGGTAAAAAAACAACTCACTCTCTGCGTGAGTTTTAATAACATCTGAATCATGACATATCCCCCACCCCAGTTAAAATTTGCAATTTTAACGATATAAATGATTATCGTAAGGGGAAGGCATGAGTCGAGAAATTGCTCGAAAGGTTAACTTAACTAAGAATACTAGGTAATAACTAAGACTAGTACTAAAGTTAAAAAAAAAAACCTACAGGACGGGTATCCCTGATGGACAAAACTTCATGAAAATCTTAAGGTTCCGTCCAAAAGTATATATCTCTCTGAGGATTAAATCTTACCTCTAAATACGTAGACATTAACAATCATAACTCTAAAATTTTAGAGTACAACACTGATCCTGTGCGAATGTCATCAGCAATGCATACATACAATGAATAATACTCAAGAAAAGATAACTATAGTAGCATCGATGGCATTAGTGGATCTGGACTCCTGGTCTGCCATGACTTCTCGTCCTCGACCCTGGGCAACAACGTCTGGTGTGGCCAAAATACGGGTCGACGTCAGTAAAATAGCTGTTGGATCAAAGGAAAGCACAGGGGTAGGTGAAAAGTGTTCACAATGGGTGAACAATATGTGATACCATCCCTCGGTCTCTGAATGAGGTGCTAATCAGTATCCAACGCCAATACATATGACAGACTAAAATACAACAAGATTAAGGTAACCGTGATAATAGGTCGGCATGGACATTATCTCCACCAGGAATGGCCTTTATAATGAAGCGGTATTCCTGAAGGGCCAGACTCCATCTGGTCAAACGAGCGTTCTTGGCTCGGTTCGATTTTAAAAATAACAACGGTTTATGGTCTGTCTCGATGACGAATTCTGTCATAAGTAGGTAGCGGGAAAACGCGTCTACGGCGTATACAAATCGCCAGGCATTCTCGCTCTATAATAGCGTATCTCTGCTCTCTCGGAAGTAATTTCCGGCTAGCGTACATACAAGGGCGCAATAAGCCATCTCTTTCCTGAAGCAAAACAGCTCCAATTCCTTGGTCTGACGCGTCAGTTCGGACGGTGAAGGTGCGCCTAATATTCGGTAGGATAAGCAGCGGCGAACTGGAGAACAGTTGCTGCACTGTCGCGAGCGCGGTG
This sequence comes from Onchidella celtica, assembly GCA_963931925.1. Taxonomy (NCBI): domain Eukaryota; kingdom Metazoa; phylum Mollusca; class Gastropoda; order Systellommatophora; family Onchidiidae; genus Onchidella; species Onchidella celtica. Next base: position 37,119,797 of record OZ007575.1, on the reverse strand, counting down.
GCGCACTGCGTATTCCAGGTAATTTTGTTGGGTCTGTCTTTTCTTGTAAGATCGGATAACGGGGCCGTAAGGGCCGAAAAATTAGGAACGAATTTCCGATAATAGCTTAAGAAGCCTAACAGGCTACGAACCTGCTTCTTAGTATGAGGAGCCTGGAGTTTTAAAATCTTACTTATCTTACTGTCGTCCGGTGTTTGGACGCCTTTGGCGATAGTATGTCCCAGAAAGTTAATCCAGGAAGACTTTGCTAGGCTTAGCTGTAAGCCCGGCATCTCGAAGTTTACTAAGCACTTGACGAAGTGCTTCTAAGTGGCCTTTCCAATCCGTATGGAAAGCGCAAATGTCGTCAAAGTAGCTTAGGACGCATGGTGTCTGCTGCAATAGGATGTTCATCATCCTCGCAAATGTCGCTGGTGCCGTTACGAGACCGAATGGCATGAATCTCCATTGCATGAGACCCATAGGGGTCTGAAACGCTGTGTACTGTTTACTGGCCTCTTCCATTGGGATTTGCCAGTAGCCTTTAGCCAAATCTATTTTCGAAAACACGGACGACTCGGCCAATCGCGCAAATAGATCTTCCTGATTCGGGATAGGTTCAGCATCGTAAATGGTTAGAGCGTTAAGCTTCCTGTAATCGATACAAAATCTAACGGAACCGTCTGTTTTCTTTACTAGTACAATCGGCGAGCAGTAAGGGCTCGTCGAGCGCTCAATGACTCCTAAGCTGAGCATCTTTTCCACCTCGGACTGTATGGTGTCGTGCGCTTGCAGCGGGCGCGGGTAGGGTTTGACAAACACGGGTACGTCCGAGTGCAACCGGATGACGTGTTGAACTAAGGATGTTTTACCCGGCAAATCAGTGAATACTGGCGAAAACTCCCGAACAAGATTCATGATGTCCTGTGTCTTACTTTGATCCAGCTCTGGATTGATATTAACGGAAGTCGCGTCCTCTGTGGCTTGCAAGGATAGGAGCGATCTAGTCATAGATAATGGCTCCCGGTCGTTGTCATCGATAGTGACCATCGCTGCGTTTGCTTGGGCCACAACATGGCATGAATGATCGTGATGAGTTTGATCATCGGTAAGATACTTTTTCAACATATTAATATGGTACACCTTATCGTTACCACGTATGGTAATGAGATAATTAACTCTCGAGAGTCGCTTTTTAACTAGAAAGGGGCCTTTCCAAGTGAGGAGTAGTTTGTTATTCGTTTCTGGTAACAGCACCAATGCCCGATCTCCGACTGACAGGGTTCTTAACCGACTACCCCGATCGCGATATCCTATAAATGACCTGGTCCGTACGCATGCAAATTGTCGAGCCAGGTCGCATGCATTAACTATTCTATGTCGGAGATCGACTATGTACTGATACGCGGATCGCGTATCAGGAACGTCGGTATCAGAACCGGCGTATAAGTCGCGTAAAATGGCCATCGGGCCACGTGGTTTTCGACCGTATAACAGTTCAAACGGGGAAAAACCCGTTGTCGCATTTGTGAGTTCCCTATATGCGAACAAGATGGCCGGAAGTCGACGGTCCCAGTCACCAGGTCTATCGGCGGAAACGCGTGCCAGCATAGTTTTCATGGTGGCATTCCAGCGCTCGCAACAGCCATTGGACTGTGGATGGTATGGCGACGTAAGTTTCTGCCTAATGCCCGTGAGTTCCAATACTTTCCTGAAAAGGTCAGAGGTGAATTGCGGACCTCTATCAGATAATAATTCGGACGGGAATCCGACACGTGTGAATATGGTCACCAATGCCTCGGCGACGTGATCGGCCGATATTTCCTTTAAAGGGACAGCCTCAGGCCAACGGGTGGCATAATCGATTACTGATAGAATAAACCGATGGCCTCTATCCGACTTTGGTAATGGCCCGACGATGTCGACGGCAACTCGCTGAAATGGAGTGAAAACCGGCGGCATCTCTTGTATAGGTGCCCGCGAAGTTTTTCCTTTGGGGGTTCTTTTCTGGCATGTATCGCAACGCGACACATAGCTATTTATGTCCCCGTAAACCCCGGGCCAAAAAAACTGAGACAGGACTCTCGATTTTGTTCTCGCTTTGCCTTGGTGGCCCGCTAATGGCGTGTCGTGCGCGAGGCGGGTGATGTCTCGGCGAAATGATCTCGGTATGACCAATTGCAAAATAGTTTCGCGCTTTCCCCGAAAAACGCGATATAGGAGGTCGTCTTTAAGGCAGAACCTGGATGTATCCGGGTTGTCCGGATCAATCTTAGCAAAGAGGGGCTTTAGTGATGGATCTGTGCGCTGTTCGTTACGAAAAATCTCGGGGGTTACATCCAAATCGACGACAGGCGATCGTAATGTGTCGTCACTCTGGCGACGCAATTGTTGTCTTGTCGTGACACACGCAATCTCGTTATCATCCCAAATCCCGAGTTCGCAATCGGAGACGTCCTTTAAGTGGGGAATATTCCCAATGATTAGGTCGGCGACCGGATTTGGTAGCACGCAGGCCGTGACAACACCAGTTATAAACGGTGTGTCAACATATATTTCCGCCAAACGAAAATGTTCAACTGAACCACCAAAAGTAATGCACGTCGCATCGCGATCCAGGAGTTGTGCAGGACGGACCAGCGATTCACGTACACCGACGGTCGTACAGCCTGAATCTCGCAATACGGATGCTCGTATGGCGTTTACTCGTCCCTCATACAATGTCAGCGCGCCTCGCTCGTGGAGGGCGGACATAACTGGAATAACTTTATCTACGGTTTCGGCATTCCTAGTTATGTAACCGCGGTTTTCGGTGAATGCTACAGAGCATGCATTTGCCGCATCTAATCTAACTCTGCATTGTCGCGCAATGTGGCCTCCGGCGCCACATCTATAACAGTAGACTGGATTATCATCCCTTCGAGGTGTACCTCGATAAGAAGGAAATGTGGGCGCTTGATAGTAGTTGTTACGCGGTCCTCCGGTAGGGAAAGGACGTGTATATCGGGGTTCCCAGTCCCGAGAAAATTTATGGGGATTCGGTTGCCTCCTGCTAACCCGCGGCTCGGACCGTGGACGAACCTGCGGCGACTGTCGAAAGGGCTGTCTTGATTGTCTCGACGGTACCGGTGTCTTAGTAGCAGCGCCGGCGTAACACGGTTCGCTTACTTTAGCTTTAGCTAACGATCGATTAGGGTGAGCCGCAGCATACCGTTCCGCTATCGATGTTATCTCGACGGTAGTTTTGGGGGCTTGTTCCTTAAAATGCGCCACCAGGTCCGTGTGGCAGGACATATATATTTGGTCTTTAATTATCAAATCATATAGTTTCTTGTAGTTTCCCTCTTCCACACCGGCCAACTCAGTCCAACGGCTGAGTAGGTGGCGGAGGCGGTCTACGTAAGTAGAGAAATTCTCAGATGCCTCCGGCTTGCAATCGCGGAAACGCTTATGAAATCCATCTTCCGTATGTTGGAAACGCTTTAATAGCGCGGTCTTTAGAATGTCATAGTCCCTAGCGTCATCAATAGTGAGGCTATGGAAAACTTCCAACGCTCTCCCTGTCAAAAGATTGGCGAGGCATGATGTGTACTCACTACGCTGCCATCCCGCGCAAACGGCATGGAGTTCGAAGCGGTGTAGGTAGGAATCAATACGATCAACCTTATCATTAAAGGTTGGCAATTTAGGCTTCGTTTTATTATTGGAAGTAACTTCCGGAGCCCCGGTAGGTTGGGCTTGCTTCGCTTCTAACTGTTTCAAAGCGAGCTCGTACTCTCTTTGAGCCTGTTTTTCCGCGCGTTCCGCGGCTCTCTCGTCTCGTTCCGCGGCTTTTTCTTGGCGTAATATCTCTGCGGCCTTTTCTTGGCGTAATATCTCCGCGGCCTTTTCTTGGCGTAATATCTCCGCGGCCTTTTCTTCTCGTAATCTCTCCGCGGCCTTTTCTTCTCGTTCTTCTTTCAGTTTCTGGTCTACCCAAGAAGCACGCTGAGCTTCCGGTATGCCAAATGATTGGGCTAGTTCCAAATATTTCTGTAGTTCGGCCATGATATCGGTCGATAATGCGATATAATAATGTCCTAATCGAGGACAACTTCTGAAAAATCTCTAACTTTATTCTCCCTTGAAGCAATTTATCAATTGCACTCTGCGGGTGTTCGTTCCTGCAGTATGAACGAAATTACCGAAATCAACAACAAACTGTACGTCTTAGCCAACCAAGTAGTGGTTGAGCTATCTCAGTGATCACTTAACTCCACGTATTTCTCCTAATCCTCAAGCAGTCAGTCTACTGCTTCCGTGATTGGTCGTTAACTAACGATACCAATGTAATATTCCCAGTGTATTTCCCGTACACTCCTAGCAGCGTTCCCTCTGCTATAAATCGGAATAAATCAATATTCACGATATTAACTTCCTTGGCTATACAAGCCTAACAACTCTAATATCCAGATTATCTCTCAACGTGCCCTAGACACGTGATTTATCCCAGGCAATAATATAGCAAGTATGAATACAAAATATAATAATGCAACACTATAATGGAAAAGAATTACATGGAGAGTAAGACGAGACTAACAGAAAGAACAAACGACAACAGACCTGACTAACCTGAAACTATCTACAAAAAGGTAAGAAAAAGAACAGGAGAGACGTCTTCCTAAAATACGAGGAAGATAGAACGCTAACAATCTATACGAATAACAGGTCCCTACAGAACTATTCAAGGCAAAGCAAATCTCCTATCCGTTTTAAACGCCATCTAGATCTGCTAGTCTGGCAAAAAGAGGTATGCTGAGTCTCGATCCCTTCCAACCACCCGCGTATCTAATCTAACACAAAAGAAAAAATAATGCCTGTCAAAAGTAGGGGAGCTGGAACGACGAACCCCTCAAACGAAGACAAATACAGATGGTTCACTTAACTGGGCAAAATGGGCTGGCTCTTTCCTTTGGTCCACAGCGCTGGTCTTGTCTTTTCCTGATGCTAGCTGTCAGTCCCTCGTAGTGGTCCCAGGATCAATGACGAGAGGACATGCCAGACATGTGGGGGAGAAACAAAAAAAAAATAGCAGTATACAAAACTATAAACTACAAAAATGACATAAATTGTCCTCTAGATGTCAGAGGGTGACGGGTCCTCTTCAGATGTCAGTGGGGTCCCCTCCAGATGTCACGAGCAGAGTTAGGGTCTTGGGGATGTTACGACTGCACGAGAGGCAGCTAACTCACACTCGGACACAACCACACAAGAAAAGTATTAAATAACTAGAGCGTATATATGTCAGGCCGGTCAGGCCATAGTTTACATAAATATTAATAACAAAGCAAAAGACAATAGAGGTATATATCCAAACCAAAAAACTCCAGTGTTTAGTTTTGTGTTGGATCACAACGTGACAGTTTTTGTCTGTGTAAACTTTAGAGAAAATGTCTTTAAGAGGGGCATCTATAAAGTACGTAGGCTCAATTTAGGCGATGACCCCCCCCCCACCCTTTTCCCACCTATATACTAGGCTTTTCATACTCTTGGCTTCAATACCCCCCCCCCCACACACACACACACTGTAACTCCCTTACCAGCGAGAATGGTGCTGGCTTAGGTCATGCGTTCACGGTAACCTTAATTGTGAAGTCTAAGAAGGAGAACTTGAGTTATTTAAAACTAGGTGAGCTACCGGGCATTGCCCAGAATAAACAATCATGTGATCCCCCCCCCCCCCTGTCTAGTATAATAAAAGTAATAAACTACAGTCTTGCTTCAGAACTCATGCGCACCAGAACACTACACACCAAACCGAACGCTTGATACGGTTACTTTTTATGACATGCACGGTCCTATATAATATTACGAAACAAACATGCAAATATACAGATGTTACATAGCAGTAAACATTGTTATTTTTTGAAAAATACATGCTTGAAGTAAACAACTTGTAATTATAGCCATCATCTTCCTTATCTCAATTGCCACCTTCCTGCCAAATTTAAAGCCTGAAAAGTGTATAGTTTGGTCAGTTAGTCATGCCAAAGGTTGCAAGTTACTGAAATATATAATAGATTTTAATTTTCTCGTGATGCGAAATCCATGTTTTAAACAACCCAGTTCCGGTCTTAAGCTTGCCTTCGCAGTTTGATATTTCTGTCTCCTCGTAAATGGTATAGATTTTTCAACTACCTATTTTCGACATGAACTTATGATGGCCATAGTGGTTGTTGTTGTTTTTTATTATTTGAGCTTATCTACCCTGCCCCGATCCTACAAATGTATTAACTGTAACATTTCGGTATTATTGTATTTGATCGGGTAGTAAGCCAGCATGTTAGTTCAAAATGTTGACCCTCTGAACTGTCTGTTATAGTTGCCAGCAAAGCTTAACCCTCAGAAGCCAGATGTGGCACACTTAGGATATGCCCCGCGGTGTCAAATCTGACCGATTTTTATCCTAAATATTTTATCCTAAACATTTATTTTTTTGGGGGACCTGCAACTGGTGAATTTTTACCAAGGTGAACCAACTTGAATTACGCAGTAATTTCGAAAAGATTACACTCAGAGATTGGGCCAGGCGCAGTTGATGGAAGAGCGCTGGTGCCAACTTTTTCTATCTGTCTGTAAAGGGCCAAAGGATGAAGCGATCATTGCGTGGAATGATGGCCTATACTGCTGGGTGATGGAAAAAGACCGTAATATGGCGACCTTAGTTTTCGTTTTTTCTAACTCCATTTTCTGAAAAACTGGAGATCTTTTAGTATGAAGAAGAGATATCACAAGTGCACACTTGACATTAATTAAAATGTGTTGTTGAAACTATCAAGCTGTTTCACAGTTCAATTTATTTTAACTCCTTGTCGTAACACTAACCCCGCAAAAGTTTAACGTTCAATTTCTCAGTTGTGGAAAAAGTGGATTTAGAACTAAGGCCACAAAATGTTATATTTATGATTCATATTCGACATAAAGTAATTTGGTTCGATATTTCACAAACTGGACATTGTGCAGTGTTACCGCCGCAGAGTGTGTTGAAATGACTGCACAAGCCTACAGACAATATTTTTTTTAGAGGATAAAAGTTGTGTCACCAGCGAGTGAGGCGCTTGCGAGAAATTAGTTGCTGCTTTACAAGAAAATGTATGGTTTTCCGCCTCGGCTGCAGTTCAAAGCACTGTGGTGTTGTGTGTTATTTTCGCTCAGTCAAAGCTAGCTGCTACTTACATTCAAGTGCTCACTTGACTAAAAATCGTTACGCGCGCTATTCCGACACAGGCGTGGGCGCTGTTTCGGTTCCGCGACCAGTGGTTGTTAGAAAAGAGGGGGGGGTGGTGATACTAAGCCTGGAACGGCACAGTCAGCTGCTCGCAGGCAAGAAGTGCACACCATAATTTCCTCTATTTTCTTAAGAAATCCGGGAAGACCCTATCATATCAAGCCCGGTCAGACACAGCCAGCTTCTGTCATTATTTCTTGGATGTACATTTTGCTGGGAGCAACTGGCTGTTGACGTTCCGGGCTTAGTATGGCAGCCCCCCCCCCCCACCCCCCACACCAAAGGCTAATGGCACCCTGAGTCAAGTCTGTTTTGTCTCGGTTTTAGTGTGACATACTAAATGGACGTTGAAGTTAAACGAAACCCCGCGCACTGGCGAGACCAAATCAAGTCTTATGTCACAAGTTCGGGCGAGTCAAAATCTTGAGTCTTGCTGGCGGAAAGAGAGACCTTGTGCGCTGAGTCAAAACAGACACGAAACAAATTTGACTGAAGGCGCCACCAACCTTAATCTTTTAAAACCTGGTATTTCCCCACGGCCGTGCCCGTCTCAGTCATAGCTTTATTTTTCGTACCGGCGGTATTTTAACCCTATTTTACATTCGGTTGGGGAATGTTATGATGAAGAGGCTGCTGCTAAGGAAGCGTGGTATTTTTTTACATTATAAGCCATTGCTGAAAAGTGAACATCAGTATTTTCTCTGTTTGGCTTTGTCATTAGACTACGCATCCATAACAACGGAATGAAAAGACAGATGAAAAGATATATGAAAAGACAGATAAAAAGACAGATGAAAAGACAGACAAACGGAAAGACAAATGAAAAGGCAGATGAAAAGACAGATGAAAAGACAGATGAAAAGGCAAATGAAAAGACAGATGAAAAGACAGATGAAAAGACAAATGAAAAGACAGATGAAAAGACAGATGAAAAGGCAGATGAAAAGACAGATGAAAAGAGTGTCTGGGGTCTGTCAGCCCCCCGAGTGTAAAATAGGGTTAAGACAATAATTCCTTTCTTTTTTTTGTGTTTTAACTCCCGCTAGCCATTTTTACGACATCGTGGCGTTCTGACGGATTCTATTCCATAGACTTAGCAAGACTGGCTGGACATCCCGGATCAGTGGAATTATGCAACAGCGAATGAGTTGAATGTCATGTTAGAATTTTTATGCACAATCTATATTATTTTTAACAAGACCTGAGGCCGCTCATACGGCTCTGATTTGCGTGAAATTTTTAAAGCTGCCTTCGTTTCGTCTTACGGAAGGTTCCTTTTTTTTTAGATTTCGAGATTTGAAATGGTGGCGAAGCATTTTTCTGAGTTTGCTTTGTGTGGCTGATTTCTATTTCACCTCTGATCCCCCCCCCCCCTCCCCCCCCAATTTTTTTTGTTGTACGTTTTGTTCACAAACGCACAAGCCAATGGCGACATCACTTCCTGCCAATGTGTTCACTGCCCAGTGTGCAGATTATTGTCATTTCGTGATGTTCGTAGCCTTGGAGGCTAACGAGGTGCGCAGGACATTTACGCGCAACGGTTGTAAAAAGACTTGCAAGCAAAATAAACCTTAATGAACGGGCAAGGTAAGGCCGAGCCACCTCAGTCACCCAGAACTGAAACCCCAATGAATATGTTTATTCCTATGCAACGCCGGGCTAGGGGATCTCTGCCAGTGGTTATTGATAAATACAAATGCCATCCAAAATGTTAGCTTATAACCTTTTCGTCGGTAAGCTGCTACATAATTCTGTGTGTCACCCATAACAGTAGAGCTTTGACAAGGAACGATCATTATTTATTGATTGCTTCATCAAGTAAAAATGAATTAATCTGTTGCTATTACGGTGTTTAGCGAAAAAGGCTCCGATCCAACTCATGGGAAAAATATGAAAGTTGGTAGATAGGTGTATATTAGCTTGCCGATGTACACGGGCAATATTTATAGACATTTTTCACTTCCGCGTTACGGTTGTTTGTGGGGTGCCGCAGGGCATCTGAATATGTGCACAGTCTAAGCAAAGATGCATTTTTATGACAGAACCAGCACGTAACCGGTTTGTACAATTGGGTGTCCAACAAGAGGATGGCATCGTTCGGCTATTGTCCACTGCTTCCGCCCTACAAGTGGGACACGCCGCCATTTTGTTTGCAAATCACGTGATATGGAGGACGGTAAATGAAAAGGGTCATATGAGAAGGCACAAAGCTGTTATAGTTCGATACTTTCACAGTTTCGTCAGTTTCAATTGGGAAAACATCATCCGCCATTTTAAAAATAATTAAAAACTTGGGTACCTGTTGTTGGCTTCTGCTCCTTAACAGAGCATTTACTTTTTGATACTTTTACAAATTCTCCAGTTTGAATGAATCAGAGAAAGACTGTCACCTGGATCCGCCATTTTCACGTGCGTAGAACGGGTGAGAGCTAGACAAGTGTAGAATAAAAACATAAAAGCGTGGCTGTACTTTCACAATGGTGTCCATTTTTCCAGCCGAAGAGACCAGACACAGTAGCTTCGGTTTCGTTTCGCTTTCGGCAGTTTTGCCGAAAAGACTTAATTTCAGTGAAACTACGAAACGAGACGAAAGCGGGAGGACTATGCGCCCTGAAAGGCGTTGTGAAGGGTTTTGACATCTCGGTTTTTCGGCAAGACGAGACTGGCGTCATTTGGCAAATCTGCCGAAAGCGAAACAATATCAAAACCACGCCTGGGCTACATGTATTCCCTCTCCCCCTTCCTGCCGAATTTGGCAATTCCAACCCTATGTTCAGGGTCACTTTCCTATTATTTCATATACATATATATGTTGGAAATAGGACCCAGTTATGATCAGTGCCAGGATGAATGAGATCAGTGTCAGTTTGCCAAGAATCAACAATATCATATCGTTTATGTTTATGATTATTAGCCTATCACGATGATAATGCACAAACGCGTGTGCTGCTGGAAACTGTAAACCAAATTGAAAGACAGATCAGATCAGCGAACACGCTGGATCATTAGTGTTTTATGGTGATGCGGATATTCATTGAGATACTAACTTTGTTGATTTTCCGTCATTTTTCCATCTTTTTGGTATTTGTTATTATATAGTTTTCTTGTTGTCTGTACCTGAACATTGTAGCTGAAAGAGAGAGAGAGAGAGAGAGAGAGAGAGAGAGAGAGGGAGAGAGAGAGCAGAAAAAAAAAGTCGAAAGAGAGAGAGAGAGAGAGCAGAAAAAAAGAGTAGAAAGAGAGCAGAAAAAAAGAGTAGAATGAGAGAGAGAGAGTGGGAGAGAGAGAGGAGAAAAAAGAGAGAAAGAGGATTTATTATTATACAGTTTTGTTCTTATTTATACCGGAACATTGTCTGTACCTGAGAGAGAGAGAGAGAGAGAGAGAGAGAGAAAGGATTTATTATTATTATATAGTTTTCTTGTTGTCTGTACCTGAACATTGTCTGTAACTGAAAGAAAGAGAGCGAGGGGGGTTGGGGTTGGGGGGGGGGGGGAGAGAAAGATGAGAGAAACGGGATTTATTATGATATAGTTTTCTTGTTGTATGTACCTGAACATTGTCTGTACCTGAGAGGGAGAGGGGAGAAAAAAAGAGTAGAAGAGAAAGAGAGAGAGGGGGGGAGAGAAAGAAGAGAGAAAATGGATTTATTATGATATAGTTTTCTTGTTGTTTGTACCTGAACATTTTGGCTGTTGGTGGGGGACCGTAGTCAAAAATAGAAAGTGGAAGAGAGAAAATACCGAGTTGTTTTCACTGCTCATTTATAGCTTACTGTATGAAATACAGCGGCTCTCTAACAACTGCGAAACCTTTGTGTGCTCCATTTTGACTTTGATTTCCGACGAGGCAGTGAGGAGTGTCCGATAGGCCGAGGATTTCTGCCATGTGATTGCCCCCCTCACAGTGTGTCGGCACAGAAGCTCATGCGATATATTTTGGCCGTGGAACGAAAATCCTAGTTCGTCTGTAAATGAAGTTTCGTTAGACACTCCGTAGGGAAATATCTGTTGTTGTCTAGATGATTGTGCTCCTGTACAAAAAAGAAAATGTCAAAAAAAAATTATTTTTTTTCGAATATTTTGTTATATTTATGCAGCACTCCCAGGTTTCCTTCTCCCGTGTTTAGGTCTTTATTTCAGGAGGTTCGCTGCCATTGGCATTTGCACCTCATTTTTCTTGTTTTTGTTTCTGTGTGTGTGTGTGTGTGTGTGTTGTTGTTTTTTTGTGGTAGGGATTAGTTTTTAGAATTTTGCCCGGGCAGGGGCCTTGTTCGGCCTGCTCTTCTCGACTTTTAACTGCCAAGGTCTCTTTAACGTGCGCAATGGGCACACGGGCCCTCCGAGCTTTTCGTCATTGTCGGAGAAGACTAGGTGCTCGACCTTACCTGCCATAGGATCAGGGACAAGAATATTTTCCCCCGAAAAAAAAAAATTCCAACATGCACCGACCGGGGATCGAACCCCATACCTTCGCCATGAGAGGCGAGCACCTTGCCTCTAGACCACCTTGTCCCATCACTTCTCGGCCTTTTGGCTAAGATCTAAGATTTCGTTCTCCTAAGATTGCATTTTCTTTTTTTAAATTGTCCTTTTCGTTGTGTGAACGAATAAAAAATGTTCTCTAGCTCTTGAGTCACAAAAGGCCTTAAAATACTTGGGGTGCGGCGTACGTACTGGTAACACCAATTCTAATGTTTTCCCTTTGCGAAATCCAAACATTGCAAACAGCAAAATCCTCCAGAATATTCCGGAAAAACTAAACAGAAACGAAACAAACATCCCCTCCCCCCCCCCCCCCCCCCAGCCAGAAAGAAACGGCTAATAGGAAAGAGGAAGGCAGACGTGGATGAAATTAAGCATGGTCAAAGAATTCTGAAAAAAAAAAAAAAGGAGATATACAAAAATATCCAATATTTTGCAGTTCAATTTGGAATGAGAGACGGGCGGGTAAACTTTTGTATTTTCTTATTTTTTAGATAGATTTTGTATTTGGCCTCCTGTGATCTATGGCAGGTGGCTGTGGAATGTCAAATTTTTTTTGTTCTTGTTGTTTGTTATTATTATTGTTGTTGTTTTGTGTGAAATTTCACTCTGAATGTTCATTTTCGGATTTTAGCGAACGGGGTGGCTGGTGAGAGCATCTTGGTAGGATTTCCTTCTGTCCCATCGTTTTGTTATAATATTCTGCTAGTCGTCTTGCTTTTTTCCTAGCACAGTGTATCCGACAACGTGTCAACATGCTTTCTCCAAACTCTACTCAAAACTTGACCTGCAATTGATCGTTGAATCTGGGTCCAAGGTTTACATATAAATTATGTAGGTCAGAGAAATTCTGGCACAGGTCAGTTCGAGTTGCACCAGTGACTCGCTTCGTGACTGCGAGATAGTGGGATTACAACCCAGGACCTCTCGCGCCGGAATCAAACTCTCTTACCATTGGGCCACTGCACTGACAGTAATGATTACGGTGATAGTAATAGGAATAGCGGAAGGGGGGCGATGTTATGATTATAGTTGGAGAAATGTTGTGGATATGAATGGAACGAACGACGAATAACTGGGGAAATAATGAAGAAATTGTTGAATGAATGGGTGAACGAAGTGATTTATCGCTGAATTGTGAGCTCTGAACAGGGAGAGAGAGAGACAGGCAGAGAGGAAAGGGAAACAGAGAAAGAGAGAGGGGAAGAGAAAGAGAGGAAGGTGCGGGAGAAAAAGTGTGTATGAGAGAGAGAGAGAATATGTGTGTGTGTGTGAGAGAGGCGAAAGAAAAGAGTGAAGAGTGACAGAGAGGCACGGAGAACAGGAAAGAGAGAGAGAGAGAGAAAGAGTTTGGATAGGAATTATTTAAAACAAACCATAACTTCAGGCTAGCGTTGTTTGGGCAATGTTGTGTACGGTTCAGCTGCTCTGAGAGACATTGGACAAATTTTAGGCAGGGCAGATAGCCTAGAGCCGGTGAACTGGAACGGATGGTTGTGATTAATGAGGTTATAGAGGGCGAGTGATCGAAGGAAGAAAATTGGGGTGTGATTTATAGTCTTATGTGAAGGCTTGTGTGAAACGGCCTGGAGGCAAGCTTCAGTGCAGGGATTCTCAACGTGGGCGATACAGCCCCCGGGGGCGGGCGGAGGCGATTTTGATATCCATTGGGATGAAACCGCAGAAAAGGGGCGATGGCGATGAAAGTAGAGATTTTGAGAGGTGGGGTGGGGGTTATTGGGGGGGGGGGGGCGGTGAAAGACCATTTGGAGCCTGAAAAGGTTGAGAACCGCTGGTCTGCTGTGAAGGCTCATGTGAAACAGCCTGGAGCAACGGAATTTCAGAGGGGCGGGAAAGGAGAAACAGACCTGCCAACGGTCCCTTGGTTTAGAGGAGTATCTTGTGTTTTGACAAAATATAAAAACCCACAGAAAATCTGTGGGGTCGTGTAGCCAGGCTTGAAGCAAAGTCAAAATGTAGCAAAAAAAAAAAAAAGTTGTATGTAGCAAAGCCTCGGGTTAGAAATAATTCAGCAACGATTCCTAGCCCAGACGCAAAGGAAAGGAAAGGCAAAACCAAGCGTTCGGTGTAGGCCTAGTAACAACGTTCGTCAGGAAAAGAAAAAAAGATAGAAAATGAAATAAATACTAAAAAAAAAAAAAAGAAACCTATCAGCAAATGCGGGCACTTAACATCCTAAACTTGTATTCTCGGAGCCCAGCACGTCAGTCAAGGTTTGGTGACCCCAAGTCTACAACTTTTTGCCACATTTTGACTTGTATTTCAGTGTAAGAGTGCTTCGGTTTTTTGTTGTTTTTTTTTACTGAAAAGAAATTCCTGCCAGCTCTGAAGACAAAGGCCAGTGTAGTAAAATGAAAAACATTGGTTACACAACAGTTTGCATGTTGTGCTGATATACAATATGAGGTACATTCTAGCATTAAATTTGTATGTTCGTGTTCTACTTTCTGTAGAAATCCTAACTGGCTGATAAATTTCATCCTGTCTTTGTACGACTTGGATATACATGGAATGTGCACCTTGAGGATCTTGAGGTGTCCCCTATTGAAGTCGTCGTATTGTTGGTAGGCCTGAGGAAAGAAAGAAAGAAAGAAGAAAAAGAAAGAAAGAGAACGAGGCGGTTAAAAAAAACAACAATAACATCATTTTAAGGAGTGGTTGGGGTTGAGAGGAAGATTGAAGGAATATAATTATATGGGTTTTGCGGGAGTCGACTGGCGGCGGGCGGACGACAAGAGAGAGGCGAGTTCTCGAGAGAGGCCATTCAAGAAAAGAGAAACTTGTCTAAAATCTGAACAAGGAAACAGTCGTTTGTAAACAGTGAAAATGAAGCGATGCTGAGAAAGAGGTTGAGGGATGACGCATTTGAAGAACGGTTTTAGGAGTGAATGAAGGCAATGAAGAAAATTTGTGTAGTGCCAGAGATCTTGTCCACAGAATCCGCTATGTAAAATATTCTTTGCGTCTGGATCTATAGGCCCATTGCGGATAACGGCCATATTAGTTCTCAAGACCGACGCCTCACCATGGCGATGGCAGCACTGACTTTGATTCGTTAGCTGATTTGCACAGCGAGCAAAAAAAAAAAAAAGTAAACAATAACACGTGTGTTCACGCACATGGGAGACGTTCGGTCAATTCTTTCACTTCCTTTCCCTTGTTAAACAAGTTGTTTACACGGATGGTAGGGAATCTGACCAGCTTGGATCCATCCTTTCCACCCCTGACATAACAGTCAACTGCAATGCAACCAGCAGGCATTTTAACCGCTTAGACATGTCTCGAAGTTACACCCATCAGCTGATCCACCCGCCATTTTAGGTATGGAAGTACAAAACAAGAACACTCTGTGACGTCATTCGCAATGGGCCTATAGCGGTGACGAGCAGAGCCGAACGGATGCTGTGGTCAAGTATACAGAGGCAGAGAGTGTGTTACTTTCACGTGCGTTATTTCCCATAAAATAGCGGAGCGGATGCTGTGGACAAGACCACTTCATTGTCTTCGAAGATTAAACTAACGGAGAACAGTTTAAAGGCAGTTGGCAATGAGTAGTTTCTGGTGGAAGATTGGAATAGAAGACTGTCAGTAAATGTTATGGTAATTTAACTGATGAGTTTTTCTAATCGCTCTGAGCGACTCAAAAGTAATTTACAGAACTCAAATAGTATTCAAAATAGTATTGTACAGAAGGAATAGTCAGTGTTAAATGTCAGACCTGTTAAACGTGTCCTCATAGTTTCACCGGGTGAAAAACACTGACATTTTGAGCGGGAATCATGGGAGCTTGGGTCAGTTTCCAAAAACTGGCTGGAAGCGAACAGGTTAAGTTGGAAAACAGGGGGGGGGGGGGGGGAGAACAAAAGTTCTGTTCAGGCTGACGCACTGAGTCAAGTTTGTTTTGTCTTGGTGTCAGTATGAGATGTGAACTGTGGATTTTAACGGACATGGCGACTTGGCGAGTCTGAAACACGTCTGTTTGGGCGTGTCAAAACTGTCTTGAGACAGCCACTGGCGGAGAGAGACACCTCGCGCACTGAGTAAAAACGCAAGACGGACTTGACCCAATTCGCCGCTGGCCTAGTTAAGGAGATGATTATTTGTTTGTGGGATATTGTGTTTGCCAGGAAAAGAATCAAAATGCAACCGGATGACGTCCATGAAAGAATTATTTTCTGTCGTTTCTGAATGAGGTCGAAATCTGAATTTATTTTTATTTTTCATTTTTTTAAATCATATTTGCAATCTGCATATTATTACAGACCAATCTGCATATTATTACAGATAGACATACTTTACCGCACAGGCTTTTTCCCAGTAGATTTTGATTTCACATTTCATTTGATCTTATTTATAAGAATCTGAAAGATGAATACTAACCCAAAGTTGTATGACGGGAAAAAAACGTGCGAGTCGCAAAATGGCCGTTATCATCGTACCGATGCGCCGTTAAACAAAAAGTCAAGCTCAGACTCGTGCACACTGGAATCACATTCTGAACAACAAAGTAATCAGTAGCTTTTTTTGGTAATACTTTTACTACTCTACACTATGGAGCCCTATCTAAAACGTATTGAATGAACGCATCGCGTAAAGGAGGGAGGGAGAGGGAAAGATGGAGGAGAGAGGTAAGCCTGTCGGGACGAGTAAATTCTGTCTGATACGGAGAGAAAAAGAATTGGCTGATAGGAAAAGTGGACACCCGAGAGCTTGTCTGTGAGGAGATTATAGGAAATGGCAGCAGGGCCGAGAGGATGGACCAGTGATGTGCTATTCTTATACAGGTCAGTGGTCGGGGACGCTAGGCCTTGATTATTGCCGTGTCGTATGCCATCCCGAAGTACATACCGTCACTATTCTATGATGATGGCATATGTCAGACTTATGCCAAAAATGACACTCACGGTTCATTGCATTCCTGAGCATGAGGGCTATCAGCTCAGATAATAATAGTTATGGCAAAAGAAATGCCCCAATAGGAAAACGTAATAATCCAATAGAATCATCATGGGTAAGTCACCAATTACCAGGAAAAGAAACAGTTTTTTTCTTTTATATCTCAAAAGTGTAAAAAAAAATTAAAAAATGACCTATGCCATTAGCGCACAACAGTGGCGACACGGTAGATCAGTGTTTCTCAAGGTTGGGGGCGTGGCAATATTTTGGTGGGATGTGCGACTTCAGAATGGAGCGCAGAGACATATTCAAACTGTATACTAACTTTGTGGGAGATCATTATGGGGGGGGGGGGGGGGGAGAGAAGGAGACGTGAGGTGGCACGAAGTCAAGTTTGCCCATAGGAATGGCACTATTTCCACCCTAGATCCGCTGGTTACGATAGCTGGCCAACGTTGGTTTGATGCAGGAAGTCAGCCCCTATGACAATCCAACAAATTCTGCTGAAATCTGCGTCGGGTTGACGTTGTGGTACTAGCAGGGAGATCCTCTCCTGTACGAGCGCATAGCCATTAGAATGGCGAATGTCCACAATACGGCCTTGATATGCCAAAGGCGTGAATGGGATTTTGCATGGATAATTATGAACTTTTGAGTGTTATCGGATACAGTGTTCATTTTATGCATTACATCAATTTACATTGCTGTTTCCACTCTTTTTTTTTTTTTTAAGTTTAAAATTCATTACAATTGAGAAGGGTATGCACGCTTCCCCAGGTATCCATCTTCTCCCCCCCCCCCCCCCGTCATAGTATAGACTACATGCTTTTTTTTTACGTTACGGTCACACAACTTTTAAGCCGGCCACTCACGACACAGGTTTGCATTGAGGGATACCTTGAGGCTGCCTCGAGATATATATGCCTTGAGGCTACCGGAAGGTCGCCTGAAGTAGTCAATTAGGCTACTTTCGAGTGTTTCATCACAAATAGTGTTGATTTTTAAAAATGTTTAATGCAGTTCAACAATGTACATTGCATTTTCCACCCTTTTTTTTTTCTTTAAAATTCATTACAATTGAGAAGGTACACACGCTCCCCCAGAAATCCGCCCCGCCCCCCCCCCCCTTTCACATTTCGTACGATGGACCTACGACTCCCCTCCGTCTCTACCTCCCTCCGCCTCCGAATGCATGTATTTAACTGATGACCCCTTACGTTAAAAAATCGTGTAGGCCATTCCACATCTGTTTGAGCAGGGCCACTTTGAGCGCTTCACGTTTTTTTGTTGTTTTTTTTACCTTAGTTTGGGTTCTTTTTCAGCTTTCATGTTCTTATAAATAAGATCAAATAAAAGAAAAATAAAATTCTAACGGGAAAGGACTTTCATTCTTCCTAAAATAGAAATTTAGTTAAGAACAACCGAGGTGCAAGGCAGAAGTTTTATATTTTTGGCTTATGTGGAACGTTTCCCAATAAAACGGTAGATTATTAGCTTGTGATAGGTAACCAAGGCAACGCTGCGGCCAAACCGGCAGATGTTAACTTTCCCAGACGAACAAGGCAGTGAAGGACACTGGCAACTTCTGTGTACCGATTTCTATTTGGCCAACAATAGACTCGCCCCCCTGTGCAATTTCCTTCCAGACCCACATTATTTTTATTTTAGTGTAATTAATTTTCTTTGATTGCGTTTACAGTCACCCCGTGAACAGATTGGAGGGAGCTGTACAGCTGGTGAAGTAATTGCGGCGGCTGGAAGTTACGGATTCATTTAATTTTGATAGTGTGACAGTTTTTGTTCTTTTACTAGACGAAGTTTCCGGTATTACTGGGATTAACCTGGGACCCATCATGCCATCTCTCTCTCTCTCTCTCTCTCTTTGGTCTAGAAAACTTCCCATATTTTACAGCCTTACTAAAGATTTCATGCGCACTAGAGCACTACCCACTCATTCCTGGTAGGGAAATTGCGCGCACCGAAGTGAACGCGCATTAATACATCGTTTCCGGTGCGGTGGGCTTACCACAGGGAGCCAAAACAAAGATCATTGTATTTTACATTTTTACGAATTTTGATTTAAAAATATCTGAAACTTGAATCAACAGAGTCGGTCGATACAAAAGCGATTGGATTGGATTAGTTGACACTTAAGAAAATTAACTTTATCATTGTTGAAACTGTCATTTAGGCTGTAGCGTCGAGCAAAAAAAGGGTCAAAATTGCACCACAATTAATTACTCCCGCCGCAATTTTTTTTTTTTTTATAATAAAATGTTTGTCTTTTCAGTGCCACCAGAGAGTATAGATGTATAGAGAGATCTCACTTCCGCCAAATCCCGAAACCAGGTCGCTGCGGTAAACAAGAAATTGAAGAATTGAAAGAGACCTTCTTCGCCAAAGAAAGTGTGCATATCTGTTTAGTGTGGTTTGTTCATATTTTTGGGCTGACTGAAACAATTTAGATCCGTTTGTAAGTTCTTACACCCCATGGAAATGCACAAACCGGTTTTGTTTACCGCAGCGACCTACTTTCCACTCCATGCTAACATTGGTTTCGCGGAGCCTCCCGTGTCTCGCAGTGCAATTGGACCAATAGTGAACCCTCTCTATACATCTATACTCTCTGGTGCCACACAATTATTGAAATATGCACATGTTAAATTTCAAGGTGGCCCGATGGTCTAGAGATAAATTGCCCGCCTTTCATGCCGAAAGTACTGGGTTCAATCCCCGGTCGGTTCAGGCATGTTGGAATTTTATTTTGTTTGGGGGGGGGGGGGCGAGAAAAGACCCTGTCCCTGATCCTATGGTAGGAAGGATCGAGCACCTAGTCCTCTGGGATAAGGACGAAAATCTCGGAGGGTCTGTGTGCACGTTGCGCACATTAACTATACCTTGGCAGTTGAAAGTCGAGAACATCAGGCCGAACAAGGCCGCTGCCCTGGGGTAAAATTCTAAGAAAGTAATCCCTATCACAAAAAAACACGTGTACACAGAAACAACAGCAATAAAGATTTAAAAAAAAAAAAAAGTGAGGTGTGAATGTCAAGGGCAGCGAACCTCCACAAATAAAGACCCAACACACAAATTCAAGGTCTTTGCAGTGAGGGTTAAAAGTCTGTGCACGGGCACTTTCAGAGTGTAGCTCTTCCCAATTACTGAAGAAAAAAAAATGTGGTCGCAGCAGGACACATCACAAAGTTAAAAAATTTTGCCAGAAAGACAATTAAAAAAAAAAAAACAACAACTTGTGAAACACGAAGACCTTTCATTGACCTTTACCATCGTAATGGTCGTATGTTTGCGCATGGGGCGGAGAGACTGTGAAGGGAGTTTAAGGCCAAGCATACGTAAACTATACATGGGAGGAACGTGGACAGTGCTGCCACTCCTCCGCGGAAACGCGGAAATCCGCGGTGGAAGAGATCAGCGGTAATTTTTCCGATGTCCCGGTGATACTCACCCACAATACTCTCTCTCCATTTCACTCACTCCCATAAACCACCAACAACAAGATCGTCCATATTATGTCTAGAGTTCTATACTCACCACCATGATTCAGGAACGCTCAATCCCGTACGGTTTGACCAGTTTTGACTCAGAATGGCATTTTGTGTACTGCATTGGTTTTCAGCTTGGGGTCGCGAAGGGATTTTCCACCTGGGAGTTGTGGTGGGGGGGGGGGGTGGTGCGTACAAAAGTTATCAAAATCAACCAAACGTTCTTTACCGAAAGCTCCTATTCTGATATTATTGTTCTAACGCCCACAGAAGCTGCAGGTTTTGTTCAACACGAGGTTTCGATTGTCGCACGTAAGCCAAGCACTCAACACATCACTCACTTCCGCTTCCGGGTACTTCAGCCCTTCCAATGAAAACATCCCAGCCCGGGGGGGGGGGGGGGGTTGAGGGGCAGAGAGTCTGAGGAGTAGAAAAAGATCTCGGTAGGGAAAGAAAGAAAGAAAGAGTCTGGGACTTGAGATGACAGGGGGAGCCAGGAAATAGCCGGCGGAGACTTCTTGACGGTTTGAGAGGTTTGTCCTCGAGTGTGTTTCTTGTTGTGTCTGTATGCATGCCCCAGGGGGGTCAGGTGCTGTTGGAGGCCATCATGGTGTGAAAAGATGGAGAGACAGAAAGAGGTGGGCGCGGTTGATGGGGAGATGTCTGTGTGTGTGTGTGTGTGCGTGCGAGCATGTGTGTGTGTGTGTGTTTATCTCTCTCTCTAGCTCTTTCTCTCTCTTTCTCTCTCTTTCTCTCTCTCTCTCTCTCTCTCTCTCTCTCAACCGTATTTCACTCGCTTTATTACCAGATTTACTCTCTTTTTCTTTCTCTTTTTTTCCTTTTCCCCCCGTGCCTCTTCCCTTCCCATCTTTTTCACAAAGACAGACAGGCCAACTCCCCCCCCCCCCCCAACTCTTTAGGTTTATCATTGTCAGCTCCAAGAGCTATCACTCATAATACTCCCCCCCCCCCCCAACTCTTTAGGTTTATCATTGTCAGCTCCAAGAGCTATCACTCATAATACTCCCCCCCCCCCCAACTCTTTAGGTTTATCATTATCAGCTCCAAGAGCTATCACTCATAATACTCCCCCCCCCCCCAACTCTTTAGGTTTATCATTATCAGCTCCAAGAGCTATCACTCATAATACTCCCCCCCCCCAACTCTTTAGGTTTATCATTGTCAGCTCCAAGAGCTATCACTCATAATACTCCCCCCCCCCCCCAACTCTTTAGGTTTATCATTATCAGCTCCAAGAGCTATCACTCATAATACTCCCCCCCCCCCCAACTCTTTAGGTTTATCATTGTCAGCTCCAAGAGCTATCACTCATAATACTCCCCCCCCCCCCAACTCTTTAGGTTTATCATTGTCAGCTCCAAGAGCTATCACTCATAATACTCCCCCCCCCCCAACTCTTTAGGTTTATCATTGTCAGCTCCAAGAGCTATCACTCATAATACTCCCCCCCCCCAACTCTTTAGGTTTATCATTGTCAGCTCCAAGAGCTATCACTCATAATACTCCCCCCCCCCAACTCTTTAGGTTTATCATTGTCAGCTCCAAGAGCTATCACTCATAATACTCCCCCCCCCCCCAACTCTTTAGGTTTATCATTGTCAGCTCCAAGAGCTATCACTCATAATACTCCCCCCCCCCCCAACTCTTTAGGTTTATCATTGTCAGCTCCAAGAGCTATCACTCATAATACTCCCCCCCCCCCCAACTCTTTAGGTTTATCATTGTCAGCTCCAAGAGCTATCACTCATAATACTCCCCCCCCCCCCCCAACTCTTTAGGTTTATCATTGTCAGCTCCAAGAGCTATCACTCATAATAC
Source organism: Onchidella celtica (assembly GCA_963931925.1). Classification (NCBI taxonomy): domain Eukaryota; kingdom Metazoa; phylum Mollusca; class Gastropoda; order Systellommatophora; family Onchidiidae; genus Onchidella; species Onchidella celtica. The sequence goes on along the minus strand of OZ007575.1, from coordinate 37,097,808 downwards.
TCCCCCCCCCCCAACTCTTTAGGTTTATCATTGTCAGCTCCAAGAGCTATCACTCATAATACTCCCGCCCCCCCCCCAACTCTTTAGGTTTATCATTGTCAGCTCCAAGAGCTATCACTCATAATACTCCCCCCCCCCCCCAACTCTTTAGGTTTATCATTGTCAGCTCCAAGAGCTATCACTCATAATACTCCCCCCCCCCCCAACTCTTTAGGTTTATCATTGTCAGCTTCAAGAGCTATCACTCATAATACTCCCCTCCCCCCAACTCTTTAGGTTTATCATTGTCAGCTCCAAGAGCTATCACTCATAATACTCCCCCCCCCCCAACTCTTTAGGTTTATCATTGTCAGCTCCAAGAGCTATCACTCATAATACTCCCCCCCCCCCCAACTCTTTAGGTTTATCATTGTCAGCTCCAAGAGCTATCACTCATAATACTCCCCCCCCCCCAACTCTTTAGGTTTATCATTGTCAGCTCCAAGAGCTATCACTCATAATACTCCCCCCCCCCCAACTCTTTAGGTTTATCATTGTCAGCTCCAAGAGCTATCACTCATAATACTCCCCCCCCCCCCAACTCTTTAGGTTTATCATTGTCAGCTCCAAGAGCTATCACTCATAATACTCCTCCCCCCCCCCCAACTCTTTAGGTTTATCATTGTCAGCTCCAAGAGCTATCACTGATAATACTCCCCCCCCCCAACTCTTTAGGTTTATCATTGTCAGCTCCAAGAGCTATCACTCATAATACTCCCCCCCCCCCCAACTCTTTAGGTTTATCATTGTCAGCTCCAAGAGCTATCACTCATAATACTCCCCCCCCCCCAACTCTTTAGGTTTATCATTGTCAGCTCCAAGAGCTATCACTCATAATACTCCCCCCCCCCCAACTCTTTAGGTTTATCATTGTCAGCTCCAAGAGCTATCACTCATAATACTCCCCCCCCCCCAACTCTTTAGGTTTATCATTGTCAGCTCCAAGAGCTATCACTCATAATACTCCCCCCCCCCAACTCTTTAGGTTTATCATTGTCAGCTCCAAGAGCTATCACTCATAATACTCCCCCCCCCCCCAACTCTTTAGGTTTATCATTGTCAGCTCCAAGAGCTATCACTCATAATACTCCCCCCCCCCCAACTCTTTAGGTTTATCATTGTCAGCTCCAAGAGCTATCACTCATAATACTCCCCCCCCCCCAACTCACTCACTCCCATAAACCACCAACAACAAGATCGTCCATATGTCTAGAGTTCTATACTCACCACCATGTTTCAGGAACGCTCAATCCCGCACGGCTTGACTCAGTATGGCACTTTGTGTACTGCGTGGGTTTTCAACTTGGGGTCGCGAAGTATAAAGGGATTTGGCAGCCTTACTCTCAATTCTTGTTTGTTCAGTCTCCATTTTCTGAAAAACTGGAGACCATATAAATTATAATACATTTATTTGAAAGAGGTATAACAAACGCACACTTCGACACTTGTTCAGAATGTTTGTGGCACTTATCAAGCTGTTTCACTGTTCCGATTTATTCTAAATCCTTATCAGAATAACTAAACGCCATAACGTAGAATTTCTCAGTTGTGCAAAACGTGGAGTTGGAACAAATAAGAACTAAGGTCGTGATTTGGAAGGGCTGGGCTCAGCCAAACAAAGAAATAAGATCATAATTACGAAAAGGAAACAGTTGCGCCCCCCAGTCACACCAAGCCAAGAACACTCTATGCCTATCCCTGTCCTCGCGCGAGAGAGCGCCAAGACCACTCTATACCTATCCCTGTCCTCGCGGGAGAGGGCGAGAGAAAAAGAAGAGGGAGAGGTAGAAAGAGGGAAGGAGAAAGAGAGAGGGAGAGAAAGCAACAGAGAGGGAGAATTAATAGGTGTGTATTTGGGTTGGGCTGGGGCCAGATGATGATCAGATCCTTTGAAGGAGTCATGGAGCAAGGAAGGCTGAAAACCTCTGAGCTGTATCGCAACCAATGCGATTGTCCTATTTCAGCCTCATCTGAAATTCAGATCCTATTTCTCTCATTCCACGCCATTCCTCGCTTGTCGTGTCTACAGTAAAGGCCTGTCAGTGTCCGTATTTTGTATGGACGTCAGCTGGGGTCAATGTATCTGAAGTCCATCGTTCAACGGCATTCCGTCCAGCACGGAACTGACTAATTAATTAGTGTGCAGGAAAAGCTGTACATATTATGATGAAGCGTTCTTTATTGCATGACAGTCCTAAACTGTCTGAGGTTTGCACATCAAAAATCGATTCAGTGATGTCTTATGTTGAAATAGATCTTGATAATGCAAGCATGTCAGAGTTGGAGATTTATAGAGAAATAAATCTTGAAAACGCAAGGACATCGGGGGTTGAACACTTCCCCTTACCTTGAAATAAATCTTGACGTCGCAAGCATATCAGAAGTTGGAGATTTGTAATAGAAATAAATCTTGAAAATGCGAGGATATCAGGGTGTTTAGATCTTTATTATAGGAAATTCGCTGCCCATGGCATTTGTACCTTACTTTTCTTGGTTATATTTTTCTTCTTCTTGTTTTTGTGGTAGGAATTAGTTTTAAGAATTTTGCGCGGGCAGCGGTCTATTCGGCGTGCTCTTCTCGACGTTCAACTGCCAAGATATCTTTAACGTGCGCAACATGCATATGGGCCCTCCGAATTTTTCGTCTTTATCCGAGCAGAATAGGACTGGTGCTCGATCCTAAATGCCATAGGATCAGGGATAGGAATTTCTGCCCTCCCAAAAATTCCAACATGCCTGCACTGGCCGGGATCGAACCCGGTACCATCGGCATGAGAAGAGAGCACCTTGCGTCTAGGCCAACATGTACCCCCTGGCGAGGATGTCGGAGACAGACGATTTATACTGAACAAAATCTTGAAAACGCAAGCAGGTCAGAGGTTTGTCATTTATGTGGAAATAAATCTAGAAATCACGAGGGCACCAGTATTGATAAATTAAAAATCTATGTCGAAATGAATCGTGAAAAAGCACATTATTTAATGAAGTTCAGTATTTTTTCACCTTTCACCTAGGCATTGTTCATCCACTGCAGGATGTAGCCTTCGATAATGATTTCCGTTCTTTTCTGTACGATGTTTTCCTCATCCACAATGTTCTTTCTCTCTGTTTTATGCCGTCTTTGTCATCTTCTTCCTGGTTGTCCTCTTGTTCTTCTTCCTGTCCTGTGTTGTCATTCAGTGCAGCGTCTTGTCTGTCTGTTGTCGTTCATCCGTTCCACATGTTCTGCGTACATGTATTTGAAATAACACAAACGTATCACGTGTGGCTATGCTGAGGTTACATGTTGAAAAGTTATAAGCCCTACCAGCCGTCAACCCAATGAGGTTCCACACACACGTACATAACCGCATAATAACTACATTATTTTTCAAGAGGCTGGATTCATGTTTATTCATGTTCTAATTTCGAGAGACACAAGAAAGAACGAACGAACGAAAGAAAGAAGCTGACCATTTAACCTGTCACTCTTTTTGTCCTGTTCAGAATAAATGTGAGTGGACGTGGCGAAATCGGGCTTAAGGTGAAATACCAAATTCCTGAGAAAACCCTTCCTAAGGGGGGAAATATTTTCTTTGGAAAGTTAGGTTTGCTTATGAAATGAAAGATTAGCCATTTTTCTGCATTCAGGTTAAACATTTTGCTTGAAATTGTCTTAGAAATATTTTATTTTGATTTTTTAAAAGAGGTTAGCAAATTTCACCTTAAGCCCGATTTCGCCAGATCCACTCACATATATACAAACGAGAATCAATCGATTGCTTTGTTTTTACTATTGGTCTCGATCGCGTAATCAACTCGAGCCAAGGCAATTTTATCGTGATTGGATGTATTTTTGTTCTTTTGTAGATGAAAATGCTTTCGTACTCCGCAATACATTTGCTTTCAAGTTCTGTTATAATATCATACCTGATCCTGTTGTAATTACATTGCCTTTGCTGTGCAGGGGTGGGGTTTTCCGGGGATAATGTCAGCCCTAAAGAGACAGGCTTTGCTAAATACCTGAGGATTTTGATGGATGGATGGTTGGACGGGTGAGTGGATGGATGGATGGATGGTTGTTTGGGCGGGTGGATTGGTGGATGGATAGGTTGGTGGACGGATGGGCAGATGAATGGATGGACGGACGAATGGTGGATAAATGGATAAATCGATGGATGGGTGGGTTGGTGGGTAGATGGATGATGAATGGATGGACGAACCGATGTATATATATAGGGATGGCCCAATGAAAGCCAGCTAAGCCAGATTTCACTGACAATACTCTTTTTAAAACCAGAGTGAAGAAACATATTTTATCTCTAACTTTTACAAATTCCCCTTAATATCGCCCATGCAGACACATAGCTCTTAGTCTACTTATTGTGTCTGCCTTACTTAAATAGTTGGTTTTTGTTTTCGAGTATGTCTGGAATGGACTCGATATGTTTCTGGATAGGTTTATGAAATGGCTTTTCCTACAAAATCAAATGTAGCCCATGGAACCAGCTGCTTGGCTGTAACTGAACTTCGGGCGTTTGATATAAGATTTTAGTTATATTTCTCTCTTTATCGAAATTTCCAAAGACATATTTGCACTTTATATTATGGCATTCTTTCTGAGATATTTCACATTGTCACTCGTGTTGGTTGCTTTGGTTATCGCCGCACTGAGTCCCATTTCTTCCTTTCTACCTTTCTTGCCTTTTTTGTCTTTCTTTCTTTCATTCTTTCTTTCATTCCCTCTGTCTTTCTGTCTTTATCCTTCCTTCTTTCATTCTTTCTTTCTTTTTGTCTTTCTATCTTTCTTTCTTTCTTTTACTCGTTCATTCTTTCTTCCTCTTTCCATCCTTTCTTTCATTCTATTTTATTTTGAAGTGAATTGGAATCCGATGTCCCACAGCTGGGGGTGCATGTCTTTAGGACACAGATGTCACAATGTGAGACGGAAGACTTAAGAGGATTCACAGAAATCTCCCATGCTTAATTTCACAAAAAAATATATAAGCAGATTGCATGCAGGCGTGAGGAAACGAGTCACTGGAATGATTACGAGGCGTCAAAAGACGCGGCATATTTATGATGTTTTTGTTGTGTATGAAACGAATGGTAATGAAAGTGTTAAAGATCAAACGCACGAAACACAGACGTAGATGAGAGTTCTCTCTGCAGTTGAGAGAAAGGTGTGTTTCGGTCTTTATTTTAGGAGGTTCTCTGCTCCTGGCATTTTGAGGTCTTCCTGGCATTTTCACCTCACTTATCTTGTTTTATTTTTGTTTTGTTTTAGTGTCTGTATGTTTTTGTGGCAGGGATTAGTTTTTTTTAGAATTTTGCCCGGGCAGCGGCCTTGTTCGGCCTGCTGTTCTCTGCTTTCCACTGCCAAGGTATCTTTAACGTGAGCAGCGTGCACATGGGCCCTACGGGTTTTTCATCTTTGTCCAAGAAGTCTAGGTGCTCAGTCTTACCTACCATTGGGTCAGGGACAGGAATTTTTCCCCCGAAAAGTTGTAGCCTGCCTGCACCGACCGGGGATCGAACCCGGTACCATCGGCGTGAGAGGCGAGAACTTGCCCCGAGACCACCCTGCCCCCCCCCCCCACCCCAAGAAAGGGGGAAAGAAAGAAAGTGCCGTAGAGAAGACGGGTCTTTACAGTGCTGACTGTATGAAGATGGTTTGCCTCTACTAAAGATCAAAGATGCTAGATACAGTAAGGTGATCGTGAGACAGCAAGCCCAATATTGGTGATTTCGCACCACCACCTAGCGGTGAATGCGCGAAAGACATGAACAGTGCCGTATTTTACAAAGCCAGTCTGTCTCGCCTTATTCTATCTAGATCTAGTATCTTTGTGTCTACTGACATAGATGGCTTGCTTTTGCTCTTAGAGTACCGTGGTGGACGGAGAGGCGAGATAACCTGTGCATATTTACATATCGTGTGGGTGTGGGTGTGTGCGTTGGTGGGAGGAAATGGAGGCGTTGACCGAGATCAAATTGGCTCGAGATTAAATCCAATCTGTCGACGTTGGCGGTAACAAGATAAACAGGAAGGGGGATGGGGGGGGGGGGTGGTGGAGAGAGAGAGGTGGGGGGGCAGACAGACAGACAGACAGAGGATTGCGTGACTTGGGTTTCTAGGAAGGAATGTGGAATCGTTTATAAATTAATGTCTTGGATGTGTCCGTCTCTTAGAAAATTAAACTTTTTTTTATCTAGAGCGCATGTCTATGCGTCCAGGTTCTTTTCTTGGCGTGCTCTCTCTCTCTCTCTCTCTCTCTCTCTCTCTCTCTCTCTCTCTCTCTCTCTCTCTCTCTCTCTCTCTCTCTCTCTCTCTCTTTCTCTCTCCCTCTCTCCGCTCTCTCTCTCTCTCTCTCTCTTTCTCTCTGTCTTTCTCCCTCTCTCTCTCTCTCTTTTCCTTAATCGCTTTTATACACGTTCACAAGATTCTTTTCACATATGTACAAAACAACTTTTGAGAATTTTACCAGTTTAATAATGTTTCTTCTATTTGTGAAATTTCACTTGTCGAAACTCTGAATACCAAACATCAATAAAGTACCCTAGTTGCCCACATGAAGGGCGCAGAATGGCCGTTATCCTGTCCACGCGCCCTAAACTCAAACCCAGACTCTCTTTCCGTTACGTGTTATTTTCGTGCACCTGGTTAGGAGAGGGATGTCTTTGTGTGTGTCTTTGAGTCAGTATGACATGGGTCATTCATTAATTGGTCGTGTAGATGGCAAGGGTTGTCAGTTAGGCTAGTGACCCACTGAGTCAAGCGTGTTTTGCGTGGGTTTGAACCAAAGAATGTGTTTGAACTCAGACTTGTGGGGGGTTGGTGGGATTCTCCTTCTGTCCTGTCAATCTGTTATAGTCTATATATTGCCTTGCTTCTTCCCCAGCACAGTGTGACCGTTATTGTGTCGACGTGCTTTCTCTTCCAAACTCAGACTCGTAATCAGAGCTCGACTTGGAACTTCCTGTGAATCAAGTAGCGAGATAACGCATGTTACGTTGGCACTAGTGCCTGGGGTCCCGTTTATCTCTTAAAGTCCACAAATCCGAGGGACAACAAGACTTGATTTAGTGCGCCATGGGCCTGAGAATTTATGACATGATTGTGTTTAGCTCTTTATTTGAGGAAATTCGCTGCCCTAGGCATTTACATCTCACTTTTCTTCTTTTTAATTTTTCTTGTTCTTCTTTCTGTGTGTTTTTGTGCTAGGGATTACTTTTTTTTTTTTTTTTTAGAATTTTGCCCAGGCGGTGGCCTTGTTCGACTCTTCTCGACTTGCAACTGCCAAGGTATCTTTAACGTGCACACGGGCCCTCCGAGTTTTTCGTCCTTATCAGAAAAGTCTAGGTGCTCGATCCCACCTACCATAGGATCAGAGACAGGAATTTTGCACACAAAAAAAAAACCCAACATGCCTACACCGACCGGAGATCGAACTCGGTACCTTCGGCATGAGAGGCGAGCAACTTGCCTCTAGACCAACGTGTCCCCAAGATTAAGTTGGCCGACAGGTTTGTTTCGTGTCAGATAACCTCAGAATTACACCCTAGGTACCATGAGCATGAGATCCTTTCTGACTGGACATCAGGAAACGGTGGTAAATCCTTGTGCTGGGACACAGATTGCCACAGCAAGGAAAAAAGTCCGAATCTTGCAATGCATGTAATTTGATCAATGAGCAAAAAAATATAGATATTTACCATGAACATGTTTTCCCTCAATTGATGAATCAGATAGCGTTCCAAATATTGGTACAAGGTGAAATGTTTTGAGAAATGGAACACGGGACACAGGTTACCAGAGGGTTAATTTGGTATTTTCTGATCAGTTCCCCAGTACTAATTGCGCCACGAGCAGAGGGTGTGAATCCTTGACCGTGACTTGAGGACTCTGCTGGCCTTGATCCTGGTCTGGCTGTGCACTAATTAAGAACGAACTCTACTGTTCTATTGATTTGCAAGTGTCGGGAGTCCTAGTTCGGTTACGTCAGTGTCCCTGAATTCTGGTGAATTCGTAAATATCTCGGGTCCAAGTGACCAGAATAAGGATAATAATAAATATTATGTGTACACCGTAGGGTGTAAGTGTAATGCGAGGGGGTGACTGTCCTAGTTTCAAGTGCCTTCCTTATTTGAACTTGCACTTAATTTACACGCTGGAAAGCGGAACTGAATTATTTTATACCCGTGTAATGAACCAGATATGAAAGGAGGGGCGGGGGGGGGGGGGGTCAGAATGAGAAATGGTCCTCCACTGTGATGAAACTCTCTCTGTTGAGAATAATACAGGCTGAATAAGAGAGTGAGAAATGCTTTCTCTACTATGAAATTCTTTCAACTAGGAATAATATAATACAAACTAAATAATTATGTTTCTCTGAAGATGTGCACGAGTTGCAGATATTAGAGCCCTGACAGAGTGGCTTCAGTTTCGTTTCGCTATCGCTCGTTTTGCCCGAAAGACGAGGAACGAAACGAGGCGAAAGCGGAAGCATTATGAGCTTTAAAAAAAACAGGGGCAGTGAAGGTTTTTGACGTCTCGTCTCTTCGTCACAAAGAGACTGACATCATCTGGCAAAACTGCCGAAAGCGGAACGAAACCGAAGCCGCTGTGCATGGTCTCTTTAGCTGGAGGCTTCATAATTATTGTGACGCAGGAGATACAGATCGGTCGGACTGTTTGGCACGTTGCCATGGATATGATTTAGAAAGGTCATGGTTCGAACCATAAATGGTCTCCAGAAGTCCCACGGGGTCATTAATTGATCAGTGATACTTGAATAGCAATTTCTGCGTTATGACTACCGCAGTTGAGCAAGGGGCTATCCATGAAGTACTTACGGTGAGAGGAAGGGAACGGGGTAGCTGGCTTCATTGTATGAAAAGCTTCCGTTGGAGAAGGTGGATTGTGGGGAGCCTTCGTACACTTTTCAGTTGTGGCAGTAAACGAAACAACATTTGCTTTTATTTAATTTTGTTTTTCTTTTAAATAAAAAATATGTAGAATTATATTCAAACCGAATAAAGGCCTTGTAGGCAATGAAAGTCCAAATTAAGGGCCACGTGATAAACTATCGTAACTCAGTTTCTACCTTTTTTTTTCTTAAGAGGAGCCAAAAAACTGAATAATTTTCTTAATCAGACTTAATAGCAACAAACTCTACGTAAACGTTGTTCGACCATTGGTTTCCAGAATTTAACCCCCAACTTATAACATAACTTTGGGGTTGTCAAGGTCTACAAGCATGCCAAATTGTCTTAATTAAAAAAAAATAATAATGAAACTACGAGATTTTGACTTCGGCCCTCGAAATACTCCATGCAAAAGCGCCACGTAACTTTCAAAACATCAGGACCTTTCATGGACATTCAGCATTCTGATGGTTGTATGGTCGTACCAGGGGAGAGGGGAATGGGTAAAAAATTTCCAGAACCGAGCGTGCGTTCTTTGTATATGTGAGTGGATCTGGCCAAATCGGGCTGAAGGTGAAAGACCAAATTTGCTCCGAAGGGGGAAATATATTTTTTTTCTGGAAACTGAGATTTGCTTATAATATGAAAAGTAAGCCATTTTTCTGCATTCAATTAAAATAGTTTGCTTGAAATCGTCTTTAAAACATTTATTTTGATTTTTAAAGAGGTATAAACATTTCACCTTTAGCCCGATTTTGCCAGATTCATCCACATAATTATGGCCTCCTCTGAGGCAGCGATATAGCAAGAGCGTTTGCCCAGTTGAATCTGTCTGTTGTCTCACTTATTCCTCACACAATGTGACCGTTATCGTGTCGACGTGTTCTCTCTCTCTCAAACTCATGGCAACAAGTGGCATTTACAAAAATTAATGATACATGTCGTTGTAAACTGCAGTGATATGAAACAGATCTGTGACTTGTTTTCATCCGGTCATAGCCCTAACGCGTTTTTCGTGGCTTTGAGTTTTCAGTTTGGTTTTTACGGAGGTCGGCACGATAACAGTCATTTTGCGCTCCTCGTGGCATTTTTGGAGGTTTTAGTAGGATCCCAACATGGTTCACCCGAGTAAAGACTGAGCTCTGTATTTGTCTGGATGACATGTTTGCCCTGGTGAGGCCGATAGTTACCCCTCTGCTCCAATTCTAGTGATAGACCACCCAGCAACATGGCATTTTTCCGTAGTGATTTATAACTCGTGACATTACCAGCGATCGAAGTTCTAGTGGCCTTTGGGCTTGGGGACATAAATCGCCGAATACAGAACGAACTAGTGTTACGGTTTCCCATTGAAATGTTAAAAAACATGGGGGTGGCGGGCTGTTACTTGGGAAAAAAGACAACAAACAATAACAAGCCCCCGATATAGCTGCGACAGTTTTTAGGTTGACTAAGCGTTTTTGGTAGGACAAGGGTGAAAGACAGAATTATTATGGTGCACCAGAAAAACATGTTGCATGATCACACGATGGTGACCTTGCGTATTGATGCCGCGTACGTGTACTCACTGTGAAGGGGTGTTCTCATGTGTACGGAAACGGAAACGACTACGACGTGCGGAAACGACTAAAAAAATCCATCAAGTAGTAAAACAGAGAGGTTGTTCTCATGTGTGCGGAAACGGAAACGACTACGACGTGCGGAAACGACTAAAAATTTTTTTTCGCACTGGGTAGCGATTTTTAGCCTTTGCCGCACTGCCGCAGGCCGGAACTTACGTCATTCCCCCCCCCCCCCCTTTTTTTCCTCGCGCTTTTCTTTGAAACCTGGCTCTGTGGGTCAAACTGTGGCGGAAACCTTCGTATTGCAAAGATGCCAAGACCATGGCACATAACAGTGATATGAAGAAGCTCTTAGAGCTTGTTAGACAAAACAAGACACTTTTTGACGTGAGGAGGCCAGACCACAAGGACTCCCATTTACACAATTAATATATTTGGGAAAGCACAGCAAAGGCAATGGGGAGAAATGAGTTTGTGCTTTATCCTTTGACTTCACGTTTGTACTAAAGTGTTTTTTGTTTGGTAAAGCTGTAAAGAAACTGCTGCTACCTGAACACAATGATTACCAGCTAAACTGATATCTTAATGTATGTAGTAATCATCATCAGCGGGTCACCTCACAAACGGCTGTTTTAACACCATCCCTGTATGTATTTATATTTGGCTAAATGTAGGTCTATGTAGGATTGATTTTATCCATGTCTCACTTCCCCCAATTCAATCCGTAACTCTGTACACCTTTTCAATCTTGACTTCAACCCCCCCCCCCCCCCCGTACGAGCTGCCATTAGAATGGTGACTGTCCATGACAAGGCATGACAAAGCCTTGATGTTCTAAAACTTGATAGCACTTTGTATGGACTAGATCTAGGGATGTACTACTTGACTTTTGTATTTAAGAAACCAGATCTATTATTTAATTTGAGTTTTACAAAATCCAACCACTTAATTTGCTTTTTTCCTCTTTATCCTTTTCAAACAAAATCATTATCATAATAATTAAAAACTGCTCAATCCCCGTGCTTTCCCGACATCTCCCCCACCCGGCCCTATGTACAATTTTCATTCCCTGACACTCTCCCATCCCCTTTCCCCTTTACGGCTCGTAGAGCAAGTCTACTCTTTGGATCTCTATCCCAGCAATCCTGAGTTGAGAATATGGAAATACGTGAATACATACAATAATCATGTACATATCTGTATCATAACATGATTGCTTTAAGAGTTTTTGAGAATTGTGCATTAAAAAACAAAAGAAAAGAAAAACCTCAAGGCTGATATAAGCTTAAGTGCTGTGATTTTTCCAATACAGATTAGAAATCAGAATTATTTGCAATTACATCACTACCAAGCAAAGACAGGTTCGTTTAAAAAATGGAAAAAAGGGGATGTCTGGAATGAAACAGTTAACATCTGTTGCATTGTTAACCGTTGTAATTCTTGTGACAAACAAGATAAGATAAGAACTTCATCACCCTATTGTTAGGAGATTTGTTGTCACACCACCAGTGGTAGAACTACTTTGAATATAACATCAAAGGCACACAGGTCCCTAACTCATACCGCACACACGCACATTGCTCACATGAGGAATATTACTCCCACACACTGTCAGAACAATGGATTTGGAAAACGCACAACAGAATATATGCACCAAATTAGGAAACATTACCGCTTCGGATGCTGGATGACAAAAACGATCGCCTATAAAGCTTTCTGTTTGTCTTTAAGTACATTATTCGTCTGCTTCTTTTGGGACCGAACTATCTGATGGAACAAAAGGTGGGAGCAATCATTTAAAATTGATTTCAGAACTCTTTGTCAATTTCTCACACATTTTATGCTGCAACATGTTAATTTGAGCGGAGAGCTGGAAGAAAGAATGGAGAAATAATCGTGGACCCACCACCGGCGCTCTCGGTGACGTTTTTGTTTCCTTTTGATACATCTGTGATAGAGGAGTGATATTAAAACGGACTCCTCTTCCAAAAGCAAGAAACTGCATTCGGCTCTGGACGAAACAGATGCCATGGTGGCAGAGAGAGAAAAAATATCAGAGTGCAGAGAACGAATCTCATGACTAAAGAAACAAAAGTGATAATTTCCTTTATTTTGGACGTTTCCGTACACATGGGAACACAAAATTTTTTTTCCGCACGTCGTTTCCGCATATCATTTTCGTTTCCGTATTCGTTTCCGTACACATGAGAACACAGCTTAACACTGCCAGATGCTGCGCCTTTATATTTGCAGTGGGTTCTCAAATGGGTCACGCCACCAACCTGGAAACCTGGAATACTACTGGCATCAACAAATTGGCGAATGTCATCAGAATAGTAAAACAAATAAACATTAAAATTTGCTACATGTAGTTAAGACGTAGTTACGTTATTTTGAATGCTGTTTATTTAGCATTTTCCTCCTTTCTCAACCATCTTCCATCCATGGGATTCAGTTTGAGTTTCACAAAATTTAGATATTTTTTTTTACTTTCCAGCAGGATATTAAGCCTTCCTCAGTATACAGAAGCAGCCTCGTAGCTTATAAGTGAGTGGATCTGACGAAATCGGTCTTAAGTTAAAAGACCAAATTCCTGAGAAAACCCTTCCAAAGAGGGAAAAATATTCTACGGAAATTGCTATTTGCTTTTAACATGGAATACTCCTAGTTTTTCTGCATTCAGTTAAAATATTTTGCATGAAATCACCTTATAAATATTTTAGTTTGATATGAGGTAGATCTACATATTAAAAATTCACTTTCAGCTTGGTTTTTGTCAGATCCGAAATATGCCGTGCAGTGTTTGGAAACAAAAATGTTTTCATTAAAACGTTCCAAGAAAATATTTGGCCAATTTGAAATTGGTTTGCAGAGTGATTTTTTATTTTATTTTTTCCGAAATTTTTAGGCTTTGAGTTGAGGTTTGGATTATAAATAGGTTTAGCAGCAACGTTTTTCTTTGGTGATGTGGCCACAATGACTCTTCTGGAAAATGATCACATCCTGGTTAACAAAAATCTAGTTGTGAGTATTTGGGTTATATGGCTCATAGTCTCTCCCTGATTTTGTTTTACCCGCTCCACAATTTGTTATAGATTTAACAGTAGAAGTGAAATGAAATTAAAGAAAGTTGTGTACAGTTAAAACTTGTGTACAGTATGCAGCGCTGTACAAATATAAGCAGTGTCTGTACAAAACTGCTCATTGTTTTATGGAAGAGGTCAGCAGATTTGTCTTCTCAGCTGTATACTTTCCTTCTGTCCTGTCATTCTGCTATATTCTGTCTAACGTCTTGCTTATTCCTGGCACGATATGAATGTCATCGTGTCAAAGTGCTTTCCCCAAACTCAAATTCATTCCCTACTGTAGCATGTTAAACCACTCTTTTCATTTTTGTCACCTCCCTGGGGGAAACAGTTGTGATTTTCAAAGGATTCTGACAGGGGCCTTTGATATCAGGGAATTTTAGAACCCTTGGCCCAGGACGAACGATCATCCCCAGAATGTGGTTGTTAACCTAATCAATAACTGAATTATCCCTGCCATGCCGTTTTGTACTCACGTTGCCACTATTTGCAGTGCGAAACCGCCGCGTGCATGAGCGTTTATTGCAACAACGTTTAGCACTGCTTTGACAGTTGCCTAAGTGGCGTCATTGTTTGAGGTGTCGTGGACGTTAAGAGAGGCGAATAAAACGATGATTGGCGCCCAAAATGTTTTATCTTCACTGCAACACGTAGAAGATAACGTATCTCATATTCAGCACACTTAAGCTAGAAGCGCAGTAAATCTATTCAAGTCTGTTTTGCCTCGATTTTCGTTTGAGATGTGGACTGTGGAGTTAAGCTAGCCTAGCGGGACCAAAGGAAGCCTGTCTCACTAGTCCAGACGCGTCTTGGGTCAGTTGGCGAAAGGATAGACCTTACGCATTGTGTCTAAATAGGCGCGAAACAGACTCGACTCAGTGTGCCACCGATCGTAACTTCAAACAAAGGCAATTATCAAGGAATTATCCCAAAGTTATTAATTTGTTTGCTCAAGGCATATTACACCTTTTTGACGACGGCTTTTAGTGGTGTTATTAACTGGTATTAATTGTGTCTCCACCAAACTAAAGTGAATGCACCTCACAATAGTTACAAATTGTATCAGAAAATGTTTTTTATGAGGTATCGGGAAGGCCAGAGTGAAAGAGAAATAAAGAGGGATTGGAGAAGTTCCCAGTGACTGGGGAATATATGAACAAACAGATTTTAGTGGAAATGGTTTTAAATAATCTGCAAGTCGCTAACTTGACTGAGAAACTAAAAATAGATGGCGTGTTGGTGGTGAAGTGAATGCCCTGTTTCTCACGGGAAGACAGTAGTCACCCCCACCTCCACCCCCCCACACACACACACACTCCCACACACACATTACACATACATGCAAACAGGGTCTAATCGCCTCTCAGGGCAATGGATCACGTACATAACACCATTACGCCAGAGTGCCCCTGACGGCGTCACTGATCACAATTAACTGAGATTCTCTAACCCGCCAAGGGTTAGAATGGTCCTCTTTGTGCCCCACACTACCCCTTGCAGGCTTATCTGTATCGGGTTCATGTTGGTGTTGTTGTCGTTTCAACTTTCATGTTTATGTCATCATTATTATGTTGTTGATACATTTTGGTTACTGTTTTTAGTGTCAGTTTAGCACGAGCAGGATGAGTTTTAGGTTTAACAGCGCGTCATCACGATAACTGCAACTCTGCCCCTTTCAAGTGTTTTTGTTGTTATTTCGGCGGGGGGGGGGGGGGGTACGGTACCGCAGTTTCATTTTTAGAATTTGATCAATTTAACTTCCAGAAATCAAAATCTTGTTGGGGAATATAATGAAAGTGCTGGCAATGAATATTATACTTTAAAATCCACGCACCCCAGTTTGTCCATTACTGCTTTTGTATTTATGCATGTATTTCTCCAGAGTGTTGTCGCTGGCTTTTTTTTGACAAGTCCCCACATCCTACCAGTTTGAAATTTGCTTGGGATCAAGCCCTATAATGGCTAGGTGCCCCTAAGTTTCCAGCTTCCGTCGTCCTAGCTTAAGCGGTAATTTCGTCGAAACCTCCTGCACGAGCCAACTAGTTGGATGTCACTGAAACAGTGTCGTGACGAGGCCAACCAGCTAGTCGGCCGATCGAGATCTGCCCGTGCGTGCTTAGGCTTAATCTGTTCCTCATGAAATGATATCAACTGGATCTTAATATGTCACTGTTATGTCACGGCCAGGGTTAATGAAGAGAGAGGGGCCGTGGGCTAATTTTGAGGTCCATTCAGCGATGTTATAGGGCCCTTTCTTGTTCTGGTCTCTTCTTGTGCTGCCCAGGATTGTGCCATGCAAGACGCTATTTTAGGTCTTTATTTTAGGAGATTCGCTGCCCTTGGCACTTATACCTCACTTTTCTTGTTTTTATTTTTATTTTTCTTGTTATGTTCTGTGTGTTTTTGTGGTAGGGATTTTTTCTTTGAAATTTTTTGCCCAGGCAACGGCCTTGTTTGGCATGCAATTCTGGATTTTCAACTGCCAATGTGTCTTTAGCGTGCGCAACGGGCATATGGGCCCTTTTTTTTTGGGGGGGGGGGGGTGTCTTTATCCGAGAAAACTAGGTGCTCGAACCTACCTACCATAGGATCAGGGGCTGGAATTTTCCCCCAAAATTCCAACATGCCTGCACAAACGGGAATCGAATCCAGGACCAGGGTGCTCCATCTTGCCGTACAAGATGGTTTTTTGAGAAGCTGTCATGTATTGAAACAGTTAATTAGCTTTTCACCTCTAACCCATGCTATCTCACTGCCTTATGATATATATTTTGAAAATAGACCGTATCTGCCAAAACCATAATTTTACAAGAGTCACGATAAACATTTCATGTTACGCCCCTGCTTTATCCAATTTCCATAATGTGATGATCAAAAGACACTACTATTAATTCTGCAATATTATAACCCAGATAGAAATATAGACCATGCATATTTCATGCTTTTCAGTCAAGTTAAAAAGTGAATTTGATCTAGATCTAGATTGGCATATATTTGGTCTTTTTTCATAAAGCGGCAGTGTGGATGCCATAATTATGCTTTCATGGATAATTAATTTGCCAGTTGTCTAGCCCTTGATCATATTTCCAGAATCCAGATTTTTTTTTTTTTATACCGTTGGACTTCAGCCCAGAGTTATTTGTTGACCTTTGCCAGCAAGCTTTCCTTTGACATTATTATTCCCAAAACAAGAGTTTTTTTGTTTTTTTTCGTCATTGTTGTTGTTGTTGTTTTTCTCTTGATGTGAAAACATTGTTGATATGCGAAAATGCTCTATAAATTATATTGCCTGAACAAAGAAATCTTTCTTTGTCGTGATTATCATATTGAAAGCCATGTTGTTGGGTGTTTTTTTTTTGCATTGTCTTTACTATTTTTTTTTAATTTTCTCTCTCAGATCGCGTTCTCCGCCTTAAGATGTTTCACGACGACAAAGGCTCGTGGATGACAATGTTCCTGACTGTCATCCTCAGCGTCTTCATCTTCTCTTACATCTACAATGCCTTCCTTTTGATCGGTGGTGACTACACGGATCCTTACCACATTTCACCCTACATGGGAGTCAGCAATAAGGTCTTTATGAAGGCAGCAGCCACGGGGACCTGGTGTGGGGACTTCTTCACAGCCTGGATGGTGAGTACATTCACTGGACAGCAGTGGAAATTATCTCAAAGGCCAGGAAGACGGTCCTTTGTCCCACTTTAAAAGTTGCATAAACTTGCCAAATCACGTTAGTCCTGTGCGGCGTCTTGCTTTTGATTGATCCAGATTTTTGGATCATCCACTTCTAAATATCTGGGTGTCCAGATAATGATCCAAATTTTGGATCAGATAAGTAAATCAGGTGTCAAACCTCGATCCAGTTCAAGGGGAGAAAAGAGCTGTAGCATACAAGGCTGCTGACTTCAAAGGAGGTCAGTAGGTTAATTCTGCTCTCTTTAATCTGTGTTGTTGTTTTTTTCTGTTCTGGTTGTTGATCTAGACTTCTAAAAGCAAGTGAGAAACAGGTTGCAAGCAGGTCAACCGCTTGTATCCCAATAACTGGATTGATCGTTTAACTGCATATCCCAATCAAAATTTGGACTCTGGCCCAGCACAAATAAATATGAACAGATGATCATAGTTCAAATTTTAAAAAGAGACCAGAAAAATTCTAGGATGGCAGGAGGGCCTGGCACAATGTTCAGATGGGCCAGACAAAAAAAAAAAAAAAGGAAGGAAAAGGGGATGAAGACAGAAGGAGGAAAAGCTTTATTTCGCATAGCTCCATATTAGCCATAGTAAACCGAAAATAAAGTAAACCCCATTTCTGTTCTCAATAAGTTAACTTACATGCATGGAGACGGACATTGAGTTATTGACATAATTTTTCTCTTTAAGGTGACAGACATGATGTTACAAGAAAAGTTGTACCCGGAATGGGCCAAGCCAGTCAGGAAATGGTGGAACACACGCTACAACCGCATCATCTTATTCTGGGTTGTGGTGGTCCTCACCTCCTTCATCGTGGTCTTTGTCATCGCCACCGACTACATCAACTGGGACAGCCTGAACAGAGACTTCCTGCACACCAATGAAATCTCTCGGGCGTTCCTGGCTTCGTTCATTCTGGTGATGGATATCACCATTGTCATGCAGGTCAGTGGAAGCTTTGTCACACTTGTAGCACTCAACCAAAGATACTAGATACAAGAATATGAGACACTCCTTTCTTTTTCTTTATGCCTCAAAAAGAATCATGCACACAGTTTCAGAGCTGGGGGGGGGGGGGGGGGGGGCACAATGCATGAAAAGAATGCTTGATAGAATGATAAATTAATGGTATGGGTTTGTTTTGGTGCTAGTGCAACTAAAAGAAAAAAAAAGTAGCCAGAGTTTTCATGAGCAGTGGAAGTTATAATTACAAAATAGGTGACTTCAATCAAGGCCTACAGTAATAGCTGAACAGTGAATAAAATTCTGTCTTTTCCCTATATTGGCTTTGTAAAATACGGCATTGTTCAGGACTTCTGTGTGTTTGCCACTGTGTGGCGGTGCAAAATTTGTGCATACTAAATGCACTAGCTATCTCGTTCTTATTGTATTCAGTATCTTAAACCCAACAGAGGAGGAGCTCTACCAGGCTTGTCAGCAGAAATAACCCTTTTAGGATTTTGAGTGACTTATTCCTCATATTTGACAGGCGTCCCAGTGTTATTTCCATTGCACTGAGACTTCATTCAGGGGTGGAATTTCAGAACTGAAACACAAAATTTCATTAAGAGTAGGTGCAGACAGAATGTATGAGTGGAGCTGAAGAAATCCTGCTTAAGGTGAAAGTCCAAATTCCTGTGAAAACCCCTCCAGAGGGGAGGGGGGGGGGGGAAATTTATTTTTCTATGGAATTGGATGAGATTTTCTTATAATGTAAAAGAGTAGCTATTTTTTCTGCATTCAGTTAAAATATTTTGCATGAAATCATCTTAGAAATATTTTATTTTGATTTTTTGAAGTGGCATAAAAAATTTCACCCATAGCCCGGTTTTGTCAGATCCATCCACATGTGTTTCCACCCTGAAAAACGAATGAAATTTGGAGATTGATTTGTCATGCAGGAGACCATCAGGGAATTTCTCCTCTTACACCATGTCATGGGCCGACTGTTGGAACCTCATTAAAACAAGCTTTTGAGTTCATTGGTACATGTCCATAGTTTAATTACAAAGCCAAATGTGATGCATTATGACGGTTCAGTCCACAAGGTGCATTTTAGGTAAACTGAGTTATTGGTATCAAGTGAAAGAGAGCTCTTTTCCCTTGGATTTGATGAAAGCAAACAGGGAAAGATACAGCAAGTCATCTTACAGATAGATGTGTGCCACATTTCATTAAGGTTCTTTCCATGTCACGCCATGTGTGTCTGTTATTGACTTATTGAGTTTGTTTATTTATAATGATACGTGAGATGTATGTACCACGTGTATGCTGTTAAACACTCTGTGAAAACGAATTTCCCATATGGGATAATAAAGTGATTCTTATCTTATCTTATCTTATCTTATCTTATCTAGATTCATTGAATTCTGGACATTTTTAGACTGTGTAATAAGCAATTGAAGTGATAACTATCACTTTTTTTAAGCCATAAAGTTTTGAGAAAAGTTCGTTTGGGCAATTACTCAATAACTAGGCCTGTACCTTCTGGACTGAACCATCGTGTTGTGTCACAAATAGAGAAAATACTGAGTTGTGCTCACTGCTCAGCTGTAGCTTTCTATGTAAAATCCTGTGGTCCCCTAAGAACATCCCCAAAGGCTAGTTTTAACGAGGTTTCAACAGGCGATTGATGATATATGTTATATACTTAAATCAAGCACTCTTCTGTTAGTGATATTGCCCATTGTTTACCATGGAATATTTTCATTTGTTACATCCGTGTTGCAGGATTGGGATTTCCCCCATTTCGTAAGTGCCATAGACATCAAACTGCCCGGTATAAACACTGCTCACATCCGCTTCAAGATCCCAAAACTCTTCAGGAAATTGGAACACTGGCAAGTCCATATCTCAGGTAACTTCACTTCTTACTGTCCTCTAGAAAGCATTTCTCAAACTTTTTTGGCACACTTCCCACTTCCGTTTTGAAAAAAAAAAAAGTATGCAAAAAGTTTATCTATGCAGTTAATTTAAAATACACAGTGAAAATAAGATTTCTATGAAAAATCCCTATGCTCCATTCTGAAGTCCCATGCCCCACCAAAATATTGCCAACCCCCTCTGGTTGGCCATGCATCCCACCTTTAGAAACACTTCTCTAGAACATTAATTGTTTCATATGTCACTGGGTAGCAGGCTTTTGCTCTCTGATGAAGGGACTTCCCCTTTCTATAACTTTTCACTGCTCAGCCTGGAAGATTTCACCTCATACGGTCTTCTAGAACATCAATTGTTCCATTTGTCCTGGGTAGGAGACTCTTTTGCTCTCTGATGAAGGTACTTTACCTTTCTATAACCCTTCACTGCTCAGCTTGGGCGACTTCCAGGCCAATCTTGAACATCATATCCGTGCAGCCCAGAGAATCTCCAGGCTTTGACAAAAGGGCCACTTCTTTGCGCACTTGTAGTTTTGTCTGTCTTCCCTTTTTCTGTGCGGTTTGTTGTGTCGTTTGGGTATTATATCTTACATGAGGCTTTGCTACATACAACTATTTCTTTTTGCCGATTTTTGACTTTATGAACTACCAGCGGAGCAGAGCAGAGTGAGGCAGAGCAGAAAGCTTGTGTGCTCAGACTGCAGGCAAAGTAAAGTACAGCATTCAAGAAGGCTTACGCCATCGCTCACTGTAGGGATTGAACTGTTGCCACTTGATGGATAGGCCTATAGGCCCATGGAGGTCGAGCAGATGGAGCAGAAATAAAGTCAGGCTGATTTCGCACTGTTACCAAAAATATCTGAAAGCAGTGTCATAATAAGATTAGAAAGAGTAATGTTGGGGTGCTGCCATGTGAATTTTTCATAACAGCACACCCGTACATAGAATAAGAAAGAAAAGAATCACTTATTATTCAAAGAAGCAAGATGTTGATGATTTATTGGTACCAGCCACTGAATTCAGTTTTCCCTCTAGCATATTGTGGTAACTGCTGTTGGCAGGGAAAGGGTTAACTGCATTGTTTGCATTGTTGTCGCAGGTTTCTGTGTGCCTGTGCGTAGCAATTAGCCACTGTTTGAAAGGCCAACTTCTTCAGGAAACTGTCTGGTTTCAGCAAATGCATAAGTTTTAACTGTATTGTTGCCAGTGGAAAATTATTATGCTCAGCCTTTAGGTTTGAGATGCAAGCAGTTTCCTTATAAATTTGGTGTTTGGAATATGCATTTAAGTAGAAACCATGATAACATATACATTCTTGGAAGGATGATTTCATTGGCTGTGGTAAAACAGTAAAAAAACAGTGGCATTTTAATTGGTGAATCGCAACTGTTGAGTTAAACACACTTTCAGTTTCAGACTGCACTGTAATTTGTTCTTGTGAATATTCTTACTTATTCCAAATTCATGTTGTTGTTTTTGTAGTTATGGTGACGTTATTTAATTGTGTTAACTCTTTCCGTCCCATTCCATTTAGCACCAGATGCCCAAGGGACACAACACAGAGCCTACCTCTACTAAGGTGTACATTTTCAAATAGCAAAAACAAGAGTAAAACGTACACAAAGTTCATGTTGTTATATACCACACTGATGAAAAAAGCAGAAGTTTTATGTTATGTACAATTCAGTGTGATTTGGTTTGTCTGCTGATATGGCCAGGATATTTCACACACAAGAGGTGAAATTAGGAAAATGATGATCGACGCATGGTGCGTTCGTCAGGCATCTAGGCGATCAGCGGTCAATGCACCATGCGTTGATCGGAACAGAAAGAGTTAATAGACAAGGTAGAAAATTATGAGGCTGCCTAGTTTTCTTTTAGCCTTTTAAACTTGTAATCTTGCTAATTTATTTTCATTTTTCTTTCCTTAGGGAAATGGTTCAACTATGGAATCCTGTTCATTGTCATACTTTTGGACTTAAATATGTGGAAAAATCAGATTTTTTTTGCTCCATTCGACTATGGTCAGTATGTGGATGAAGATGGACGTATTCATACTGTTGAGGACAACCACACCCTTAAATATGCAAACAGATCCACTTTGACATTTGAATACCGTAACAGCACGATCAACCCATACACAGGGGAGAGGTACATACTGGGTGATACTCTGATGAATGCACGTTACAATGGTTACTCGCTGGCCCTGAAAGGCTTGGCATTTGTACCTAGTCTGGCTGTTTTCTTGGTGTTCGGAATTATGGTATTGATTTACGGCCGCAGACCAAAGCCAACTAAGGAGAACCCATATGGAGGGAGGCTGCGGAAGAGGAAGAGGAGAAGATTCAATGCCAGAAAGAAATGGAACAGCATCAGAATGTGGTTTGCGGGTGCTGGACCTGTACTGACACACTACCAGCAAAGCCGCGCTGGGAGAGGGACAAATTCCGCAGACACAGAGATCGATGCTGAAGGAGGTCAGCGAGTTGGAGAGAAAGATAAGAGAACGAAAACTGATGGAGAGAAAGGTGAATTGACAGCGGATAGTGCAAAGTCAAAAAGAGAAAGGGCATGGAAGGGAGGTAAAAACAAGAAAAGTAGTCGAGAAGTGGTTGTCGATGAAACAGATCAAAGCAATGCACGGCTGGGAGGTTCTACTGGCCCTCACACAGCTGTTTAATGTTTCTATCTCTATATATCTCTCACTCTCTATCTCTCTCTGTCTTTCTCTCGCGCTCTCCAGAACTCTAGACTTTGTGTGGGGAATATGGATATGCCAACATCCTCTCCTGAAAGTATCTGCTTATTGTGTCTCGTCATTGTTCTTATTTTTTTGTATAAATTGTGAACATTCATTCATGTGAAAATTAATCAAGAAAGTTTAAGTATGCTCTAAATTACCTTAGCTAATCAAGTGATTTCTAGACGAGAAAAAATTCGTAAAATTTTGTTATAAAGGGAAGTCTGAGATTTCAGCACGAATCCAGAACCACTGATTGAAAGAGCATTCTACAGTCTGAATTTTTAATGAGCTTATTTATTTTTGGAAATGTTTTTCATTTATACATGCATCATATAATTCTATGATAGTTCCGGCCCAACTATAGAAAGATGATGCCATTGAGCATTGAGCTATTTCTAAATTTTTGCTGTTTAGTGAAGAGTCGCATTTTTAAAAAGTTGCAAAGGAAATCCACAGGCTCAAAATGTTTTGTTTCCTGTTAAATTACTTATCAGAATAATCTATCCACAAACTTGCTCAGTAGAAAGCTCCATAAAAGTCTAGCTTATCTTACTATCTTTCATCTCCAAAAGCTTTATGATTGTATTTTTTTTCAAAAAGTGAGAACTTAGCCTCCAAGTTCCTCAGTTACAATGGTAGTTTATTGAGGTAAGTTAAACTTGGTCTGGTTTTTGCTCGAGTAGTAGATTCACATTATTATGGTCTATTGATCTTTATTGGAGAAAGTACCCACCCTTGTCATACACCATTTTCATCCCGTTTGTTGTTGCTATGCTTCATTGTTGGCATAATTCAAGTGGCTTCAAACTTTCCTTGGAGAGGAAAACTATTTATCTTTATACTTTAAAAAATTCTGCTTTATGTTATCATTTTAAAAGTACTCCCGTCATGATGTAAGCATGTAAATGTGTTTTTGTTTATAAATTTATCTGTGACATGGCATCTGATTGATAAATTCATAGTATATTTTCTTATGGGATTTTATTGTGAACATATTGAACAAGTATGGAATGATATAGAAAGGTGATTTTATAACCTCTAACTGCTGTAGTTCATTGCATGTATTTACAGATGTCCGAGACCTGTTCATATTTATGGGGAGTAAACAGTTTAAAAAAGTGGGAGAAATGGAATTTAAAGAATGCAAAAACGATAATTCCACAGTTACAAGGCAAGATTCAGCGGGCACCAAGAACTTTGTTCACTGAACATACACATCATGGTGCGGCCCTTTCACCTAAACCCTTTACAAACTGAGAGTTCACTTACTTGCGCATTTGGCAGAGTATTCCTTGGTCATGCCTAATTGTATGCTCTTATATGGTCTATATCAGTGTTTTGCAACTTTTATAGACTCATGCCGCAATTCAATTTTCCAAAAAAAATGTGCTCCTCACCATGATCGTACAGAGTTGGTATCTCTGCAGCCCCCTTCTGAAGCCCCAAGCCCCATCAAAGTATTGCCACACCCACCTTGAGAAGCAGCGGTCTATATGGACCTGCAACCCAAGTAGGTTGGCGTCGACAATCTTATTTATGTGAAGTGCATCAGAAAAACAAAAACAGTTGAAAACTGACAGTAAACTACTACTGAATCTGACAAATGTTGGATGATTCTGTGCAGAAATGTTATAAATACTGATATACATTATGTTATATAGGACCATTTCTCTCAATGGTACAATTTTACAACATCTGATGTGTTTCAGGCACATGGCAACATGATAGAAAAGAGAACTATAAAACTAAAACATTGAAGAGCATTAAGGGAATTTGAAGGTTTGGTGATATTCTACCAGATTCATTAATACGAAATGTGACAAATATGAATAAGTTTAATAAGTATTTTGCTTAACAAAGATGATGTGTTGTGTTGCATTTATTGTTAGCATACCTGTTCCATAGTTACATAAACATCTATTATCAAAGGTGTTACCGTAGAACTTAGGTTAGTGTGAGTTAATTTCTTTTTGGATTTTCTGCATGTTTCATCAATGCTTTAGTCTTGTCTATGTAACATATGCATATACACATATATTTATATATATATAATATATATTATACATGTCTATATATAAAATATATATATGTAATCTGCTGATTGACAATGTGTGATATCTATGCTATGGTCAAGTCATTCATTTTGTACCATTCTATGTCAAAACCAGCTCAAAAAGAATTTTATGGAAATGCTTTGTAATGTTGTTTTTTTTTTAGTTTTTTTTTTTTTAAATCTTCCTTGGAATTTTGGTAACATTGAGTTAATCTTAAATTCTTTATGCTAAATTCAGCATTAATATGTGGCAATACTTTCACCATATTGCTAACTAAAAAAAAAAATATAAAGACAAACTATCAGTAAGTGAGGGGACTGACAAATTGATTTTTTAAATATTTAAGCAATTTGGAAATTTAGAGATTTACTGTGGGAATTTCATAGTTGTTATTAGAGTTTCTGAAAAACATTGCAATGATGCATTTCATTCCAAGATTAACATAAATTATGGACAGGTTTGAGATAGCCTGAATGGTTATGTTTGACCAGAGAGGCAATTAGTTGAAAATAAGTTTAAACTTAGGGAGAAAACGGAAATAGTCAGTTATTTAAATGGATATTTCTGAAGTTACTAGCTTTAGTATTCATATCAGAGCTCCTCATCAAATTGATTTTACAATCATCGATTTTATTCTTCTTGGCAGACCAAGTCATTTTTTATGTCTGATAGTCATATATCAAGTTTTGCGGCAAAATCTTTTCTCATCATTCATCAGTTCATATGCTGAGAACGAGATGATTTGCACAGAGAAAATGCATGGGTATTGGAAATTCCTCATGGCATTTCAATCATTCGAGCAGAAAAGTTGATTATTGTGTTGTACAGTTGTCTGTTTTCACAAGTCAGTTCTGTGTTTTTGCTCACAATTGTACAAGTTCAGCTAATACATGCAACATTGTTTTTTGGTGACAGGTTGATTAAATCAACAGAAAGCATGTTGTCACATTTGAATAAAACTGTAGTAACTAAAAAATTCAAAGAGATCAATTTTTGTTTTTAGATATGTTCAACTACTTTTAAAGCTACATCGAATGATCTTGATTCTAGACTCTGAAGCTAAAAAATAACTGAATAGCAAACTGTCAAAAAGTCGTTGTCATTAGACCAGTTGTGCTAAAATAAAACAGTTTTTTGCCTTTTCTGAAAAGTAGTCAAAACCATTTACTACAGTTTTAGGGAATGGTGACAAGTTAAGCTCTGTGTTTTTGCTCACAAAACATTCAGTTAATTAATACAAAACTGCTATTGGATATGACAAGTTGATTAAATCATGAAATGCTTATACGTTTAAAGTTTGTGTTTTGTATACTCAACTGAAATCCAATTGCCAAAACTATCATACATGAAATCTTCATGTTTCTGGTTTTGTGATTTCCTGTCTAACCTGTCACTAAAAATTAAATTGAAATTTGTTCCCAAGCAGGCCAGACCAAATGAAACATGCAGAGGCTGCCTCATCAGTGCTTTAGTCTATCTTCTTTCTTTTTTTTTTTTCTTTTTTCTTTTTTTAACGAAAATTGACATACGGCCATGATATACTATAACAAAGTGTATTCTAACATTCCTACAGAAATTGTCGGATTAGATTTAACACTGAATTTAACAGATCAAAATTTTGCAAGCGATTTTCTCAGAGCCCGTTGATCATGTGGAAATACAATAAAGCAGTGCTGCTGCCATAAGGAAAAAAATGACGGAACTGACAGTATGACCTTTTCCTACCGTATTATCTCTATGAACTTGTCTAACACATATTATTCTTTCATGTCAAAGGCAGATAGAGTTACCTGCTACCAAAATAGTAGTTTCTAGTGTGGCAAACCAACATAAATGACTGTTGGTAACTTGAATTTGAGTTTGGGTTATAGCGCATCGGCACGATAACGGCCACTTTGTGCCTTTCACGGTCTGTTTGGGTACACGTTCTTTATTTCTGTTTCATATTCAGAGCTTCTTAATTAAACAAAAGAATGAAACAGTTCCGTACTAATTATATTACCTTGATAAAATTCTCAAAAGTTTTGTATATTATTATATGATGTCTGAAAAGAGTTTTGTAAATATCAGAGACAGTAAAGGAGAAAAAGGCCATTCTGTCAGCTACGTCATTTTTCCTTTGGGCAGCAGAGCAATGGGACAATGCCCAACAGACAGTGGATCACTGTAAGGCTTGGTATAAACTGACATTGTGGCCATGTTTTCTTGTTCAAAGTTCATTTGATTTGCAGCTGGTTCTAAGAGCATGCAGTACAATTTTATGCCATTTCTATTCAGAATGTTGATTAATCAAGTTTCTTGACATCTCAGTGTTTCTCAATGTAAAATTTCTGTGTTTAACATGTGTTTCGAATTTTGATAGCAGTTTTTGATGTGGTTATTGTCATCAGTCCGTGGTTTCATCCTCTAGCACAGTGTTTTTCAACTTTCTTTGTCCCATGCCCCACTTCAATTTCCAAAAGAATGTGCGTCTTGCCATGATCGGACAAAGTTGATATACAGTATTTACATAAAGATTAGGAAAAATATTTACATATTCAGTCAGTATACCTTCAAAACAAGTTTTAATTAAAACTCTTCTATCGAGCGACCTTAGAATGTGTATGATCGGCTAGGTTGCACATGACCATTAAAGTCGAGCATCTGTTAATTTCGATGTTTTAGCCCAAGCTAAACGAGGAAACCACCAACATGACATAAACAGCAAGAGTTGACCTACACAGTTAAGTTATAAATACACTATGAAATTAAGATCTCTATGAAAAATCCCTATGGCCCGTTCTTAAGTCCCCGGCCCCACCAAAATATTGCCATGTCCCATCGGTGAGGCGTGCACCCCATCTTGAGAAACACTGCTCTAGAAGTTTATTGGAAAAAATACAGTTAAATATCTCGTCACCATTCCCTAAGACAGTAGTAACTCAAAATTCAAAAAATCAGTTTTTGTATGTTCAACTACACTCAAAGCCGCATCGAATGTCGTGATTCTGGACTCCCAAGCCAAAATATAATTGAATAGCAAATTTTCAAAAAGTCATTGTCACTAGATGGGTTTTGGGGGTTTTGCTAAAATGGAACACACTTTTGCTTCTCCTGAAAAGTAGTGAAAACCAGTTTACTACAGTTTAAGGGAACAGTGCCAATCTCATGAAGTTTTTAAACAATTCACTAGTCAGTGTCATCAAATAAATAATCCCTCAGTGCCTCTCAATAAATATTTCTAGGTGCTTGTTATAACATGTATACTCACAGAATAAAGTAATCTACCACTTTTGAAATTAAAAAAACGAAAAAAATGGTTACAGTTAGAGAAGAGCCACTTACGGCAAATGAAAAGGGATGTAATTTTCAACAAAGTGCCAAAACCGGAATGTTGTCCGTTTCCTGGTTTACTCACAATTTGATGTTAAAGGCGCAGGGTGCCATTCTGGAGTTTGCAAGCAGTGCGGTGTTAGTCTGGCCGTGCTGTGACAGGGCACTTTCGAATCACACTCAACATTTTGAGTACACAAATCGGTGAAACTTTATTTCAATCAAAAGCTTTTACTGCAACACACAAATTTCATTCGATAGCGATAGAGATGGACAATAATGAATCAAGTTTTACTGTCTCTCTGCTCATCACTTCAGTGGGTCAAAGTTCAATAGCATGTGTGTCCACCCTGGGTTTGCAAACTTCAAAAATGCACGTGAAATTGTGAGCCATCCCAAACACCGAAAGTGTTTCGTTTTTATGCATCTTCTTGGACATTGATTTCTCTCTTTTGTGCTTAATGCTCGCTTCTCTAGCTGTATTAGATTTTCAGATATTTTGGGACAAATAGGCGGTACATTACTTTATTCCGCTAGTATATTGTGTAAAAAGATAATTTGGGAAATGTTTTCATTATTTCCTGCTCAGCTTATGTTTGAAAGATGATGTGATTTAATATCAGAATACCTGTGATACATCCAACTGTTATAATGTATGGATCATGAAAATATCATTTGATACATTTTGCATAGCACTTGTTCCTTGTAGCATTCACCATTACCTTCCAAAGCATGGGTGTTTTTTTTTCAGTTCTTGTCAGCTGTCCTAGATGGAAAGTTCATTTAATCTTGTTAGCTACAGATGTTTTTCTGTGCTCACTCTCAATGTTTTGTTCTTACACCATGCTGGATTTATCGCTGACTTTGAAATGACGTACGTCTTTGAAGTAATCAACAGATCATCACCGCTTTTATGATAATGGCACATGTCAGACATATGCCAAAAGGCATCTGACAGTTCATTGCATCCCTGAGCATGAGGGCTATCAGATAATATTATTGAAAAAGAAATGCATCAATAGCAAAGTGTACTAATCCAATAGAATTATAATAGCATAAGTCACCAAATGACGGGAAAAGAAACAGTTTTTTTTCTTGAAATCTCAAATATGACTTATGCCATTAGCATAGAGCAGTGATGAAATGTACATAATCCAATGGAGATTGTGCTGTTGAATTGCTGTAATAGATCATGATCATACATTTGTGTTGATTTTGTTTGAATGTCTCTTTTGTTTCAGTCGTGACACACCCACTTTATTCCTCTCACTTCGAATTTTATGTTGGTTTTTTGGGTACATTTTACAACTCACATTCCCACCCAAGTAGTTTGCTTTCAGTGAATTATTTTGTATGCTCAGATTGAGGACTCATTTACTAATTCCTCTTTCATGCCCACAAGCTCATGCAAAATATGAGTTTCAAAATCCCACCGCTTCCTCCTGTATTGTTGTCTATATATAATCATTTTTATGCAAGTGGATTTGTGGCTGCGGTTTTTTGTTTGACTGATTTTTTAGCATGCAAAATTCTTTTTCACAGATCGTGGTGGAAGATTCATATAAGTTTTATCAGAAAGTTAGAGAGTCATACTGAAGGGTGCATGGTTAATTATCATGCCTCGACTTTTTTAAAAGATCGAGGTATTCGGCATGTTTGCAGCCCTTGACAAGTAGCAGGTTTTGTTACAGGTTGGGGATTGGATTCTGAAAACTAAGGGTTAAACAACCTTTTTTTTTTCAAGGACCGTATCATAATTATTAAGTCTGATAAAGGAAGTTACGCCGTTTTTTGCCTCTCCTGAAAATTTGTAGAAACCTTGTTACCATAGTTTTACCATCCGGCCGGGGATATTAAATTTGAATTCACGCAGTAAATTGGGCTGCAGGCTCTGCATTTAATAATGTTTCATTTCATGTTAGATCACCATCCTTGTGAAAAACAGAAACATAATGTGTATTTTTATTTGAAAATAGTTATTTTTTGTATTTTGCATGAATTTCCTCATAATATATATTTGTAGCACTTTGGTCTCTTTCCATGACAGACAGTGTTTATTCTATATTACCTGCTGGTATAAGTAGAAATTTTCGCTGTGATATGTAGGGAAAAACGGAAGCCATATTTTGAACTTCTTGATGTTAAATTATTACCTTTTATGAGTCATCCTGTGATGTGTTGTTGATGTCTTACAAGCAATACTTTTTTGTTGTTATGCTTGTGTTTATGGCTTATATTATTGAGAAGAGCATAGTCTTGACACAAACATCAGTAACATCCTGTTTATCTCAGATATGTGTGGTGGCCTAGGAAAAGGGTGGAATTGTAGCAAATTTCACTTTGTTAGTTTTTTGTGGCTTCTGAAACTAGATCTTTTTCTGAATACTGTGGTTTTAAAATTTTTTATTTATCTTGTCTAGTTTGTTTTTTTTAATGAATTTATTAAGATGCCAGGTCACAGAACATCAAACCTGAGAAAATCAACTTATGTTGCCTATTATCTCTGCAAGCTGAATTGCGACAATTCTGCGCTTTTCCCAGACCACCACACATATGGCGAAAAAGATATTATTTCCATCTTTGGTTCAAGGGTAGGTTAAACATTTTGAACTCAGGGCCTTTTCTTTCCATTTTTTTATGCAATCTGACCACAGGATAGTATTTTGTTATTAACTAGTACTATCTGTGTTCATAATACTGATTAAGGGTTTGTAACATGGTTGTCTGTAGTCAATCAGGGGAAGTAAGAAATCATTACCAAATATTCGTCAGAAAAATATGTGGTTACCTACCATGAGGATAACAGTTTCACTTAGTTGTGCAAATGGTAAATCATTGAGAACTGAACTCTTTCCATTTCACAGTTAAATTTTCTTCTGGAACTCAGTTCACTTATGGATGCTAATATTAAATCAGTGTTTAATATTTAATTGCCACAAATGGCAGTGAAAACTGCAAGTGAAGCAGAGAGGAAAAGGGTTAACTTTTACATACATATATATAAACAGTCATTTTATAGAAATTTGTGATTGGATCTGACGCGGTCAGGCTTGAAATTAAAGAGCAAATTCATGAGAAAACACCTCCAAATGAGGAAAAAGTCATTTTCCATGCAAATTGAGATTTGCCTTTATAATATGCAATATCAGACACTTTTCTGCACTCTGTGAAAACACTACATGAAATCATCTTAGAAATAGTTTATTTTGATTTTTTAAAGAGGTATGTATTTCATCTTTAGCCCAGTTTTGTCAGACTTAATCACATTTCGTGAAGTTTATTTATTGTTTTGTTTGTTTTACTACTTTCTTGAATCTATTTTAATTCACATATCATTTCATTTTGTAAGTAGTATGAAACCCATTCAAGTGAACAGAGATTAAATGGTTTAGTAGTGTGGAAATGGCCAAGTTTACAAAGCAGAGCAGAATGCAAAGACCAATAATTCCGACACTTATAGCCGCATGGCAAGATTCAGTGCACACTCAAAATTTTGTTCAGCGAATGCCCTGTTTGTAACGTGTCACCTAAACCCTCTGGCAAGCTAGGAGCTCAATTATTTGGGCATTTTGCGGGTTATTCCTCGGTTGCTAAAAATGCTACACTCTTATGCAGCCTCTGCAACCATATTTCACTTTGTCATGCCAATTTTCAAGAAAATCGGTTGAATAGTTTTCAAACCTTTTGTTAACATCGGAGTTTCCTTGCAATAGAAAACTACTGCAGCCAATCGTGAAGCCTCTTGTATCACAGACTTGTTTATTGACTTGAAGTAGATAAGTAAATTAAATCTCTGTTGGAACAGATCAGATGAAATGTGTACCTGGATTGATTTATTAATAGTAGATCGTATTAATATAATAACAAAACAAACCAAAAAAATTGTTTCTGTAATTACCACTTTATGTTTTCTTAGGAACAGAATTATAGCTACAATGTTTTATTATTACTGTTGTTGTTTTGAATTATTTTGTTTTTTTCAAGTTATGGCGTGTGCAGAAGTTGATACTGAAAATGTCAATACATATTTAAACTTTCATATACATTTATGGTAAATAAGCATTTCTTTTAGCACAAAGTCAACTATTTCCTAGGCAAGTCTGTTATTTTATTATGCCAGCAGAAAGTTTCTCTAAAGTTTGAAATAAATTTTTTAAAAAGTCATGGATGAACATTTTCTATTTTCTATTGAATTTATTCAAAAAGCATTTTTAAAAAAAAAAAATATATTGTGTGACTGCACCCATCTGTAAATATTTGCACTGGAAAGAATTTTTGCATATCAATATAATGGAATGGTGCGATTCTCAATTTTGATTAATCACTATTTGTATTCTTATAATCAACAAAGGTGATATGGTGCTTTATAGTTCTGTATATCTACACATAATCAACATTACATATATGACTCAGTATATATCAATGATATCAGCTGAATATTACCAGACCATCTATCATTTGATTTCCAAGAATAGAACCGATGTTTATCCTATATGTTTCTCATTAGTACCAGAACACTTTAGTAGTAAGATTGAGACATGTGATATATTTGTATAATTTGAGCTCTTTTAGCCTTACCTTGTCAGCCTCCTGTCCTCTGACGTGTAAAGACTTTTCTAAAGGAAAAGTATAAATTTTGATATCATGCGAATCAGCTCAAGGAATACTATGTAACTGCACAAGGGTGTTGCCATCTTTGTTGAAGCCTTTCTGTAATCCTGTGCAATGGTTTTTGTTTTTTTTTCCTTTTGTTTTTTTATAACTGGCTAACATTTTAAATTTTCTTTAACCCAATATTGCTTAACCTACTTTCAGAACTCCACCCCATTTCTGTCTAAGCAAAGGGGCACTACTCTGATTTTAAAAATATTTACTATTTAAAATATGAAATAAAATATTTAGAATGTGAATTTTTTAGGGTTTTTTTTTTTTTTTTTCTGTAGCGCTGCCACTAGTTTCATTTTAATCTGTATCATTCGAAGTCATTGTCTCATCCCAAGCAACTCGAGATACTGTTTTTGTTCAATATTCCCTCATTATTTACATTGTTTTCAGACTTCAAAGAGCCCTTAGTTTTTGGTGCCTTTTTTTTTATGGGTCATTGCTGATGTTTGTGCTCATTCGTAAGTTTTAAAAATTTGTTTGAAGCTAGTGAAATAATAGACAGTGGACTAACATTAAAAGCATGTTTATTTGTGTGATCTTGTATTTTGCAATAATTTTATTATTTTATTATTACCGTAGTTTTCTTTAGATTTCAGTCCTTTCCCTCAACAAACACCTCAGCAAGGATAAATGGAATAATATAATTAGTAAATTTTTGTTATTGCTATTCTTATGATTTCCTTTGAATTTCATCGCATTCATTGTTATGAAAACTGGTCATTCTTATTTATTTATTAATTTTAAATTTTTTGGGGGCCATTTAATACCCACTGTTTATCCACCGTTTTTTTTTGTGTTTTTTTTATCTCTGTTTGTCATGGGTTTTTTTTTCTTCATACAAAGTGTGGGCTTGATCATTATTTTAAATTCAAAATTAATGAGATTTTCATCACATGCTTGAGTATTGACTCTGTACCAGAATTAATGCATATATGAGTCACTGCAAAATAAGAACAGCCCAAATCTACCTGTGTTTGTACCCTGTTATGAACTGTCAAATTGTGACCAATAATGGTATCGTAGAGGTTTAAAACACATCATTTCATAAAGATAAAGAATTTACTATTCGATTTTGGGCAATAAAAATGCTAAGTTTGTTTTTTTTTCACTTTACTACTATTTCCCGTTGCACCCACTGGTGCTTAGGGCAGCAACAAAGGATCTCCAGCCCTGTCTGTCCTGGGCCATCTTTGCGAGAGTTCCCCATGAGTGATTGAAGGATTTCATCTCTGCCTCGATTGTTCTCCGCCAGGTTGCCTTGAGTCTGCCTCGCTTGCGCCGTCCCTCCGGTGTCCACTGAAGTGCTGTTTTGGTTATAGAATTTGCTTCCTTTCGCAGCACGTGTCCAAGCCATCTCCATCGTCTCTTCGTGATGATGTTGGCTATTTCTTCTTGCTTGCATCGCCTTAGTAGTTCCTGATTAGAAATCTTGTTTGGCCAAAAGATGCGGAGAATCCTACCAAGACATGTGGTGTGGAAGGAAGACAACTTGGCGAGGTCACCTTCTGTCATTCGCCAACACTCTGATCCATACAGGAATGTGGATAGGACACAGCTTTGGTACAGTCTGATCTTGGTGTTGATGCCGTATTGTGTCGATTTCCAGATGTTGCTCATACTTTGAAAGACAGCCCTTGCATTTCCCAGCCTACTTTGGATGTCCTCCTTTGTGCCACCCTCTGGTCTGATAATGCTACCAAGGTATTTAAATTTGTCCGTCGTGGTGAGGTTCTTGTCATCTACTTGCATTGGTGCTGGAGTGTCTGCATTTAGGGTCATAATCTCTGTCTTCTTCTGGCTAATCCGAAGGCCTACTTTGCATCCAAAATTATGTAGTCTCTGCGTCTTATCTTGCATGTGTTGGTGACTATGTGACAATAGCGCAAGGTCATCCGCAAAGTCCAAATCCTCTAGGTTGTCGAAGAGTGTCCATCTGATGCCTCTTGGTGCATCCTCTGTAGTTTTCCGCATAATCCAGTCGATTACGAGGTTAAACAAAATTGTTGACATCACACATCCTTGCCGTACACCAGTTTTCACTTCAAAGGATGCATCACTGTTTCCGACACTGCAACTGAAGTTCTTGTTAAAGCTTTTGATGAGTTCAACAAGCTTGCTGGGAATCCCATAGTGCCGAAGAATGCGCCATATACTCTCTCTGTGGATGCTGTCGAAGGCCTTTTCGAAGTCAACGAAGTTCACATAGAGCTGCCTTTGCCATTCTGAACACTGTTCTATGATGTTTCGGAGTGTGAAGATCTGGTCAATGCATCCTTTCCCCTTTCGGAATCCGGCCTGTTCCTTTCTCAGTGTCTTGTCCACAGCATCTGACATACGTTGCACAATGATCTTGGCAAGGATTTTGCTGGGTATAGAAAGGAGAGTGATACCACGCCAGTTGTTGCAATCGCTGAGTGCTCCTTTCTTGGGTATTTTCACTATTCTGCCTTCATTCCAGCTCTTTGGTACTGCTTCTGCTTCCCAGATAGCTGTGAACAGTGGCTGAAGGATGGTGGCTGACTGATCCGGATCTGCTTTGAACAGTTCTGCAGTCAAGTTGTCTTTTCCTGGGGCTTTGCTGTTTTTTAGGCTCTTTATTGCTGCCACTATCTCTTCTTTCTTTGGTGGATCTATGTTGATGTCAAGGTCTTCAGCAGCATCTTGTATTATTATTCTATCTTCAGGTGGTGGCCGGTTTAGTAATTCCTGAAAGTGCTCTGTCCAGCGTGTATCCTGTTCTCGTTCTGTAGTCAGTAGTTTCCCATTCTTGTCTTTGATTGGAACACTTGGTCTTCCACCGTACTTGCCACAAATGCGCTTAGTGATCTTGTGGAGCTTACCCTGTTCTCCTCTTGCTGCTGCCTCCTCCGCATCTGCCGCTAGCTGTTCCATGGCTTCTCGTTTATCTTTCTTTACTAGTCTCTTCACTTTCTTATTTAACTCTGTGTATCTATGTTGGTACCTCTCTTTCAGCCTTTCCGATTTCACTTGTAGGAGTTTCTTTTTCATGACTTTCCTCTCCTCAATCACATCCCATGTTCTTTGTTGGATCCACTCCTTGCTTTTCCCTTTCTCATTAAATCCAAGGCAGGCTACACTGCTCCCTGTGTACACTGTAGTTACTCTTTTCCACTCTGAATCGATTCCTCTTTCATTAGGGTTGTTCTTATCAGACTCTCGTAGAGCCTGGAATCGGTTCTTGACTTGTATGTTGAAGGCATTTCTAACACTTGCATCTCTCAGTTTCTGAATATTAAGGTGTCTTTGCTTTGATGTCTTGATTCCGGTCTTGTTCAGTTTAATTTTGATAAGTGCTGCCACTAGATGGTGGTCGCTGGCTACGTCAGCTCCTCTTTTCACTTTCACATCTAGAAGGGATCGTCTCCACATACCGTTGATCATCAAATGGTCTATTTGGTTCTTGTCTCTTCCATTTGGAGAATTCCATGTGAGTTTGTGAATTTCTCTGTGTGTGAAAAGGGTCCCTCCGATGACTAAGTTGTTCAAGGCACAAAAATCCACAAGCCTTTCTCCATTGTCATTCCTTGTTCCAGTTCCATGTTTTCCCATTACTCTTTCATAATTTATATCATCTTTACCTATCTTAGCATTGAGGTCTCCCATGACAATGATGAGATCATGCCGTGGCGTCATGTCCATTTCCCCCTGGAGTTGTTCATAAAAGTCGTCTTTGTCTGTGTTGTCGTTTTCGTTGGTTGGTGCATAACATTGGATGACAGTGATGTTTGTGTGTCGTCCTTTCATCCTCATCCTCATCAGTCTGCTATTGACTGGTTTCCACTCCAACAAGCATTTGTCCAGTCCTTTCTTTAGGATGATGGCTACTCCTCCATGATGTTGGTCATCCTCTCTTCCAGAGTAGAGAACGGTTTCTCCAGTGGATGTTTTGATCCTTCCAGATCCAGTCCATCTGCTCTCACTTACACCCAGGATGTGTAGGTTGTAGCGCCTCATCTCTGATGTTACTTGTGCTAACTTACCCGATTCATACATTGTTCTAACATTCCAGTATCCAATCCTGGTCTTGGTTTTGGCGGTGTTCAGTTCCTCCTTCATCCTGCTAGCAGTTTCCTTTCGGCTTTCACTACTTGCATTCATACGAGTCGCGAGGTACTCAGAAGGTCCATCACATCCAGAACGTTGGTTTTTCCATGTTGCTGTTTCCGTAACTATTTTTGTTTCTCCAAGTAAGGT
The DNA here is from genome assembly GCA_963931925.1 of Onchidella celtica. NCBI lineage: Eukaryota > Metazoa > Mollusca > Gastropoda > Systellommatophora > Onchidiidae > Onchidella > Onchidella celtica. Next base: position 37,060,653 of record OZ007575.1, on the reverse strand, counting down.
CACCCCAACAAGGATTTCAGGGTAGGGTTGTTAGCCCTACGCCCAACCCCCGAACCTGGAGGGCCGGTCTGTTCAATCTTGTCTGGTCCTTCCCCCATGACCTGTCCAGCTTGCTTAAAGCTATCAGGGGCACGAGGCCTCCGCTGGCTTAGCTCCTGGGATCACTGGGACACGCAAGCCACTCCTCCACGTCAAGGCATGAACAATTGGAGCAGTTTTTCACTTTAAATCACTTTATTTTCTTTTCGAGGGTTTTTGTTGTCGGTGTGTGCACACTGTTATTTCGTGGATCTATTTAGATAATTACATGCTGTAAAAGTGCATATGGCTGTTCCAACAGTCGCATCTTCACCAATAATAAAGAAATTAGGCTGAAAATCGGTATTGGCGTGGGCTAAGGCGCAATATGGTCAATATTAATGAGTTTGCGTCCGACTTTTCGTGTGCAAACTGACAAAAACAATGGCCATTGTTAAATCAAGGGCACTAATTCTAATAAACTGAAACAAAAGAAAGAAATGTGTACACATGACATATCACACAACTTCGATGTGACAAACAATTTTCCTTCATTGAGTAGTATTCAGTTTTGCACATTTAAATAGCTCTATGCAGTTTACAAACTATACTTTGGCAGGTAGATTTGGGCTGTTCTTATTTTGCAATGAGTCATGTGTAAATCATTCCTGTTTCCTTATTTTCTCAGGTCCGACAAAGTATTTGATACTGTTAAGCTAAATTGTCATGACCGACTAAGATGGTTGTGGGGTCTTAAAGCATATTAATAATTTCTATAAAATAAATTGTATTGTAATATTTTGTTGATATACTTTTGTGTTACTGAAGCTAAAAAGATGTGCACTAAGAAAATAGTTTAGTAGGACGATGGACAGAGGTTGTGTGGCATTTGTATTTGAATGGATACTAACGAAAGCTACACTACACACAAAATCTCAGCATGGCCAAATTAAATTTGGCAGCTGATTTGATTTATTTTGTGTGACATAATGTAGGCATAAACCTTTGGAAATCTGAAGTTTTCTTTTCTTTCTTTTTTTAATTTTTTTTAGTTAATTTATTTTGACACATTGCACAGGATTACACAAAAAATATGGCTTTGATATTTGATATTGCTTAAAAATTATTGAGTCCATTCTTAGCCACTGAGTAGTGCAAGATCCGTAACCACCCAGCCAGTATCCCTCAACTGATCCAATGTAGATTTGTGTATATGTGTACCCATTTGACAAAATGAGGCACATTTCGGCACTACCTGATTCAAGAAAATCGTTAAAAGACATCATAGGGTCAATTTTATCGATTTTGGGTTTTCAGTATTTTCGAAAAGTTTAATCTTTGTACTATTCCTTTTCCAAATGATGATTCCGTTTGAGAAGGGTAATTGTCTCAAAACTGACTCTGAATCAAGTCACCATCAATAATTTTGACTAAAAGTTGAAACGTTAAAAGTGTTTTTGTCAAAACTGTGGTTGTGTCACTTCCTGTCTTTGAGTGGCTATAACTTCTCTGCTAATTAAATTACAGCAAATTTTTTTGACCAAATGAAATGGCTTTGAATAACCTATTTGGTGATAGCAATATCTCCATGCCACCAAAATGCACAAACTGCCTGGTTTTGTCGAGCGGCTACACATATGATGTCTGAAGGGTTAGTAGGATTACCATAGGAAGGGATTCCCTACATCAAACTGACGTCGCTGTGATGTCATAACCAGAGGATGTACATGGAACTACATCATTCTTATGAGCTAACTTGAAGCCAAATCCTGCGTGTGGGATTTCCATGGGGTTGTTGGCTGGGCGTAAGTTGCGTTGTGTAGAGCATGAAAAGCAGACTACATGGGGAGCCGGTGGTCTAGAGGCAAGGTGCTCGTCTCTCATGCTGCAGGTACCGGATTCAAATCCCGGTGGGTGCAGGCATGTTGGAATTTTGGGATTTTTCTCATATTTACCTGTCCCTGATCCTATGGTAGGTAGGATCGAGCACCTAGTCGTCTCTGACAAGGACGAAAAATTCGGAGGGCCTGTGTGCACGTTGCGCACATTAAAGATACCTTGGCAGCTGAAAATCGTGAAGAGTAGGCCATTCAAGGCCACTGCCTCGGCAAAAGTCTAAAAAACTCATCCCCTCCACAACAAGAAAAATAAAACAAGAAAAAGTGAGATGTAATTGCTAAGGGCAGCGAACCTACAAAAATAAAGACCTGAACAATAAAAGCAGGCTACACTTTAACAGTGGCAGACAATATCTTTTCTAACCCACATACTACAAGGAAGCAAAAATTATAAATAATTTAAGGAGCTTTAAATACATTTGAAGAAGTAGTCTCGTACAATTCAGTTCTTGTCTGAATATTTGAGAATGGACTGTGAGTTTAGATTTCAGCATTTATACATGTACATAATATGTCGATATTTGTACCACAATGTGTGTTATTCAAGCCACAGAATACTGAGATGAACATTTTATTTTCCCACTCCACAAATTGTGGGCATATAAATCAATGAGTGCTACTCTTGTTTGTTCAGTTATGACGGGGTGGGGTGTGAATTGTTGCATTGTTGACATCGATGATATGTCCGCAAGTCGATGAACGGAATATGACGAACTGATTCGTTTTGGTATCCTGTATCTCGGGTGTTATACAACAACACAAGTGTTGCAGAGAAAACATTTAGATGAATCGGATATCCCAAACGTTGTCTGTTTCATTGTTATCTTTCTTTTGCAATATTTAACACTGGATTCCGCTGTTCTGACCATACAAGTGCTACTGTTCTTTCTGTCTATGTCATGGAAGTATTACTTCCTGGTCTTGCAGGCTAGATGAATTTGTAACAGAATCAAATAATTTAATTTGTACAGTAAAATAAAATGCTATATATACTCTTTCTAAAAAGATTTGGTGTTTTTTAGTAACTTTGAACTGTTTGTTGTTATGCATGTGGAGAGAGTGCAAACTCAGAATAGGTTGAATATTGGAGTGAACAGAAATAAATGATCACATCATAGGAAATGATCATTTCATCATGATTGGTGGTTTCATCATGAATGGTCATTTCATTGTGGACCATAATTTCATCATGAGTGATCGTTTCATTATCCATGATTGCTTCGATGTGAATGGTCATTTATAATTGTTTCATTATGAGTGATCATTTCATTGTGGATGGTTGTTCCTTGTAAATGATTGTTTCCTTTTATGAGTGATTGCTTCATTGTGGATGATTGTTTCATCATGAATGATTGTTTCATTATGGATGATTGTTTCCTCGTGAACAATTGTGTCATTATTGATGATTGTTTCCTTGTGGCTAATTGTTTCCTTGGAAATGGTAGTTTCATCGTGAATGATAGATAGTTCCAGAATGAATGGTCGTTTCATTGGGAATAAATGTTTCATCATGAATGATCGTTTCACCGTGAGGAGCTTACAGTCATAGACTAGACACGGAATATAGAAGGTAAAGAATACCTTCTAATATTGATGATACGCATGCCTACATAAACACAAACAAAAAATGAAGGACTGATTTCACTTTAGGAAAGTAAGTTCAAACCTAGAGAGACAAGTTAGTGTCAGTGTTGTCTCCCCTGTTCTGCATTTATTGTTGTTCTTGTTATTTTAAATCATCAGTTTAGGAAATTGTTATTGCAGCCGCTAGGTCCAAATATTCAGAGATTCCAGGCAACCAAAACCTTACTGCTAGTATTGATTTGAAAACCCACCAATCAAATAAAACCATATTTTTGGGGACACAGCGGTCTAGAGGAAGGTGCTCACCTCTCATGCCGAAGGTACCGGGTTTGATCCCTGTTCAGTGCAAGCATGTTGGAATTTTTTTACAGTGGAAAATCCCTGTCCCTGATCCTATGGTAGGTGGGATGGAGTATTGTAGTCTTCTCGGGTAAGGACAAAAAAACTCTGAGGGCCCGTGTGCATGTTGGGCATGTTAAAGATACCTTGGCAGTTAAAAGTCGAGAAGAGTAGGCTGAACAAGGCCGCTGCCCCGGGCAAAATTCTCATAAGTGAATCCCTACCACAAAAACTCACAAAAACAAGAACAAGAAAATTGAGGTGTAAACACCAATGGCAGCGAATCTTCTAGAAATAAATACCTAAACACATAAAACCATATTATTTATTACTAGATGACCAGCTGGGCATTGCCCAGAATAAACAATAATGTGCTCCCCCCCTGTCTCGTATAATAAAAGTAATAATCTAGGGTCTTGCTTCAGAACTCATGCGCACCAGAACACTACGCACCAAACTGAACGCTTGATATGGTTACTTTTTATGACATGCACGGTACTATATAGTACGAAACAAACATGCAAAAATACAGATGTTACCTAGCAATGAACATTGTTATTTTTTAATACTACATGCTTGAAGTAAACAACTTTTAATTATAGCCATCATCTTCCTTATCTCTGTTGCCACCTTCCTGCCAAATTTAAGGCCTGAAGAGTGTATAGTTTGGTCAGTTAGTCATGCCAAAGGTTGCAAGTTACTGAAATATATAATAGATGTGGGTAATGATTTTGTAGGCCAATTTAATTTCCTCAATAAAATTTGTCTGCATTGACCATCCCAGTGCATCGCAACCCCTTCCCCCTCCTCTTTTTCTTTTCACCACAAGTCTTTTACCCATGTTGCTGGGGCTATGGATGGCCACTGTAGAAAGAAAATGTAATAATGCGATACAAGGGTGTTACGAGTTGGGTTATATGGAATTATTGGTGTTACGACTGCATTTAAAATATCGAGAGGTTTTTAGGAATTATTCTTCCATACCATGCCACATATACTAATAACAATTCGAATAAGTTTTATCAAGGACCAGCAGGGCCACAAATTTATTTACTTGGAAATCCCTAACAAATTTCGTCTAGCTCTTACATATTAAAAAGGACAACATCAGCAGCATCAAATGAAAATTCAATAATATATCACTAGAAGTCTCCTCTAGATTCCTAAAAGCTTATATCATTCTGACTCATTCACAATTTAATTATTACTTATCTATCTTCCAGATATAGTCTGCCTACTATCTTACAAATAATATTCTAATGTCTCAGACGACAATGTTAACTCAGTTATTTGTGCCTACCGGTTATAAAGTATCAAACTCGTCAATACAACTGACGTAGTTAAGTTAGATCTAGATCTACTCTAGGATGGGCTGGCAATCCCCAGCCTCATCCAGACACATCAATTTCAATTTACAAATGTGTATACCAGACATTCATGCTAGATCTAGTTGCAAGTTAAAATACATTGTAGTCTTGCATTCTTCGGTAGCACTTCTACTGGAGAATTTAAGGTCAGCTTCACGTTCATCGTCGAATCAATAGACAAACACTTACACTTGGTCCCTGATACGAGATCAGGGAGCCGGAGATAATAGCAGTAGATGATTTGTGGGAATCGTATGGTCTCATTCCAATGTCTATCAAGGTCATAGACATGACTATAACAATCTTCTGATTCTCTCTGGCTGAATCACGCCGACTGCCTTCACAGAAGGATATTTCTGCATGGGAGTGTTCAAACGTAGTAATGGCTCCGCTTAAATACTGCGCGGCCATCTGCGAATCCCCAGCCAACTGCCCAAATTTGATTGGTGCATCCATTTCGAGCTCAGCTCGTAGTATTAATAGATTCTGCATGGAAATCGGTCACGGCCTTGCACTAGTAACAGACAAGGTCAAATTACCATATCAAAACCCTTACTAAAGTCACTAAACCCTCTACGTTTTATGTACGAATTTACTATTTCCCTTTTACTCACCCATTCTCTCCCTGTTAGACTTCATCAAAATCACGGGGTCGAAAACTGCACCGTCACTGCTCCTTATCCATTTATTCTATCTTGCCCCACTTTCTTTCCATCTCTAAGAAAAAGCGTTACAAAAACAAACTGTCCACGAGAATAGTCCAAGGACATTTGCACTGGCTAAAGTTAACGAGACCATGAAATAAACACGCCGTGACCCAGCACGACACTTCTAGTCCTAACCCTGACAAAGGGAAACAATCAATAGAATGTCATTTCTTTGGAACACAAAGATAATAGGCTTATTCCCCCGTTACACAACTATTACAAGAGTTAATGTTCTTGGATTTTACTGTTTTATTTTATTTTCATGTAAAATACTTTAAAACTTTCAAGTTCCATTTTTTATAATATATTTTTCTAGTAAATATAATTGTAGTTAATACAATTATGAATATACACTTCTTACATATTGTCGCGATGTGGGTTAGATGGGGAGAATTCGACTGACACTCTTTCGAGGTCCGCTCCCACAATCGACGAACACACAAAAAAAAAATACTTGCACTCTAAAAACTAAATAAATCAATTGCTTTGATTTTTAGCAGAACTGTAGGGCAGTTTAATTACAGGAATTAATGTAACAAATATAATTATAAATATAAATATCAATTCAAAGGCAACTGAATCTAACTAATGAAACTACAGCTTTCTATAAAGCCTAACTTATTCACTCTAACTACTTGCAGGTCATATGAGTTAGATGCCAAATAGAATCCGCGCACGTGGCGACGGATATAACAGTTTAAATTCTATTAATTCAATGAGACATGTTATGATATGGACATTTCCTCTAGACACGCCATGGAGAATGCTTGTACAACCATGCGTTGTCTGGCGGTAGCTCTGAAACTGTCTTCAAAAGTAAGTAGAACGGTTCACTTTCATCATTACAAATTAGTATGGACTCTCACCATGCGGCCCTCACTGGGAGTGAGAGCGCTGGATGTAAAAGCTGTGGGTTCATATCAAACCAGGTAGCTTAGGCTCTGGAGCTTTAAAACATCACGCTCCTCACAATATGGACTGCTCAACTGCGTCTCTATGTCTCTCATCTGGCTGAGGACTATCGCCGTCCACTTCGTAAATGGATTGTCTACATGTGGCATCTATCTAAGCTCTGCACGGGTTTAAATACTAAAGCTATGTCTCGACCTTCCATCCAGATTCATACATTTGATTGGTGCAGTCGCTTCAGCTCAGCCTGCAATATTAATTTATGCTTGTCACGGCCTTGCGCCAAATCAAGGTCACTTTACCTAGACAATTTAAAATGCGAAACATTAACTACTAAAATCTTCAAACCCCCGTGCTTTCTACTCTTATGCACGAATTTCCGAACGCCAACTAAGCGTCTAAATAAACTACCTTTACTCGCCCCTTATCTATGTTAATCAAAATCACGGGGTCGAGAACTGCTCTGTCATTCCTAGCTATACATTTATTCTGTCTCGCCCCTCCTTCTCTCCATCTATCAGAAAAAAGGTGTTTCAAAACAAACTGTTCACGAGAACAGCTCAAGGACAAATTACGCTGGTTATAATCAACAAGATCGTAAAAATTAACTCACTGACGTCGTGACCTAGCACGGCATTTATGATCCTAATGTGATCATGACACATCCCCCACCCCAGTGAAAACTTAGGGTTTGAACGACATAACTGTCTACTAACGTTGCTATGTAATAGTACTTTTGAAAGGGCTATATTGTAAAAAAAATATAGCGTTACTGAAAGTCAAAAAAAAAAATTTCTAAGAACGTGCATTATCGATGGACAATAGCATATGTATATTTATATGCGACGTTCTGTGATAATATATAATTATTGTAGCACTTAAGAATTAAAGTGATAAACTTCTCACACAGACATACCGTAAAGACTGAAATATTGAGCAACTAGCTCATCGCTTCATTGAGCGTAATTAATACATTCATAGAACATGAACGAACAATAGTTAATTAAAGTAATGGTATCCTGGCAGCAGTAGGTCTGGTCGCTCGGTTTGCCATTTCCTCATCTCATTGACCCGCAGACAAAGGCGTCAAGGTTGTCTGAAACTCAGGTCATGGTCAGGATGGACGCTAGTGGAAAAAGGAATCACATGGAAATTTTGAGAAAGAATGTCCATAATTGGTAGGACAATACCTTGTGAAACCATCCACGGTCTCCGAAAAAGGTGAAAAATGCTCAACCTCAATGTTCAACAGACTATTTTAGAACATTAAATCAAACGGGACAATACATCAGCTTGTAAATTATCCTCCCCAGGTATAGCCCGAATAGTAAATTTGTATTCCTGGAGCGCAAGGCTCCATCTGGTTAGTCGAGCATTCTTGGCTATGTTCGACTTAAGAAACAGTAATGGTCGATGATCCGTTTCAATTATAAATTCGGACATTAATAAGTATCGAGAAAATGCATCTACCGCGTAAACAATTGCGAGGCACTCTCGTTCGACAGTCGCATAGCGCATCTCTCGATCAAGTAATTTCCGGCTTGCATATAAGCACGGTCGCAAGAAACCGTCACGCTGTTGGAGTAACACGGCGCCTATTCCTTTATCTGATGCATCCGTTCGGGCGACGAATGTCTGGCGTACATCGGGTAAAACAAGCAGGGGGAAAGTAGAAAATAAATTCTGAATAGTCTGAAGGGCATCAGCGCACTGTTCCAGACGACTTTATTTGGAACATTCTTCCTCGTTAGATCAGATAACGGGGCTGAGAGAGAGGAAAGTTTGGTATAAATTTCCTGTAATAATTCAAAAGTCCCAACAAGCTACGGACTTGCTTTTTAGTTTTAGGGGGTGGCAGTTTCAAAATATTGGATATCTTGCGATCGTCTGGAGTCTGAACCCCGTGGGTTATGGTATGACCCAAAAAGTTTATATGGTGATATCCTAGGAACACTTTACTGGGTCTCGCGGTAAGGCCAACTCGGCGGAGAGCGGCAAAAACTTCACGAAGGGCCATTAAGTGGCCAGCCCAATCGGCCTGAAAAATACATATATCATCGAAACATGATAGAACGCAGCGCAATTCATTTAGCAAGATGTTTATCATGCGCGCGAAAGTGGCTGGTGCAGTAACCAGTCCAAAATGCATATATTTCCATTGCATTAAACCCAAAGGGGTTTGAAAAGCTGTATATTGTTTACTTCCTTCTTCGAGATTAATCTGCCAATATCCTTTGGATAAGTCTATTTTAGAGAAGATACTTGCATTGGATAACCGCGCGAATAAGTCCTCCTGATTGGGAATGGGTTCCGCATCATAGATGGTAAAAGCATTGAGCTTTCTATAGTCAATACAAAAACGCACGGTATCGTCTTTCTTCTTGACCAGGACAATCGGCGAGCAATACGGACTTGTTGATCGCTCTATGACGCCTAGCCGTAGCATGGCACGTACTTCTGTAATTATCGTTTCGTGAGCGTGCAGCGGGCGCTGGTACGGTTTAACAAACACCGGTACGTCTGTCTGAAGTCGTATTACATGTTGGACTAAAGACGTACAGCCCGGCAAATCAGTGAACACCGTGGCAAATTCTTGGAGCAGGTGTGTAAGATCCTGTTTCTGCGACGGCGCAAGCTCATCATTAATATTAACATCGTTTATACTCTCGGTGGCCGGTAATATGGGCAACGATTTGTCGATAATCAAAGGGTCCTCGTCGTCGACAGTAACTAAAGCCGCGTTGGCTCTTGGGACGACATGAACGGAGTTGTTACGACGATCATCGCTAGGCAGGTACTTTTTCAGCATATTAATATGAAATATTTTCCTCTGCCCGCGAATATCTATCAAATAATTCACTCTGGAGAGTCTCTTAAGGACTCTGTATGGTCCCTTCCAAGTTAGAAAGAGTTTGTTTTGCGTTTGCGGCAAAAGAACAAGTGTCAGATCTCCGACTGACAAGGCGCGCATTTGGGCGCCCTGATCGCGATAAAATTTTGAAGAACTCGCTCTAGCGCATGCAAATTGCAGAGCGGTTTTGCATGCATTAATAATTCGTTGTCGGAGATCGACAACATATTGATACGCGGATCGCGTATCATAATCGTCGGTTTCAGAACCGGCGAACAATTGACTAAGTATGGCCATCGGGCCACGTGGTTTACGTCCGTATAATAACTCAAATGGGGAGAAACCCGTGGACGCGTTCGGGAGTTCCCTATAGGCGAAGAGAATAGCGGGGAGCTGACGGTCCCAGTCTCCAGGTTTGTCGGCGGATACGCGTGCTAGCATAGACTTCATGCTCGCATTCCATCGCTCGCAACAACCATTTGACTGCGGATGATAGGGGGACGTTAATTTCTGTTTCATGCCCGCTAATTCTAGTACCTTTTTGTATAGATCAGAGGTGAATTGTGGTCCTCTGTCTGAAAGAATCTCGGTCGGAAATCCGACTCGTGAGAAAATAGTAACAAGTGCCTCAGCGACATGGTCAGCCGTAATGTCTCTTAAAGGAATAGCCTCAGGCCAGCGCGTCGCGTAGTCGATTACCGAAAGGATGAATCGATGGCCTCTGTCTGATTTACTAAGAGGACCTACTATGTCAACTGCGACACGCTCGAATGGTGTTGAGACTGGAGGCATCTTCTGAAGGGGTGCGCGTGATGCTTTACCTTTAGGTGTACGTTTTTGACATACATCGCAGCGCGCCACAAAACGGTTCACGTCCGCGTATACACCGGGCCAGAAAAAATGAGCCAATATCCGTGATTTGGTTCTGGCTGAACCTTGATGGCCTGAAAATGATGTACCATGCGCGAGACGCAGAATGTCGCGACGGAACGACTTAGGCCCCACGAGCTGTTCGATGGTCTCACGTTTACTTCGGAAATTTCTGTATAATAATTCATTTTTAATGATAAACGGAGAGGCATTTCCGTTCTGAGGCTGAACTTTCGCAAACAGCGGTTTTAGTGATGAATCGCTTTGTTGTTCCTTATAGAAAACTGTAGGCGTGACATTAAAATCAAACGCAGGGGTTTGTAAATTACCATCCGGTGGACGTTTTGACTGTTGTCGTGTGGTGACACACGCAACGTTTTCGTTCCAAACTTTTAAATGGCCGTCAGGTGTATCATTGACCTGTGGTAAATTACCAATAATTAGATCGGCAACCGGATTTGGTAATACGCATGCCGTTACGACACCTGTAATGAATGGCGTGTCGATGTATATCTCCGCGAGACGGAATCGCTCGACGGAGCCCCCGAAAGTAATGCAAGTTGCCTGTTGTTCAATCAGCTGGGTCGGTCTGACCAGTGATTCCCTAACACCGATAGTGGTGCAACCTGAATCGCGTAAGACAGACGCGGGTATGGCGTTAACATGACCCTCATATAAGGTTAATGACCCGTGTTGATGGAGGGCCGACATAACCGGAACGGTGCCCGTCATGGGCGACGTGAGTTCAACGCTACGGCTACTCTGTGCAGCCGGAACAATGACGGTGCAAGCATTTGCAGCTTCAAACTTAACCCTATAATATTTTGACGTATGACCTGGTTTATTGCACCGATAACACCTAGTGCTGTCATATATATTACGTCTGGGTTGCATTGGAGGTGCATTATATGGATTATTATAATATGCCCAAGGAGGTGGACATGGTGGGCTCTGATAATGGTAGCCCTCGTTAACGTCACGACGGGGTGGACCTGAATAGCGAATAAAATGTCCCCGAGTGGGAGGTCCAGCACGGCGTGGAAAACCGCGAGCTTTATTGGGCGGCGGTTCGGAATATGCACGCGGAGGCGGCGTCTGGCGATGAACTGGTCGAGAATTTCTTGTACCCATTGGCGCAGTTCCACCGACTCCGGCATAAAACGGTTCGCTAGTTTTGGCTTTAGCCAGCGAACGGTTAGAGTGTGCGGACGCGTACTGTTCTACTAAGGACGTGATTTCCGCTAACGTCTTAGGTGCCCACTCCTTAATGTGGGAGACTAGTTCTGAATGGCACGCGTTAAATATTTGGTCCTTCAGAACGAGCTCATAAAGCCCTTTAAAATTACCGTCAGCGACACCGGCCAGCTGAATCCAGCGGTCTAAGTAGTGCTTTAGGCAGTCGACGTACGTTGAAAAATTTTCGGACGGGTCTGGCTTACAACCCCGGAATCTTTGGTGAAAACCGTCCTCGGTGTGTTGAAAACGCTTTAAAAGAGCCTTTTTAAGGATGTCGTAATTTTTAGAATCCTCGATGTTGAGGCCATGGAATACCTCAAGTGCACGTCCCGTTAATAAATTTGCAAGGCACGAAGTCCATTCAGTTCTTTCCCATCCGGCGGCTACCGCGTGGAGCTCAAAACGATGAATATAAGAATCGATCTGGTCGACCTTATCATTATAGGTTGGAAGCTTTGGTTTTGCTTTAACATTATTCGTTGGAACACTTGGAGCCGCGGTCGGTTGGTTTCCTTGCAGCTCTAATTTCTTTAGGGCAATTTCGTGCTCTCGATGAGCCGCTTTCTCGGCTCTTTCTTCTTTTTCTCTTTGTCGTTCTCTTTCTTCTTTTTCTTTTTCTCGTTCGCGTTCCGCGGCCTTCTCGGCTCTTTCTGCGACACGCTCTTCTCTAGCTAGGTCTTCTTTTGGTCTACTCTCGCACCAAGAAGCCAGCTGGTCCTCGGGTATGCCTAACAGCTTCGCTGAATTTATATAGGAAGTGTAATCGGCCATTATGATTAGTTACAGTCACAATAGGTCTCTACAGGAGATCTATTAATGTTAATGGACAGGTCTCCGGATAAATTCACGCAATAACCCGTCTGACAGTGTACTATGTTATCACTGTAGTATTTATGTTAATCCGATACGCGATAAAAAATATTTACTTATTTAACTCCGCGATTATTAATCCCTGAGGCAATTTGCACTCGTCGGGTCGACGTCACTAGTAGACGACAAAATACAAACAATGTTCCTTCTTCAATGAAATCGCAGTGTCCTTACTGTTATCACTGCCGATATAATATATAATTACATGTGAATCAACGAATATTAGATCGTTGATTAATATTTTTAGCTATTTTTCTATAGCTCTAGTATAATTGCAATTGCAAGGTAATTTTATTACCTGAAGTTCTCTTTAAAGAACAATAACTTCAGTAATTATATACTGGATATTCAAGGCAGGTGCACAACTGCACTTGAATGGGGAATCAATATTCCCAATATATAAATATATACTCTGGCGTATCAGCCTGTAACAGTTGAAGCAAATTTCAGCACGTTATGATGGGGCGAGTCAGATGAACTGATCGTCTGCCCCTTAAAAACGAAACTGTCTCGAACTGTTGTAAAAATAAATAACAGGATCCGATGAACAATTAATACTAACGTTTAATAACTGTAAACAAGAGCTGATATCCACAGGTTACTTACACCTAACTAGCCGGGAAGACACACTTCTAACTATGACTGGATTTGCACATCTACGATTTACACCCACGACTTTCACCCTATGATTTGCACACTCCTGCTCGCCTGGCCCTCCTTATATATATTCTGTCCAGGAACGTTCAGGAAGCGGCTTAACCGCCCCATAAGCACGAGACAGACCTAGATCGTTCGGGACACATACCAGCCACCCAATCGTACACAGACACGTCACAGAATTACATCACTCAAGGTCGACCTAGCGTAATCTCGGATACCGCAGTACCTTCTTAGACCTTCTAGATTTTCTACAGTGAAACAAACAAGCCACATCAAAGAGAAATACCGGCCTTGCTGGCGAGGGGGGGGGAGGAAGGTCGCCGAGTGAGGCTCGCCAAGCGGGGAGGGTGAGAAAATATCGATCGTCCTACTAGTGGGACGCTACACAACTCCCCAATTTAAGTTGAACATTCTTCAACTATCTACATCATAAAGCGTCTACACTATCATAGAATACTTATCATCTCCAATCTTACAATAGCCATTGCTAATAATGTACTAGGTGTCTTCCCAATATCCTAAGTACAATACAATAACCATATTATCTTTATGACACTAATACAATCTCATTACAATATCATTACAGTACCATTACAAAACCATGGTCAACAGTAGACCTACTATTATAACCAATACACTACCACCACTGTGGTGAAACGATGGTCAATGATACTATTAAAAATCATACAATGGCGAAACGATGGCCATCGAGCACAAAATGCTTCGTGCACGAACCATAGCACATAAACGCTGTACACAACGATGGTTGTCTTAAATACCAAATGCATAAATGCATAAACTCATAGATACAATGGCAAAAATACCAACACATATCGACCACTGATCAGGGTCTAACTTCATCATATCAGATCAAACGAAGCAATACCAATACCGCCTAAGCTTAGGCCACTCGTAAATTACATCAATGCAACATACAAAATCACTGCTTGCTCGCAGTTCTCATTTGGGTTACAGTCTTCAAAAATTACATTGTCCCATTGGTGACAAATAATGAAAACATCAAAATATGACTAATACATAGTGGCTCTCTGCCGGCCAATAATTCAATACTCATTCAGATAAAAAATATATGCCATTACATTACAATACAGTCATCCCAGAAACTTATCTAATAGGCAAAAATCTGGGTTATAATACATCTCACTGAACTTGTACTATTCAAAACACTCTACTTAGGAAGTCGGCGCCGACATTTTCCTTGCCCTTGACATACCTAATCCTGAATCTATATGACCTTAAAAATAGACTCCATCGTAATAGCTTTGGGCTGTCAAATCTGGCAGAATTCAAATACTCTAATGACCTATGGTCAGTCTGGAGCACAAACTCCTTACCATACAAATACAAAGTAAACTTCTTTACCGCCCAAACGATGGCTAGGCATTCTCGCTCTGAGACTGAATATTTCGTCTCACGAGGCAATAGCTTACGACTGGCATATGCCACAGGATATAACTTTCCCTCATATTCCTGCATAAGAGCAGCACCCAACCCGCGGTCTGATGCATCAGTTGCTAAGACAAATTCTTTTGAAAAATCTGGCAAACATAACACGGGTTTGGAAACAATGGCATTCTTCAGAGAAGTGTACGCTTTCTCCTGCACTTCCTCCCACTGAACTACATTGGGCTGACCCTTTCTAAGCAAATCAGACAGTGGTGCTGCAATCGCTGCAAAGTTAGGTACAAATTCTTGGTAATATCCCACCAGTCCTAAAAATGCTTTCACTTCCTTCTTAGCGGTGGGTCTGGGTGCATCTCGCACCTTACACACATTTTCTTCTAACAGACCAATCATACCCTTTCCCACTGAGTGTCCAACAAAGTCCACTTCAGACGTTCCAATCAGGCACTTGGATGGTCTTGCAGTTAATCCAGCTTGGTCCATCCTCTGCAGCAATTCCTTGAGAGCCTTCACATGCTCGTCGAATGTCTCTGTGTGGATCAGCAGGTCGTCCACATACGCTGTCACATTGTTCAGTCCCTGGGCCAATGGCTTCACGATCCTGTTCAGTGTAGCTCCTGAGTTCATCATCCCGAAGGGCATCCGGGTGAATTCATAGTGTTCGCCCATGGTGACGAACGCTGTCTTGGGAATGTCTTGTTCCCGGACTCGCACTTGCCAGTATCCCTTGCTCAAGTCGATCCGAGAGAATACTCTTCCTCTCGACAGACTCTGGAACACTTCCGATGGGGCTGCTGTCGGATGAGGGTCGAACACAGTGATCTTGTTCAGCCTCCTGTAGTCGATGCAGACTCGGTTGGATCCATCCTTCTTCTTGACCACAACAACCGGTGAAGCATACGCTGATGAGCTCCTGCGTATGATGCCCAACCTTTCCATGGTGCTGAGCTCCTCCTTCAAGGAGTCGCGCATAGCATAGGGCACCGGGTATGGTCGTTGCCGAACAGGTACCTCTGATGTCAGGTCGATGCGATGTTCGCCTAACTGGCAGCATCCGGGGAGATTGGTGAAGATGCGTTGATACTCCTTCACCACGTCGCCGAGTTGTTGACGTTGTTCCGGCGTCAGCTGCGTTCCATATTGGACATCTTCGTAGCCTTCCTTCTGGTCCCAGCTCCCTAGGTCGGCAAGGTCCTCCGTCATTCCACCGTTGTCGCCGTCCACGTCGCAGTCCTCGATGACTGTCATGCCAGCCGACTCCACAGGTTGACTCTCGTCCATCACGTCGTTCTCTGCCAGCACAGTCCCAGCACCATCACCGTCGTCGTCCATCATAGCGTCGACATCTCCAGGTGTGGTGTCGCTCCTGCCGTCGTTCATCCCACACATCTCGGTCACGACAGATGCCGGTCCCATTGCCGCCGCCGCTGCTTGCGTCGTCGCTGGTGTAGTCCTGGGGATATACCTCTTGAGAAGGTTAGCGTGCAATGTCTTCTCTTTCACACCCATCTTGACTTTGTAGTCGTTGACGCCGACAACCGAGACTATCTTGTATGGTCCCTTCCACTGGACTAGGAGCTTGTTGGCGTTTGTCGGCAGCAGTACTAAAGCTTCGTCGCCAGGGCGGAACTTCCTCTCTCGCGCCTTCCGGTCGTAGTAGGTTTTCTGTCTACCTTGTGCCTTTGAGAGCTCTTCCTTCGCTAACTTCCACGTGTCCTCCAGCCGCTCGCGTAGTTCCATGACGTACTGGTAACTGGTCTTTGTCTCCGGCTCCTCTACGTCCTTGGTCCATAATTTTCGCAAGATGTGCATCGGTCCTCTCACCGTTCTTCCGTACAGCAACTCGAATGGGGCGAACGTTGTCGATTCTTGGGGAACTTCACGATACGCGAAGAGCAGCGGGTTAATGTATCGGTGCCACTGCTTAGGTTGCTCCGCGCACAGTCGCCTCAAGGTCTTCTTCAGTGTGCCGTTAAATCGCTCCACCAGCCCGTTGCACATAGGGTGGTAGACTGTGGTGGTCGACTGTCGAATCCCCAGTAGTCTGTTCGTTTCTTTCATGACGTCCGACATGAATTGAGTCCCTTGATCAGATAAGATCTCCTCGGGCACACCCAAACGGCTGTAGATATTTACTAAGGCTTCTGCTACTGTCTCCGCGTCAATCTTCTTCAAGGGGGTCGCTTCAGGGTAACGAGTAGCGTAGTCTACGTATACCAGGATATACCGATGTCCGCCTTCACTTGGGTGGTCAATAGGTCCTACCAGGTCCACGGCCACTCTCCTAAATGGGACGTCTACCACTGGCATACTCTGCAAATGCACCTTAGGAGTCGCTCCCTTGTTCACTGTCCTCTGGCAGATGTCACATGAGCGGCAGTATCTCGCGACGTCACCTTCGATACCAGGCCAGTAAAAATTGCTCATCACCCTGTCCTTCGTCTTCTTCACGCCGAGATGTCCTCCGACGATAGAATCATGGGCAACGCTCAGTACATACTCCCTCAGTTTCTCGGGCAGTACCACTTGTCTTGTAATCGTAGCCTGTCTTATGTCCCTATAAATCCGGTATAGTACACCTCCGTGTCTCTCGAAGTGTACGGACTTGTTGCCTCTGTTGGTCGGAATTTTCTTCTGCCCCAACTTCTTGAGGTCTTCGTCTTCTTCCTGGTGTCGGATGAGTTCCTTCCTATCCACTCCCGCGTGCCGTTCTGCCCTCGGCACCCTCAGCGACGTAGACTGGTCCTTCCTCTTCTCCTGGGCCCTCGTGGTCACCGCTCCTACCATCACCTCAGTATCAGGGTCGTACGGGTCCTTCGCTCCGTCCACGTTCCCGACTACTAGGTCGCAGATGGTCTCCGGGAGACACAGCGCCGTCACTCTGCCCGTCAGGTAAGGCGTTCTCACGTCGATAATGGCTTCCTCCGCCGCTAACAAGGAGTTATCGATCCTCGCGATAAGTTTCTTCCCACCGGTGAGCTGTCCGTCGTCCACCAGTGATCGCCGCACCACCACACCTTCACAGCCGGTATCTCTTAGGACGTCTACTGCTCGATTTCCAATCAAGCCCTTCATCACTGGTAACTTCAGCTTCTCCACGGTCCTTCCGTCACTGCATCCTCCGCACGTAACAGCCACCGCTAACTGGAGCTTCCCGTCCTTCATTACCGCTTGAACGTTGATGCTGGTGTCAGCCGTCGTCGCATCCTGTCTCGACGACTCGTCCGCCGCTATAACTACGGCCGCCGCCGCCTTGTTCGGCTTGCCTCGCCCCGCATCCTTCTGGGCTGGACACATTCTCCGAACGTGGCCTGGCTTTCCACAAAGGTAACATTTCAACTCACCTTTGTCGTTTATCTTGGCACGACACTCCGTCGCCTTATGTCCCGGCCTCTGGCACTTATGGCAGACCTGTGTGCTTCTGTCTCCGTTGGGCCTCTGTCGCACTGGCCGGCTCTGCAGTCTGGCGCTCCCGCTGAGTGTCCGGTTCCTCGCTACCAGGAACGCCTCCGCTGAGTCTGCGACGTCCTGTAGCGTCTTTGGCTTCCTCTCCCTCACATGGGTCGCAAGGTCTGGTGGGCAAACATCCATAAACTGCTCTCTAACGAACAGGTCCCTCACTCCTTCGTAGGTCTTCTAAATCTTTGATAGCTTTATCCACCTCTCTAGGTAAGTCTTGATCCTAGTAAGAAACATCCCGACATCTTCTCCATCTTCAGGCTTACCTTGTCTGAACATGAGTCTGTAACCGTCCTCTGACAGGTTATACCTCTTCTGCAAAGCTTCCTTGACGTTGTCGTAGTCCTTGGCCTCATCGATCGGCAATCGACAGAAGCACTCCAGAGCTCTCCCAGTCAGCAGGGCAGACAGTGATGTCGTCCAGGTGGATCTGTGCCAGTCTGCTGTCTCGGCAAACCTCTCAAAACGAAGTATCCAGCTATCAAGGTCGTCCTTCCCATCCTGAAATGCAGGTAGCTTGGGTCTCTTGGAACTGGCGTGGTCGCTGGTCCCCTGCGTCGACTCGCTGATGGCGGATCCTCTCCATCTCCAGCTCGTGCTTCATCTTTTCTCTTTCCAGCTGAGCCTGTCGTTCCATCTTCAGTTGCTCCATGCGCTCTTGCCTCTCTCTTTCCTCCTTCAGTTGCTCCATGCGCTCTTGCCTCTCTCTTTCCTCCTTTAGGCCTTCACGGATGTAGTCCTGTCTTTCCTTTCCAGTGAGCTCCAAGGCGTCTGCTTCCTGGCCAAGCCTTCCAATAGCCTCTGACATGTTGTGGATATCCTCGATGATGATTACACAATTTAATGTACTTTAGAAACACTTCGATGGTCTGAATTGAATCTGTTCTAATCTGATCGGATCCCGGACGAGCCCCCAATATGTAACAGTTGAAGCAAATTTCAGCACGTTATGATGGGGCGAGTCAGATGAACTGATCGTCTGCCCCTTAAAAACGAAACTGTCTCGAACTGTTGTAAAAATAAATAACAGGATCCGATGAACAATTAATACTAACGTTTAATAACTGTAAACAAGAGCTGATATCCACAGGTTACTTACACCTAGCTAGCCGGGAAGACACACTTCTAACTATGACTGGATTTGCACATCTACGATTTACACCCACGACTTTCACCCTATGATTTGCACACTCCTGCTCGCCTGGCCCTCCTTATATATATTCTGTCCAGGAACGTTCAGGAAGCGGCTTAACCGCCCCATAAGCACGAGACAGACCTAGATCGTTCGGGACACATACCAGCCACCCAATCGTACACAGACACGTCACAGAATTACATCACTCAAGGTCGACCTAGCGTAATCTCGGATACCGCAGTACCTTCTTAGACCTTCTAGATTTTCTACAGTGAAACAAACAAGCCACATCAAAGAGAAATACCGGCCTTGCTGGCGAGAGGGGGGAGGAAGGTCGCCGAGTGAGGCTCGCCAAGCGGGGGGGGGGGGTGAGAAAATATCGATCGTCCTACTAGTGGGACGCTACACAGCCTTATACGTCACAATAACCAGATAAACTCAATCAATGCGTCAATGTAGACACATGACTCACACAGGCATTATATTAAACAAAGGAATGTACCAACACCATAATGATAAAGGTCTAATGAAAAAAAAATACACCAAACACGACGCTAGACAAGAAAAGACGAACGATAACAGACCCTACAGTCTGAATATAATTACAAATAGGTGAGAAGAGAGCAAGAGAGACGTCTTCCAAAAGAGACGAGGAAGATGTGAACGCCACAATCTAAACAAATATACAGGTCCCTAACAAAGACTATTCTCACGAATGCGAATCCTCACTGTTTTAATCACCACTGGTTGTTGCGAGACCGCAGACGTTGTCGTCGAAACGGGAAAGTCGGCGACCAAGCCACCACTTTGGCACAGAGGACACGCACACGTAAGAACCCTCGCCGACCTCCCGCAGTTCTAACAAAGAAGAAAAGTATAAAAAGCCTGTAAAACACGAGGAGGAACACTCAACTCCCCAGACGCAGACAAAATTTTAGGATGGAATCACTTAACTTTCAAGGAACTGGGTGGTAATTCCTTTAGCCCTTGCGTACACCACAGTCAGTCTTTTTTGTCTTTCACCGTTCCAAGTTCTGTTCTGTAGTCTCCCTGGCCTCGGTCATCGGGTCAATGGGAGAGCAGCGACATATGTGGAAGTAAAAATAACAAAGCAGTATACAAAACTAAATAATAAATAATTTTAAACTAGCTCAACGTGCGACACCCCGTGAGCGACGGATCATGAAAAGAACAAAAATGTAATGCAAACAAAGAGAAAAGGTGATTATAATCTAACTAATTTAAGAAATTAAGGATTAAGAAATTTGGTAAGTCCCCTCCAGTGTCGCGATGTGGGTTAGATGGGGAGAATTCGACTGACACTCTTTCGAGGTCCGCTCCCACAATCGACGAACACACAAAAAAAAAATACTTGCACTCTAAAAACTAAATAAATCAATTGCTTTGATTTTTAGCAGAACTGTAGGGCAGTTTAATTACAGGAATTAATGTAACAAATATAATTATAAATATAAATATCAATTCAAAGGCAACTGAATCTAACTAATGAAACTACAGCTTTCTATAAAGACTAACTTATTCACTCTAACTACTTGCAGGTCATATGAGTTAGATGCCAAATAGAATCCGCGCACGTGGCGACGGATATAACAGTTTAAATTCTATTAATTCAATGAGACATGTTATGATATGGACATTTCCTCTAGACACGCCATGGAGAATGCTTGTACAACCATGCGTTGTCTGGCGGTAGCTCTGAAACTGTCTTCACAAGTAAGTAGAACGGTTCACTTTCATCATTACAAATTAGTATGGACTCTCACCATGCGGCCCTCACTGGGAGTGAGAGCGCTGG
This sequence comes from Onchidella celtica, assembly GCA_963931925.1. Taxonomy (NCBI): domain Eukaryota; kingdom Metazoa; phylum Mollusca; class Gastropoda; order Systellommatophora; family Onchidiidae; genus Onchidella; species Onchidella celtica. The sequence continues at coordinate 37,039,509 of OZ007575.1, read as the reverse complement.
ATGTAAAAGCTGTGGGTTCATATCAAACCAGGTAGCTTAGGCTCTGGAGCTTTGAAACATCACGCTCCTCACAATATGGACTGCTCAACTGCGTCTCTATGTCTCTCATCTGGCTGAGGACTATCGCCGTCCACTTCGTAAATGGATTGTCTACATGTGGCATCTATCTAAGCTCTGCACGGGTTTAAATACTAAAGCTATGTCTCGACCTTCCATCCAGATTCATACATTTGATTGGTGCAGTCGCTTCAGCTCAGCCTGCAATATTAATTTATGCTTGTCACGGCCTTGCGCCAAATCAAGGTCACGTTTACCTAGACAATTTAAAATGCGAAACATTAACTACTAAAATCTTCAAACCCCCGTGCTTTCTACTCTTATGCACGAATTTCCGAACGCCAACTAAGCGTCTAAATAAACTACCTTTACTCGCCCCTTATCTATGTTAATCAAAATCACGGGGTCGAGAACTGCTCTGTCATTCCTAGCTATACATTTATTCTGTCTCGCCCCTCCTTCTCTCCATCTATCAGAAAAAAGGTGTTTCAAAACAAACTGTTCACGAGAACAGCTCAAGGACAAATTACGCTGGTTATAATCAACAAGATCGTAAAAATTAACTCACTGACGTCGTGACCTAGCACGGCATTTATGATCCTAATGTGATCATGACACATATAGTTCAATTTTTTATTTATTTTTGTCCATTTCTCCAAGTAACACCCTATGATTTTTACAAGTGTTGAAGGTAAGCACCACGGCAGCTATAATGTTAAGTTAACTTATTGATTCTCGCTAACTCGTTCGTTAGTGCAGTTTTTTGCGGCTCTTAGGAGCTAAATAATCTTTAAAAAAACGAATAGTTACAACCTCTCCCTCTCTGACCTATCTGTCATGAGTGGAGTGAGCGGGATTCAAGGATTACGGGGGCATGGAAGTGAAGGATTGACTCACGGGATAGTGAGGCTGCTCACCTATATTGACTTCTGTTAGTTAACGTTAAAGCGTGAAATGTTGTGAGTTGGGGGGGTCTGCATGAGGCGAGAGCGCTGTACTGACAATCACTGCAAGTTAAGGAGTCCCAGGGGACAGACGTGAGATCAGAGGCAGTCGGGAGATTGTTGTGTGTTTTCCAGTGATGACTGGTAGGTTGAACTATGATTTATAATTATGATGATTGATGTATTATATTCGCCTATGACCATGATGTAAATAAGTATATGTGAGGAATGTGGAAGTCAGTGATTACTGTGTATAGAAATGTGCGCCATGAGCGATAGATGTAAGTTAGGTTCATGGATTCGTAGCGAGAGTGAGTGCTGTGTGGTACGGTGGAGGTGTGTTACCGTAAGATGTGTGGTGAGTGAAAGGTGGACTATTGTGGGTACGCTTCATGGTTTGTAATGAGGGGTGAAGTGGTTAGAAATGGTATGGTATTATACCAATGTAATGTTCTTCTTGTAGGTGCCGGGGTCGGGCAGAGACGCCACCCGCGGTAAGCGAACTAGCACAGGGGATAGGCCAGCATAGGGCCGAAGGCTACGCATAGGCCAGTGGAGTGAAGCTGTCGAGCAGGACAGGAGGGGCGCATGAGTCGTGGCAGTCTGGCCACAGACAGGGATGTGTATATAATTGTGAATGTGCTCTTAAGATGTACTACATGTGATAGTGATATACGACTGTGCTATTGTGAGATTAATGTGAATTGAACTATTAACGTGCTATTGCCATGTTGAGGAGCTCTTGGAATGCTCAGGTGTTATTGCCATAGGAATGTGTTATTAAGACATTGAGTGGAGAGGCTGAAGCCGACGTGTATTTAAAAGTAACTACCGGGTTGTGGACCCGAGGAAGATTGCTTGAGGGAAAGAAGGCCGTTGGACGGCAGTTGATTAGAATAATATAATGTATGTAATTGCACTGTTATCTTTATCTTTATGTGTAATAAATGTGTGAGTCTGATGGGTTGTTCTGTTAAGTGTTATACGTCTTCGTTCGTGATTGTTGTCCTGTTATAATTATTACATCTCCCAGTCTGGGATTTGTGACACTATCCCTGCACCCTCTCTCTTTTTCTCCTCTCTCTCTCCCTCTCTCTCGTTTCTACTTCTCTCCTCCCTCTCTCTCCCACACTCTCTTTCTCAAATACAATCTGTCATGCCAATTAGTGCGCTGCGCAGGCTGTTCCTGTCAGGAAAAAGTGCACCAAATTGAATGCACGTGAAAGGCAGTCAAATAACACCTAGAAAGCCGAAAGTTGTCAGAGAACGACTGTTACGATGTTGCTATTCTAAATGTTACGGATTTGGGGGGAATCCGTCTACTTAAGGTTTCGACTGCATTTAAAACGAGAGGTACTTAATATCTAATCTTTCGTACCATGCCACACACTAAGAACAATCTGAATAAGTTTCATAAACAGACCTGCAGGGCCACAAATTTAATTACATTAATTACCCTAACAATTTTGTCTAGATCTATTATATAGTAAAGACAACATCAGCAGCCTCAAATCCAAATTCAATAATACTTCACTAGAATTCTACTCTAGATTCCTATAATATTATTATACTTCTGACTCACAAACAATCTAAGTACTAATTATATATATCTCAGATCTGGTCTGCCTACTATATATCAATCAATACACTAATATGGTCTCTGGCGACAATGTCATCTCAGCCAGTTGTGCCTAACGCTTATAATAATCGAGCCCGTCAATACAAACTGACGTAGTTAAGTCTAGAGATCTACTCTAGGATGGGCTGGCAATGCCCAGCCTCATCCAGACAAATTAATCACAATTCACAGATGTGTATGCCATACATTCATACTAGTTGCAAGTCTATATACATCTTTATCTTGCATTCTTGGGTAGCACTCCTAGTATATGCGGCAATCCTGTCCTACTGGATAACTTATGTTCAGCTCCTCGTTCATGGTTGAGTCATCAATAGACAAACACTTACGATTATTCCCTGGTGTTAGAGACCAGGGAACGATGGACAATAGCGGTGGGCATATCTCATTCAGGCATATGGATTCATCTCAAATGTCTATAGTGGACTAGATATGAAGTCGTACAACGCTTTATGATTCTTCAGGCAGAATCGTGCCGACGCCTGCACAGATTGGAGTTTTCTGTATGGAGTGCAGGATATATGTCTGGGCTGACTTTTATACTGTCTAGCCACCTGCAACTACCGTCCAAATCCCTAGATTTCATTGGTGCGGTCAGCTCCGAGCTGAGCTCGCAGTATAATTTATTCTATTGTATAAGTCGGTTACGGCCTTGTGTCACGAGTGGAGTGAGTGCAATTAAGGGGATTGCTACAGAGCGGGTGGAGAGTAAAATTAACGCACGGAGACAGGGAAGAAAAGTCGTGCATGTCATGAGTGGGGGGTCTGAATGAGACGAAAGCGCTGTATAACTATCAATGCAAGTTAGAAGGTCCTAAGGAGCGGATCTGTGAATAATAGCCCATCGGGCAGACATAAAGGGAGCAGTCGAGAAGACTAGGAGAAAGTCTTTCCAGTTATGACTGGTACGTAGAATGTTGATTGATTATTATGATTGATGTATTATATTATATTCGTCTATTACCATGATGTGAATAAGTATATGTGAGGAATGTGGAAGTCCTTGATATTGGATATAGCAATGTGCGCCATGAGCGATAGATGAAAGTGAGTTCATGGATTTGTAGCGCGAGTGAGTAGTGTGTACTCCGATGGTGTGTTACCGTAAGATGTGTGGTGAGTGAAAGGGGAACTAGTGTGTGTACGCTTCATGGATTGTAAGGAGAGGTGGAGTGAATAGAAATGGTAGGGTATTATACCAATGTAATGTTATTCTTGTAGGTGTCGGGGACGGGCCGCAGAGCCACCTCGATGAGCACAGGGGATAGGCCAGCATAGGGCCGGAGGCCACACATAGGCCAGAAGTGAGGCTGTCAGTGTAGGACAGTAGAGGCACATAAAGTCGTGGCAGTCAGGCCACGGACAGGGACGTAGATATGAGAGTGAATGAGATACTACATTGTTGCCATGTTGATAGGCTAGTGAACTGATATTATGTTGTTGCCATGTTGATGGCTATGGAAATAATAATGTGTTATTGCCCTGCTGAGGTGCTAGGGGAGTGCTACGGTGTATGACAATAGGAAGGTGATGTTGAGAGACTGCGGTGCCAGTGAATCATTAATGTACTATTAAGACCCTGAGGGGAGAGGCTGAGGCCGAAGTGCCTTTAGGAGTAACTACCGGATTGTGGATCCGAGGGAGAGTGTGTGTGAGAATAAGGCCGTTGTACGGCAGTGCATTTCAATGATATAATGTATGTAATTGCGCTATTATATGTATAATTAGGTTCAATAAATGTGTGAGTCTGATGGATTGTTTTGTTAAGTGTTAAACTTGTTTGTTCGTGATTGTCGTCCTGTCATAAACTATTACATCTCCCAGTCTGGGATTTGTGACACTGGGGGCTCGTCCGTTGTGACACTGGGGGCTCGTCCGTTGTGACACTGGGGGCTCGTCCTGTTTACCTGTGGTCATTTTGACATTGTGTAGTCGTTATATCTAGTTGTTTTTCTGTTGTGCTAGGAATTCGTGCTGTTGTCCTTGTTCGTGGGATGAATGGAAATTTCATGATGATATGATTTATGTATGTTTATGAATAATAATATGTATTGATGCATGTATTGCTATGAATAGGTATTAATGTGTATTTAAACTTTCCAGAGTGTGTGCGTGCAGCCTGAGGAGACAAGTAGCCAGAGCTCCGATTAGGTCGAGGACTTAAACTCATAAGGTTGAAAGTTAAGTGAAACTGAAATTTTGTACCCTGGATTGAGGGCTGTCTTTTCATCTGTCTGTTTCCCTGTTTTTGCTGTTTTCGTTGTAATTGATTATACGGGCGGTGGCGCGGGTTTGCTGTGTTGAACTTAGTTTATCCTTTTAAAAAGGTGTGGTAAACTTTGGAACTTCGTTCATCACAGTGAACAGTTCTGTAGGGACCTGTAATATTGTTTAGTTGTAGCGTCGATATCTTCTCTGTTCCGCAGGAAGACGTATTCTCTTGTCCCTCTTTCTACCTATCTATAGATACGTTCTTTTTTTTCAGACTCTGTTCTTGTTCGTACCTTGTTGTGTAATCGGCGTAGTAGGTTGCATTCTTTTTTTCCATTATAGTTTTTTTTTGTAGAAGCTTTGTCCTAGTCTGGTTCGTTGTCCTTGACGTACTTGTGGTCCTTCTACTGAATTTCCTTATTATTGTCTTTTCTACTCTTTTTTATTGTTAATAGGGCAATACATTTTATAAATATAGAATTAGTTGGGAAGTACGTAAATTTCTGAATTGTATTTGAGACAATTGGGTATTGTTATACCTGGTGTGATCTCAGGTCTCTGGTCGTGTCGTTAGTATCATACCGACAGGTTATCCGTTTTTTTTAAATATATACCATAACCATAAATCTGTGAAATGGCGGAACTCCAACAACTAATGAAGTTGGGTAAGGAACTTGGCCTGGAGGGAGAAGAGCTACGCGGCTGGATTAAAGAACAGCAGGCAGAAATGCGCGATGAGCGTGCTAAGGATAGAGAGCAGGAAAAAAAGGCTCAGGAACAGGAAAGGGAGTTTAAGCAACAGGAAAGGGAGGCTAAGGCTCAGGAGCAGGAGAGGGAGATAAAGTTAAAGGAGATAGAGGCGCAAGTAAAGATTGCGGAGTTAGAACTCAAGAAGAATACGCCAGCGGAAACGGCTGAGCGGCAGGTACACAATAAAGGTGGCGTTAGGATTAAGCTCCCTACGTTCGACGACCGGAAGGACGACATAGACGCCTTCCTTTACAGGTTCGAACTGAACGCACAATTGCAATGGGGGGAAAATAAGGAATTATGGGCCACGTACCTGGCGTCGCTATTGCAGGGGCGAGCGTTAACCTACTTTAAAGAGCTACAGCGCGAAGACGTGCAAGATTACGATAAGCTGAAGGCTTTGCTGCTTCGCCGATTTGCGCGTACCGAGGAATATTTCCGGGAGCAGTTTAGGCGGGCACGTGCAGATACCAGGGAGGACTTTGCTGCCTTCGTCGCGAGACTAACGGAGTATTTCGCGAACTGGGTAGACTTGGCGCATGTGGGCGCGGATTTTGCCAAACTGAAAGACTTAATGATCCGTGACCAGCTGTACGCGTCGTGCCACAAAGATCTGGTGGCTTTCCTGAAAGAGAACGAACCCGCGACGGTGCAGGAGGCGTCTAAGTTGGCGGAGGCATACCGTACGGCGCATCCGTCCAAACCAGTCGCCAGGGCGTACGTCCAAGATGCTGGGTACGTCGCCGTTGTCGAGGGGTCGCCGGCAGGACTTAGGGACAGGTCGCGTTAGCGTGGTGCCTATAGCGGGCAAGCCCAGGGGCAGCGTAGGGGCTATCACCAATCACCGGCACATGGATCCGGTAAGTTTGACCGAGCAGGAGGGCTAGGTCGCGGTAATGGCCGGGGGCGAGTTGTGACCTTTGCCGATGACCGACGGCATAGGGACTCTAGTTCCGGTCGCGAGGGGTCACGGGGACCCAGGCCTAGAGCAGCACAGGGAGCGGAGTGTTGGACTTGCGGACGCGTGGGTCACTTTTCGCGCGAGTGTAGGGCCGCGAAGTGTTGGAACTGCGGAAGAGCAGATCACATCAGCGTGAACTGCCCTGCAGGTAGGATAGCGGCGAACGTGGACAGTAGCTCCAGTCCATGTTCCCCAAATAAATTTCATCATGCGGCTGCGTGTGTTACATCGGACAACGGAGGCGGACAGTATTCTAAGTGTCCCAGTTGTGAGAAGTTATTATCTTCCGGTGTTTTACCTTGTGGGAGAAAGATCCCCGTTATAAATTCATGTCATACAGGAGGTGGTCTTAGGGTTTATCCGGGGTTTGTTGGGGACGAACCGGTCTCGGTTTTACGAGATACAGGATCTACCGTTGTGGGAGTGCATAGGGATTGCATTCGGGATTCACAGCTTACAGGTGAGACTGTCCCGTGCATCCAATTTTCGGGGGCCATTGAGAAATTACCCATGGCAAGAATAATGATAGATACACCTTTCCTTAGCGGGGAAGTCGAAGCAGTCGTTGGTTGTTTTCCAGGCGCCCAGCTCATCATTGGGAATGTATCACGGGTGGTTTCCCCTCCCGATGAGAACGTGCAAGCATGGTCGCAATCAAAAGGTATTGACTTTTGCGCCGCGGTCGAAACACGCCGACGGATAGCCGATAAAGATAAGATTAGACCTTTGGCTACGCCAGCGGTCAACCTAGATATCACGCCAGAGCGCTTGGCGAGATTACAAAGGGAGGACCCATCATTAAACCCATGTTTTGGGGAAGCGCGAACCGAGAAAACGAGGAGATATAAGAACGGGTCATCTTCTTTTTTTGTCCAGGGGGGCATTCTGTTCCGTATGTACGTCACAGTGGCTTCCGTTCAAAAGCAGGTCGTCGTGCCACGGTCGTTAATTGCTACAGTATTGCGTCTGGCCCATGATGTTCCATTAGCGGATCATATGGGAAGTGCTAGAATCAAGCAGAGAATTCTGAAAGATTTTTATTGGCCGTCAGTATACAGAGATGTACGTTTATATTGTAAGACGTGCAGTGCGTGCCAAAAGACGACGCATAAGGGTCGTTCACCCCAGGCTCCTCGTCAAGAGATCCCCACGGTTTCGGAACCGTTTAAAAAGGTTTCAGTACCTTGTTGATTTAAGAGAAAGACTATCTGCAGCGCGCACTATAGCAGAAGAAGCGTCTAGTATCGCTTCGAAAAGAGCAAAAGACTATAAAGATAGAGGGTCCAAACTGAGAATTTTTAAGCCAGGAGACAAGGTTCTGTTGTTGTTACCTACGGACCATAATAAGTTATTGATGACATGGAAAGGTCCTTATGTTATTGAGCGAGTTGTTTCAAAGGTAGATTACGCTATCCACATTGATGGAGCGAGTAAGGTTTTCCATGTTAATATGCTACAGAGATTTTATGAGAGACCACAGTATCTGTGTGCACAGACAAGACCAAAGGAGACTGTCTTCTCTACTGCTTGTACGGGGGTCGTAGACCAGTTGGACTGTGACGTAAGCGACACCGAGGCGCAGGAAGAGTTACAAATTCAATTGCCGGAGTTAACTCCGACACAAGGTTACAGGGACGTTAAAATTAACCCTGACCTTACGAGTTCAAGGAGTAGGGAACTTGAGACCCTGTTAGCGTCATTTCCGGATGTTGTTACGGATTTGCCGGGTCGCACTACGGTGATCCAGCACCAAATAAAGTTGACTTCCGATAAGCCAGTATTTCTTAGACCGTATCCGTTGCCTTTTTCTTCGAGGGATAGGGTCATAAAGGAAGTTGAGTCAATGTTGAAGTTAGATGTGATAGAACCATCAACATCGCCGTATTCATCACCCATCGTCCTCGTGAAAAAACTTGATGGATCGGTGCGGTTCTGTATTGATTTTCGAAGATTGAACACTATTACGGTAGGCGATAGGGAGCCTATTCCGTTTCAGGAGGAATTAATAGCTTCATTGGCCGGGTCCACGTGGTTTTCCAAGATAGATTTGACGAAAGGGTATTGGGAAATCCCGCTTACTGAGGAGTCTAAACAATACACGGCGTTCCAAACGCCCATTGGATTATTCCAATTTAAGGTCATGCCATTTGGGTTGGTAAACGCACCAGCGACGTTTGCACGATTAATGAGATTGGTGTTGAAGGACATACCTAATGTCGTGTCATTCTTTGGTGATATAGCATGCCATACGTCGACATGGTCTGATCATATTCAGACACTAACAGTAATTTTTCAACGATTACGCCAGTTTGGGCTAACTGCTAAACCCGCAAAGATGGATTTGGCATGTCCAGAGATAATATTCTTAGGACATATTGTGGGTAGAGGTGTTCAGAGACCTGAAGTAACAAAAATTGACAAGTTAGTAGGGTTGCAAATCCCTAAAACAAAGAAACAAGTCAGAAGCTTAGTGGGAATTTTAAATTATTACAGAAAGTTCATTCCAAATTTTTCCTCCTTGTCATCTTCTCTTACTGACCTTACTAAGAAGGGACAACCCGATAAGGTCCAGTGGACGTCTGAATGTCAGACATCATTTGATAATTTGGTGACAGCATTATCATCGTCACCCATTCTGATATTACCCGATTTTCGATCTAATTTTATCCTCAGAACGGATGCGTCGGACTCTGGTGTCGGCGCTTGTCTTCTACAGGAGAAGAACGAATGTCTCCATCCTGTATGTTATGTCAGTAGGAAGTTATTGCAGAGAGAAAGGAAGTATTCTGTGATAGAGCGTGAGTGTCTTGCCATTGTCTGGTCCGTCCAGAAACTAGGACGTTATCTCATGGGACGAGAATTTTGTATCCAGACGGACCACAAGCCACTGACATTTTTGTCGAAGAATCGTTCGTCCAGCCCACGCTTGTCTAGATGGGCATTGGCTTTACAGCCGTACACCTTCGTTATTCAACCAATTCCAGGAACCAGCAATCATATCGCCGACTACCTTAGTCGAGCCTAGGGGAAGATTTCAGGAGCTTATACATCGGAGGACAGGAACATTGACGGGATCTGTGTGAATGAGTCGACCTTAAAATATTGACATTATAAATATGATATGAAGAATGGTTGATAGGTTGAGTGGTTTTTGATTCTGTATTAGATATTGTGTTTAGTTAGCTATTCATGATGTGACACATATATGCATATTGTAGGCCATATTGATCCCCATATTTTCCCCTGATTTCGGTATTTTATATACTAGGGGAACTGCTAGGTCATTTTTCTAGTGTAGGTATTGCTCACGCTCACTCGTTGACAGTCATCTTGATGCGATTTGAAATTAATTGCATTAATTTTTTTGGGGTGGGGGATGATGTCACGAGTGGAGTGGGTGCAATTAAGGGGATTGCTACAGAGCGGGTGGAGAGTAAAATTAACGCACGGAGACAGGGAAGAAAAGTCGTGCATGTCATGAGTGGGGGGTCTGAATGAGACGAAAGCGCTGTATAACTATCACTGCAAGTTAGAAGGTCCTAGGGAGCGGATCTGTGAATAATAGCCCATCGGGCAGACATAAAGGGAGCAGTCGAGAAGACTAGGAGAAAGTCTTTCCAGTTATGACTGGTACGTAGAATGTTGATTGATTATTATGATTGATGTATTATATTATATTCGTCTATTACCATGATGTGAATAAGTATATGTGAGGAATGTGGAAGTCCTTGATATTGGATATAGCAATGTGCGCCATGAGCGATAGATGAAAGTGAGTTCATGGATTTGTAGCGCGAGTGAGTAGTGTGTACTCCGATGGTGTGTTACCGTAAGATGTGTGGTGAGTGAAAGGGGAACTAGTGTGTGTACGCTTCATGGATTGTAAGGAGAGGTGGAGTGAATAGAAATGGTAGGGTATTATACCAATGTAATGTTATTCTTGTAGGTGTCGGGGACGGGCCGCAGAGCCACCTCGATGAGCACAGGGGATAGGCCAGCATAGGGCCGGAGGCCACACATAGGCCAGAAGTGAGGCTGTCAGTGTAGGACAGTAGAGGCACATAAAGTCGTGGCAGTCAGGCCACGGACAGGGACGTAGATATGAGAGTGAATGAGATACTATATTGTTGCCATGTTGATAGGCTAGTGAACTGATATTATGTTGTTGCCATGTTGATGGCTATGGAAATAATAATGTGTTATTGCCCTGCTGAGGTGCTAGGGGAGTGCTACGGTGTATGACAATAGGAAGGTGATGTTGAGAGACTGCGGTGCCAGTGAATCATTAATGTACTATTAAGACCCTGAGGGGAGAGGCTGAGGCCGAAGTGCCTTTAGGAGTAACTACCGGATTGTGGATCCGAGGGAGAGTGTGTGTGAGAATAAGGCCGTTGTACGGCAGTGCATTTCAATGATATAATGTATGTAATTGCGCTATTATATGTATAATTAGGTTCAATAAATGTGTGAGTCTGATGGATTGTTTTGTTAAGTGTTAAACTTGTTTGTTCGTGATTGTCGTCCTGTCATAAACTATTACATCTCCCAGTCTGGGATTTGTGACACCTTGCACTAAAACAGACAAGGTCAATTTAAAATGTCAAAACAACTACCGTACTGAAATCTTTAAACCCTCGTGCTTTCTACATTTTATGCACGAATTTCTGAACGCGACTAAGCGTCTTAAACTATCTATCCTTATTCACCCCTTCTCTTCCCTTCTAAGTGTTCATCAAAATCACGGGGTCGAGAACGGCTCTGTCACTCCTAGCTATACATTTATTCTATCTCGCCCCACTTTCTTTCCATCTCTAAAACAAAAGTGTTTCAAACAAACTGTTCACGAGAACAGCTCAAGGACAAATTACGCTGGTTAGAATTAACAAGTGAAAATTTACTCACTGAACTCGTGACCTAGCACGGCATTTATGGACTTAATCTGTTCTTGACAACAACGTCAAACTTAATCGCAAAAATAGCGAAAAATAGACGCTTCGGTGTCGGTAATTATCAATTTTCGCGCCTATGCTCTAAGTAAGATTATAATTTGTGGCCTGTATAAAAATTTTGAAGCTTTTATACTTTTTCCGGTTTAGTTAGTAAAGCTGGGTTTTCATGTGTACAGAAAAGGATATAGTAAAAAGAAAGAGTCTTTCCACGTGTATGGAAACTGCGTGAGGAAATATTTTTCTTTCTGTTTCACTACTTGAGAGGTTTTTGACGTTTCCGTTTCCGTATAGGCCTAAATGAGAACCCAGCTTAACTGGTGCCAAGTATCGATCGGCAAGTCATGAAATAATTATAATTACATGTATAGTCGTCCCCTTAGAGTGATAAGGTTCCATCTCCATGGGCTGAACCACAGACTAATAAAATAACCAGACTGGATGAGCCCATTGTGTGACGTCACAAAACAGCAAAAGGTCATGAACCATCCGCCACATTAGGTTTACGGTTGCGACCGTAGTCTGTGGGCTGAACTGAGTTAATTAAGCACTACACACTATTTCTACAGGCCTTCTCTATTGTGTCTCGAAATATCAAGCGAATATGGTGTGCAATTTGTAATGTAAGTATTACTAAAAGTAAAAAAAAAGAAAAAAAAGTCGTACCACTATAAGCTATGAGGACATGAAAAATCATCAATTTCTCAAAACTTGAGGGAAGAGAGTTAGAACCTTGTCAGTGTAAGGGGACATAGTGTTGACTGATATTGACTGATTAAGTTACTGACGTTGTAAGAATGGACGGCGACACAACTACATTGTATATTGTGCACTAGAAAATACCTCAACTGAGCTCCGCTGTAAATGCAACAAGGAAGATTTAACTAACACTGACACAGATCTGAATGACCTTTTAACAAACCAGCTTGGCGTCGCGACAATTCGGTCCGGAACATACGACATTTTTGGTATCAATTTTGGAGTTATTGATACCTAATAAAAGAGGTGTACATGTATTTCCCCTTCCATTTGACATCGACTCCATCAATAAGTGGCGGTATTTGACTGACATACTGTCGGTGTTCGGGACTCGCTGGACTCAGAATCAGTTCTGAAAAAATTGCGATAGAAGATGAGCGATGTTTCTAGATAGCAAAGGGTACGTGTTATTTAAACTGCCTACATGAAATTTGTTGAAAAAATGTGAAATGCCTAATGTTTTCTCAAGGTCACGAACATATAATATCCAAATTATTAAATAAAACAAAAGCGCGTGAGAAATCGAACATGACTCATATATTTTTTTTTTTATCTACAGCGCTGATTACATGTGTTTATTTATCTTCTAAAGCGCATATTTTTGAATAAACAAATCAACTTTCATCACATTTCTACAAGTAGGCCTATGTAGGCCTACATATACCGGTACTGGTTATAGCTTATCAGTGTGAACAAACCTAAGGTTTCGGCCACATTCGGACCTCAAAGTTTATTTACCCACAACCTGTAACAGTTGGTTAAAGTTTGAAATATAATGTCATTCAGTGTGGTATCGGAAAAAAAAAATGCACACGAAATCTTTGACTGACCACAATAATAATTATGCCCTCTCGCACGAGACGGCTCAATAATAATCGTACTCTCATAATCTCCAATGCACCACAGCTTAACTCTCTCTCTCTCTCTTTCTTTCTCTCTCTACCCCCCCTCTCTCTCTCTCTTTCTCTCTCTCTCTCTGTGCGAGTCTGAAAAATACCGTGACAACCCTGGCTGTATGCGGCTAAAGGATAATGATCATGAAAGTGTTGATGATGAAGATAATGGTGATGTTAAAGATGACACTGATGATGATAATGATGATGATGATGAATTATGATGGTGTCAAACAGGCCCAAATGGTGAGGTGGCTGTCGCCGTGGAGTGGGAAATCGCAGCTGTAAAGTCCGAAGTTTTCTGGTCCATAAATTTTGCACCTAAAACAAGTTTTCCTTTCTCTCCACATGCCATTCAATGCCCGCGAACGGGAAGACCAATAGAAACGCTTGAACTTGTCACATGATCAAAATATTATTTTCAGGGTAGAATGGGCGATACCATAAATTTTCAGTAGTCGCAACTTCTAATTACTTTTCAAGTATCTGAAGTATAAAATAGACACGACTATACTGATTGCAGGAGTGAGATGGAGTGAATTTGGTTGAAGAACAAAGCTAGTTTATTTCTCTCATGGACAAAGATCATACACGTCCTAGCACAACTACAACTATCATACTATTAGAAAATAGTGTGCTGCTGTCCAAGCAAGAACTCGCAGTTAAGGCATATTCTGTTTAGATTCTATACATTTCCTATTCAAATCCTTTATTGTTCGATTGCTTTATCTGTTAAGTGTTGGATTTCCAAGTTTTTTGTGTTTTTTTTTCCTTGAAAAAGGCTGTTCCCGAAATATTGGCCATTTTCTGTCTTAATTCTCTTTTAGTTTGTATTTCATTGTATCGTTTGGGTATTATTTCTTCTGTGAAGCTGTGCCACATTAACTTTTTCTTTTTGCCCAATTTTGACATTGCTTATAACCTTGCTGCGACCCCACAGTTTTTTCTGCGGTTTTTATCTTTTTGTATTTATATCCAATTGTAATAGTCATTGAATGAGCTTCCAGAAATGTGATTTTAACAAAGATTACGAAATGGGACAGAATTTTTGTTTTGAGAAAATGAAGGTGCAGAGGCAAATTTTATTTAAAATTATTTCAGTAATGGATAATCTAGCAATATTACTATTAGGCCATTTTTTTAATTAGTGGATTAAGTATTACTTTCATGACAAGTAATCAAAGTAATCGACACGTAGTAATCAAAATGCGCGACTCTACGTCGAGGGTCGACTTCCTTTTCGAGCCGAGCGAAGCATGAATGAAGGCACATGCGCTGCTGCGGATTGAGGTATGTTGTAAGTGGCGGCTGCTTGTTCACTTCAAGAAAAATCACTTGATCTAACACTGATTTAGCATAAGGGAGGAGTACCTTACTCGAGCGCCACTTTGTCAGATTGTCAGAGTGATAAGTAACGACGTGAGGGTCTAGTCCGTTTGTATCATCGAGGCCGTAGGCCGATGTTCGTCTGGGCAGTAGGCCTAGATCTAGATCTAGTAGATCTAGATCTAGTCGGATTGACATATCAGGGAAAGCCCCCGGGGTAGCTACGGAACTCCTTCCTTGAGATCTTCTTAGTTTATGCTAGGAAGGAGTTCCGTACTCGAGCGCCAAAGACCAGAAACTAACTAAAAGAGATGATACATAGGCATAGCTACCCCGGGGTAGATTGAACAGGATTAGCACGCACAAGATTCAAATTGGAATCAAATGAAATAGATCTAGATCTAGATCTAGGACTAGAGTCACTCAACACCTTACCGACCACCTTAGCCGTATATAGACTAGCCTTTACCCGGGAATTGCGGGCTAAACTGCTGTAATTTGGATTAATGTCGCAAATTGATGTCGCAAAATGCCAAGCTGTTATGGTCGGTAAGGGATGCACACTCAATTTTCCCACCCCATTGATCTTATCCCGGCTCTGTAAAGATATGTTTCTATGGTACATTTTTCCTTACCGACCACCTCTTGACAAGGTTTGCCTTACCGACCACTTCAGTTTACCTTACCGACCAGCAGATTTAGAGGTGTTAAAATCAAGGCAATGCTTTTAATTAAGAGTTATATGTTGATGGAAACCATTGTATAGAGAGTGGATTCATCTGAGCTTAGCTGGGATTTTACATCATTGCAAACACAGTTTAGGTTATGTTGGGGATGGTAACAAACAGTCAACCAAAATTACTATTTCATTAGCACCGCAACAAGGAAACAGACATTTAACTCTCAAACGTTTTCTCATCGACCACCGGTGATCGACACATGTAACAATGATTTTTTGCATGAAAATTAATACATATAAATATCAAAATAAACGTTCTTGAGAGACAAATGCCATATTTAACGATATTAGACCGAAAAAAGTGCATTGCAATCATTTAAAAAAAAAAATGATGATGCGATTTGTAAACAACTTGTGTTTCCCCTTTCGCCGCCATCTTGGATTTGTGTGAATACGTCATTCGACAGCGAAGCTAAATAAACGGCTGAAAATGGATGAAGAAACATCTTCCGATGAAGAAATTTTGTATGAATCAAGCGATGAGGAGGTGTGGATTGAGGAGGAAGAATCAGATTCTAGCGACGAGGAGAATAGGGCCCCTACGACCAGCGGAAATGTTCGGGAGCGAGGGTGAGTTTTTCATTCTTTACCATTGCGTGACGCCGCATTGGTGTTTTAGCTACCAAAACCTAAAATTAGTGCCACAAGTGATACTTTCAGCTGTTTCTGCAGTTAGCATACATATACAATTGAAGGGTTTAGATCTAGACGGCCTGATATACAGGCCAGCCAGCCGGAAAGTAGGCCAGGTTCATTGGAGGCCCAGCCTAGTGACTTTTCAGTTATCAAAATGCTACGGTGTGCGTGGGTCTAAAACGAAAGATTGTTCATATTATGGAATGTGAATCTATTTCAGTATAATTTTCTTTATGTTTATCTTCACTTCTCTGTCACAACTGCAAAACTTCAGAGTTCTAGTTGTTGCTTATCATTTTGTTTTGCATCATAGAGGCGGATGAATGACGGAAGCCTAATGGATCATAATATTAACACTGACGTGATGTGAGAGAGAAAGGCGGAGTAGAAGCTGGAGAGCGATACGATTGTATTTCACAGTCCATAATATTTATTTTGTTATCTCTATGATGAAGAAATCTAGATAGGTTGGTAGAAAAAAAGCATAATAATTATTATGGATGCCTAAGAGAAAATACAGTACAAATATCAAAATGACTATCTTACACCTGGTTGAACACATGATATATTATGTAATTGTACATTAAGTCGGAGGCACTGGCATTAGAGGATCAGATGTTCATTAAAATGTTTTTGCTCAGTCAAAAAGGTGCATAATATTATTGTCTTCAGATATTTCAACTCACCAAGTGCTGAAGATATTGCTGCTAGTGAGCTCACTCACTTCGACGACAATTTTGCGACCTTTCTGCGTTGTTGTTGCACTGAACTGTCAGCCTCCTCTTGACAGCAGAACCGTTTCATTAAAATGTTCACAATCCTGTATAATGAGGTGGTACACATACTGATGTCCAGATGAAACAAAGCGGGAAATTCACTGAAAATATTCTTGAGTCTTTCCCTACAACTGGCCTTCGAGTTTTGAGTAAAAAATACATAGGTATATATCAAGAGTTGATACAGACTTTCTGATGGGTAACTCAGACCCCCTCGGTCAAGTGGTTCTGTAAAAGATCTGACTTCTTGGGGAACACATACCAAATCTCCCCGCAACTCGCTATGTTTTGAAGCAATGTAGCCCCCGATGTAAAAGAGAGACATCCTCTCATCAACTGACAGGCTACTGGCTGCCACTGGGATGTCGTCGACGATCAACAGTTCCTCATCTGTCAGTTCATTGCCGCATAAACTGCACATGTGACTTGACTTGGAGTAGTCAATCTCTGGGTCATGCCCCAACATCAACTTGGTTTTGTCTATGGCATGGGTGTGTGCAACATCCTGAGCGGTGATGTAGTAGTTGGATCCTGCCGACATACGAAAATGAGCAAAATGCTTCTCAATGTTGTCTTGTTGAAAGAAACCAATTGGTACATATTGGTGATGAACATCTGATTCCGTTGTCAACAAGAATTGACAGATGTCAGTGAGGCACTTGCAGGTCCAGAAGATAGCATCTGCTGTGTCAGTTGTGAGGGATTTCATTCTTGGGTTTGTGGATGGTTTCATTTGTAATGCGTGGTTGGCCCAAACATGGAGCGTTTTCAGTTGTCAATTTCCTTCTTCAGACAAATCAACCACAGCTCTGTCTGGATCCCTTAAGTGTATGCTCTGAACTGGAGTTTTGGTGTTGAAAACTTTCCACAGCTGCAACACTTCATCAATGAATAATGCTGTGTCCTTCCATGATAATGATGCGACACTAGATGATTTCAGAGCAGAACCTGTTCTTTCAGAAAATACGTTTAGGACAAGAGACACTTTTTGTTTTTCAATATTGCTGGGGTTAAGTGAAGCTTTTGTGAGACTTGAGAGTTTTACAAGTGTCATAGCCTCGTGATTATGAAGGTCCTGGAGATCTGACCACCGTGCTGATTTGGGCTCACTTGAATCCGTGGGGTAAAAGTCGAGTGTTTTGGTTTTTTCCGTTACCCAGTTGTTACGGATGTTTTTCATAAGATGGACAGGATCGTACAATAAAAAGAGTGGACTGGAGCTGTCTGATGGAGATTTTGTGATCCAAGGTGTCTGAGGGTGTGTCTTCGGGAACATTTTAAAAAACGATTGATTCATTCGTTGATAATAGCAAGGACTTTCGCACCACAAGCTTCGAGGCTCAATATCAGACTGGTAACTTGGTCGAACTGAAACTGTGCATTGAGAGCACGACAGGGAAGAAGTTTAGCAACAAAACTTTTGGATCCAAAAAAGCACTTCACCATCATGCATAAGAGAGTTGTTGCCTTTTGCCCTGGAGAGTCAAGTGCATAGCCGTAAATTGTTCCACCTCGGTATGAAATGGACGCTTTGATGTATATTTCATCAATAATGAGGATGCAGTATTTGCTTCTCTCAGTACTGCCTTTGAAAAAAGAGGCAAACAAGCTTTCATCTGTTGTGTTCTTTGCCATACTGGTGATCTTCTTAAGGGTTGAAATCGATGGCAACTGCAAGTAATCTCTCATATGTGAATAAAGAGACCTGGACCTTGCATACCAGGAAAACGCCAGAAGCAAATCCTCAACTGAGTATATACGTGCATTTTTGGGACAATTATGTAGAGCCATTTGTCGCACGAGAAAGTCCATTTTCTTATCTGTTGGTTCATTCTCGGCCATAACAAAGCGTAGCAGTTCATCAAGTTGGCTCCAGCAGTTTATGTCTTTAATGAACGGATGATGGATTCTTCTTAGACAATGATAGTATTCACATTTTAGAAATGGAACATTGGAGTCATGACAAACTTCAAAGTAAATTGAAAACTTTGGAATCGGTCCAGTCCTCTGACGATTAATGAAAATATACAATTTTGATTCTACATCTGTCGCCAGCAACCCTGCATCTAGGCTATTCAACTTTGTAGAAAACATGTCATGAAAGGTATCTGTCTTGAACAGATCCAGTTCTTGAAATTGTGGCATTTCATCTATATCAACTACACGAGCCTTTTGTGTGGACATTTTTGTGGGACGAGGAGTACTCTTTGATGTACTGGGAACACACGAAGGGGTACATTTGGAAAAATTGAGGGAGGAAGTGCAGGAACATGATATCTTCCATGCTGGCGTACCATTGGAGTATCCTTTGGCCAGTGCAGTGCACAAACACCCATGTAGTCAGTAACTTCTTCTGTTTTGAGTTGATTAGGTAAGCTGTTAATCCAGACACGACGTTTGTCTGCATCCTTAGGAAACCTGTACACAGGAATTTTCTCGTCGGTAGGTTGATTTCTGTACCCTGTCTTACATCCAAAAACAGAACACTTCCTCACCATGTTTGCTGCCACCAAAAATATATGCTAATCCAGTAAGATGTGATGAAACAATGTCTGGAACTATATATATGTTATGATTGTTCCTGATCACAAAATGAACAGTTAATCCAACAAAATTCAAAACACAATGGTAGTACACATTCTAAGCCACATTTAAAAGTCCCAGCAAAACAGTAATGACAAGGTGACAGGATGTGTAAATGTAGCGATACCATTCTCTTTGGCACTAGTAAACTGTGGTACCAGTGAATAAACGGTATCTGGCATCCTCGTACTCGATATTGCCAGCCATATCAAGTTACGTAACAGGGCATCAGTGTCTTGGGCCTCCAATGAATTGGCCTAGATTTCGGTTACCTGGCCTGTTAGTAAGGTCGCCTAGGTTTAGATGCAAAAACCGATATAGACCATTTTTGAACTTAGCCAGGTTTTTACCCAGTCCGACAAACGCGCGCGCTCTCTATCTAGATCTAGATCTAAATCAGTTTGGCGCAAAACCCGATATATCCTTGTCATTTTAAACGTAAAAATAGTCAATTGTGTGCAGAAGCAGACATATCCAAATTTGATTCTCTGCAAAATCAGACATATCCATTTCTATCAGTTCTGGCCATTCACAAGCCGAGGATCGGTTCACGTGACACAAGGTTGCCAGCTGTAAACATCGAAAACATGGCGTCCTCCAGTGGTGATGCGGACATTGATTTTTCGGCCCTTCAAAATCATTTTGATGGCTTGGATCAATGTGTGAAACGTTCTGATAAGGGCAGAAAAAGAAAAGCTAACCCAGAAAGTCGTAAACGTTATTCAGGTGCCGATAAGACGCCACAAATTACATAACGATTCTCAACAATCATGGGGTTGTCTTCCAGTATAAAAAGGACTGGGAGGCATACAACTACAAAAAGGAGGCTACCCTATATGTCAAAGCTAAAAGAGACTTTCAAATTTCAACTGTGAAAAGACTGAAAATCAACAGTGACAAAATTCACGTTTCTGACTCATACAACGGAGAGTACAGACAGCATGGACTACCTTTACACCTCCTTTACTTCCAATGGTCAGCACTGTGAAAGATACCAAAAAGACAGATGTGCGTAAACTGTTGGGTGAAATGGGTGTAAGTGACATTGTTGCCCAGCGTTATGAGGACATGATGGCAGTTCCGACTGCAGATTTGGATTCTGACATGGACTAATTCATAGATTTCTAGTGCTTGATAAGTCATAGACTGTAGTTAAGAACTTATAAGGTATATCAGTATCTTTTTGGTGATTGTTTGACTCTTTTTAGATAAAAAAAAAGTGAATAGAATAAGTATTTTTGGATATGTCTGTTTTTGCGCGTAATTATTTTCTTGGATATAACTGGTTTTGCACCAAAATAGAAATTTCTATTAAGTGTTATTCAAACATGCAATGGCCTAGATTTCACAGCTTTTAATTATTTATTCTTATGTGTATGATCTTTTATATACCATCAAAGTTTATGTTTTAACTTTGATATTCAATTGGTAATAAAAATGTCTCATTTTCTCAAATTTGAAAAATCGGATATATCTGTTTTTGCATTTCAACCCTTCAATTCTTCCCAACATATGGAACTCATGACTAAAACTTAGTCATTATTAGTGATGTATTTAGCCGATGATGACACCACCTGAGATCACACATAGACCTAGCAACCTGGCAGTTGCACTTGTTGACATTGATTACTGCTGCCTATTATAAATAAATAAATATACTAACGAGCTAGGGCCTACTCTTCAACTGTATAGTATTTGCAACAATCTAGTTATTAGATTTTGATGTTTTTGTTCATGTGGGTTTTTTTTTTTTTTTTTCGTAACTACCCAGTTATTTGTCACAGTCTAATTACAGATGATCATGGTCCTGTCTTGTCTTTCTTCCATTATCAGTTATGGTGATTTTGATGCTGGGCCACCAAAAGCCATCCCACCTTTCCGGCCAGAGCGACCACCTGGGGCACAGATTCCTGACAGCACCACAAGAGAGGCCAGGCGGAAGTACCTCACCCCCCTCTCCATGTTCAAGCTGTATTTTACAGCAACATTAGTGCAACAGCTCTGCAGCTTCACCAACAAGAATGCAGCAGTTGTGGGACCAACAAAGCCTTCTATGTGCTGTAACTGGGTGGACCTCACTGAAGATGAGTTTTATAGGTTTGTGGGCCTCCTCATGTACATGGGGATGGTCCAAGTTCCTAATGTAGACCTTTACTGGTGTAAGAAAAGTTTGTATAATGGTCTTTGGGCACGTGCATTCATGTCAAAATTTCGTTTTCGGCAGATTCTTTGTTTTCTGAAAGTTTCAGATGCAGAAAGAGAAAGGGGTGATGATAAACTCTGTAAAGTTCGTCTGTTGTTTGAATTCCTGCGCAGGAAATGCATGAAATTATATCAACCAGACATGAATATTTCAATTGATGAAAGGGTGGTTCGGAATAAGGGAAGATTTTCTTTTAGACAGTATATTAGGGATAAGCCAACAAAATGGGGTATGAAGCTTTGGGTTTTGGCTGATTCTAGATCTGGTTACACATTTAATTTTGATGTTTATTTAGGGAAGAATGGAAGGGAAAATTCAAAATATGGTTTAGCCTATGATGTTGTATATATGTAATGAATTTGGTTCATATACTTTGTGGCCAAGGTTACCGTCTCTTTGTTGACAATTTTTATACAAGTGTTCAATTGTTTTTTTGATCTATTGAAAAAGGGGATTGCAGCGTGTGGTACAGTATTGTCCAACAGAAAGGGATTTCCTGCAGATTTGAAGAATGTGAAGCAGTGGGAGAAGAGCAAAGATCGGGGAGCTATGAGATGGAGCAGGCAGCAAGAGATTTTGGGACTTCAGTGGAAGGACAATAAAACCGTCTCTTTCATTTCTACTATTCATTCTGCAAATGATATAAATGTAGCTAAAAGAAGATCTAAAGTAAATGGTGTTTTTGAAAGTTTGGAGGTTAGGCAGCCAGATCTTGTTAGGGATTACAATGTAAACATGGGAGGGGTCGATAAAAGTCCTCAACTGTTGACCAAGTACAACGTGCTGCGGAAAACAAATAAGTACTGGAAGACTCTTTTCTTTCATTTTTTGGATATTGCTCGAGTTAATAGTTATATTCTTTTTAATGACTGGAGGGAACAGAACAAAGACCTGATAGAGTTGAAAAGGAGTTCAAAATACAATCAGCTTGCATATACAGAGGAACTGATCAGACAGTTAGCAGGAATCGACCCATTAGATGATGTACCATTAGCAGCTAAACCAAAAATACTTACAGCTCATGCTATTATTCCTGTAATGGTCCCATCCTCCAAGAGGAGAAATTGTAAAAAATGTTATAGTGAATATAATCTTGAGAGGAAATCTAGGACATATTGCTCAGTTTGTAATGTCTTTCTGTGTTTTCAAGATGACAGGAATTGTCTTGTTGACTATCATAAAGTATAATTAACATATTTAATTAATTTGTCCATTTCGGCCAGTTTTATTATCATACATTGGAATGCAACCAGTATTGATGTATAAATTAAGATTTTTATGAGTTAAGACTAAGAGACCCAGTTATGAGCATTATTTCCTAATATTATGTTCTTTCTTTCATGTTCGCACATTTATGTGGCGATTTTGGTAATTTACATGGATTATTAAAAAAAAGCTCTATTTCAGTCAAATGTCACGCTTTCAAGAAAAGCATCAGAGGTGGAAGGCTGCTGCTCTGAGGATGATGGTCCTGGAGTTCCTCCGTCTTCCTCTCCCAGTTCGACATTGCTGAAAAGGAGAGAAGAGCACATAGTTTTAGAATATATGTGTGGCGGCGCAGGAAAACCAGGACAAATGACATTTTTAAAAGTTTGTAGTTTTTGATACCATTAAACAGCTTTTTTTGTGCTAATTTCAGTGGTTTTTGAATTTTAAAGATATCTCTACTGTACACGATGTTATGACGTATTGAAGACACACACCAAGCAAAAGTATAAACTGAGAAAAATGCATTTAAAGTTTCGTAATTTAATAAACATCTGCAACATAATTGAAAACATGTCAAAACATAACATCAATGGTACCATTTTAAAGCATTTTTTAAACTGATTTCAATGGTTTTTAAATTATTAGGCTATCTCTTATGAATCAAGAGTAATTATAAGATGAGCGGAGGTATATCAAGCTTTAAATAATGAGTTCCATTAAATTAAATGACGAATAAAAATTATTGTTCAATAAAGTCTTTTTACATTTTAAAAGAGTATTCAGGTGCATAAAATGTAATGTTTGATGGTAACCTTAACCATAACAATAAATAAAAAAAGCTTGTCACATGCTGGTCTCACATGCTGTCAGAGCACATAATTAAGGATGGACACTGATGAAGTCGTGTAAAAATAAAAGTAGAAAGATAACATCTATAAGAAAAGGAAATACCCATAGGCAACAATGTGAAAGGTTACAAATACAAGGATAATTAAAATCCTGGTACTGACAGACAAATAATTATGCTTTAAAATTTAAAACAAAAATGTAAAATGAGAAAAAATGTGCTTTTGAAAGAGACTTTTCCGGAAAACTAGAGAATAAATCTGTTCACCTGACAAGTTTATCGTTTGCCACGTCCCTTCCCTCTTCCTCTTTGTCCTGTGCGGGGCACTTTGGCTGGAGGCTCAATAGTTTCTGCATCTGACTATGATTCTGACCCATGTTCTGCTGGTTCTAATACTGTCTTTGGCATGGGAGTGACAATGTCCTGGACATCTGGGTTTACAAACGGACGTATTTCTTTGAAAAGATACCATTGCCTTTTTAAGGTGAGGCCAGCAGGTAGGATAACAGGAGGCATTTCATTTACTGGGATGACAGCACCTTCTTTCAGAATGTCCTGCACTACAGGTGGAGAATCAGAGTAAGCTTGCATCTCAACACCAGTGTGATTTTGGAGAAATTGGAAGTGGTGAGATTTTTTTATCCCCGTCAACTTTTTAAAGAAGTTGCCAAGATACCCCGTCCAGTCATATCTTGGAACAGTCATTTTTCCCTCTTCGTCACCACATAGCTGTGCTACGTTCATCACTGAGGATTTGTTGACGACGTTTACGAAGTCATTTAAAGAGCTAACTCTAGTTTTTCGGAAAAGTCTCTTGAAAAGACCAAATCCACAGTCGGGACTAAATTTTGTGTGTCCCGTTATTAAAAAACTAAGTTTTATCTCCTTGTGGAGGCCAGTGAGAACTCTCCACAGCAGGTACCACATCATGGCTGAGTTCTTATTCTGGCCTGAACAGTTATCTGCATGGAGGTGCAGTGTCATTTCTCCTAGACCATAATGCTCCAGAAAGTAGTGGACCATGGAGATAACAACATTGGCTCCTTTCCCCGTGTTGCAGGCCTCATCGATAAGAAAATTCACCTGGGAAATAAAAAAGAAGAAAAACAACAACAATCATCTTATTATACAGAGTTTACAAGAAAAATATTGCTGCATTGCTGGTGGATTGATGGATAGACAGCTGATGAGAAGGGTGGTTGAATAGATGGATGGATACATGGATGGATGGATGAAAGGATAGATGGATAATGAATAAATGAATTAAACAAGTCAAAAAAAAAAACAAATTATACTTGGCATGTCAGGGCTTCGCATTGCTGGTGGATTGATGGATAGACAGCTGATGTGAAGGATGGATGGATGGATAAAAAGGATGGATGGATAATGAATAAATGAATTAAATGAGTCAAAGCTGAAATGGGTGCTTGAAATGTTCATACAAATTACAATGCACATCAAAAGAAAAAAATTATACCTGGCGTGTCAGGGCTTCGCAGTTGATGCCGAACAGGCTGCACTTCCTCTGGACTTTCAAATAGATAGGCCCAGGCTGGAGGGGGTCAGAGGGATAGAGAATCTGTTGGGCAAAGTCAAATGAATAATGGGCCGTGCCATTGTAAGAGCATACGGGGTGTGGACCAAGGGTCAAGTTGTCTGGCAGAGCTTGTTTGACTTCTTGCAGAACTGTTGTGTAGTAAGAGCGCTCCTTGGTCACGGTGAGATGATGTTCCTCCATGGATTTTGTTGCCTCTGTTTTCTTTTCAACTGATTGGTTGGCCGATCGATTGACAAGAGCAACATTGGTTTGACATGTCCAGCAGAGGTCTGTAGCTGGACGCATTGTAGATATGAAGGGCAATAAATCTCTCCACAGCTGTCGAAACGTGCGGAGAGCCACAGTTCTACCAGGTGTCTCCTCAAGTGCCTTCAAATACTGGTCGTATACTGTTTTCTTGGTGCAATTTGTAGGAAGTAACAGTGCACCTGTCTTCCAGTGGTGTGGTGTACGTCCTGGCAGTGTCACACCATGGGTTTCAGCATAGTGAACAATGAATTCAACTATCCTCACAAGATCATCTTTCTTTAATGTATTGGAAGGCAGTCTCTTAGTGTTACCATGTACTCTTGCCTCTACTCCTTTAGCATTGTAGTAGGCAATGAGTGTATACAGGTTTACTTTACCGATCCCATGAATATACAGAAATGGTGTTCTGCAGATCTGTTGTCCTAGGTGGTAAAAGTCAGTGCGGGTGAGTTCTCTTTTCAACTGTTCTTTTTGTTTTGATCGTTTTGTGTCTTCAGACAGGTGGATGCCACATTCGATTTTCGCCATGATGGCAATATCCAACTTGACGGGTCAGTCCCTGTAACTGAAGTTTGTAACTGTCCAGCTGGTCTGCAGTAAAGTGAGTGTGGCATGGGGAGCCTGAGTTCATTTTGCACAAACAAGGCTCTTTGGGTTGTTGAGGAGTTGGCGTGTCTGTTGCCATAGTTTCCGGTACTGGCGGCGGACTAGTGGATGGCACAGATTCTGTCAAAACTTGCGTGACGATGTCAGTGAAGGGAGAGAAGGTGCTTTCTTCCTCTTCATTGTCCTCCTCCTCGTCTTCTGAACGGCCAGATTCTGTGGATTAGGAAAAAAAGCCATGAGATTCCCACAGGAGCTATTAGATCAAAATCAAGTTAAAATTCTGATGGAATGTTTATAGCAAAAATGGAAGGAAAGACTTTCCATGTGGTTTATGAGTTTATGTGCTCGGCTCCGCTCAGTCCAGACAGTTAATTTGATAGTTTTATTGTGCGGGAGTCAGGTTTCCCCAAAGTAGTTCTGTGAACTGTCTGTCTAATAAAATTTGGATTGAAAGGGCTGTCATGCAGGAGTGGTTCTCCGGGAGGAATACCGCCCGGACTGACCACTCTCTTACTCTCTGTAAAAAAAAAAAAAGAGCTCTTCATTTCGTCTTTACGCCTACTTCGCCGGTCTTGTGGTCAGGCCGGGCAGTGTACTCCTTCCTGTTCTCCTCCCCCTGGTAAATTAATTCTCTAGGACATCTAGTCCTAACTGAGCTACTACTAGATTTAGCCTTGAAATAATTATGATGCAATATTCTACTCCACCAGTCCCAGGTAGGTATGATCTATCTAGAGAGCTGGCATCAACAACGTCTTGTCTAGTCTAGAGACTAGAGGCTGTCGTCAAGAGTCAAGACTTTTTTTTTTTTTTTTTACCTGAGACCAGCTAAAGCTGGCCTAAAATCATCTGTATTGGCTGATTTTATTTAATTATTTACTATTTACACCTACCTTCTACTTCGTCGGAGTCATAATCTTCTTCGTCAGCAAAATAATCGTTGATTAGATCGTTGTATGCTGCTTTGTCGTCTTCGTTTAGGTTAAGAATTTGAGCAATATCAAACTCTCTCATGGAGGTCGCCATCTTGTTTTCTACTTGGATACAGTAAACAAACTAAAGTTCGTGTTGAAAAAAAAAGAAACTAAATGTGTTTTTCCTTTGAATGTTAAAACTAAGTACACAATTAGATTCTACATATTTTAATTTGTTAGAATGATTTTTATTTTGACTGAAATTCTTAATTTTTGCGTGATTTTTGATCGCTTGAAATGTGTTGACTCGCACTTTTTTTGTTCGCAAACATGATCGTGTTTACCGTATGCGCAGTCAATCTGGAGTTGCTGTATTCATGTGCACGACCTAAATAAAGATTCTTGAGGCCATGACCTTTGTTTTGGTATGCAGTAGTCGCATGTTTGTTTAATATTAAGGTCAGGACTAAGCACAGCTAAAAACTAGAGCAAAACCAGCAAAAATGTCGATTTTTTTTCAAATATAGACTTTGACACATGTTGATAAACAATTAAATTAAAGCATTTATAGTTTGAATAAACAAATAATATTTAGGGACATGCTTTTTAAAGGCTGGAGGTAATGAAACAAGTGAGAACTCATTTGTCATAAAAAATCGATAATTGATGTATTGTATGCTTTTTCTGGGTTTGTGCTGTTGCGACTTTGTCCTGGTTTTCCTATGCCGCCACACATATAGAATGTATACTTTGTGGCATAAGACATACACACACACACATAAAGAGAAATTCTTACCTTTCAAGAAAGCATCAGAGGTGGAAGGCTGCTGCTCTGAGGATGATAGTCCTGGAGTACCTCCGTCTTCCTCTACCAGTTTGACATTGCTGGAAAACAAAGAAGAGCGCAGTGTTTTAGAATATAAAATGTATACTTTGTGGCATAAGACAGACAGACACACACACACACACACGTTCACACACAAGAACACATTATTACCTTTCAAGTAAAGTGTCTGTGGACGGCTGCGACTCTGTGTATGTTGGCTCTTGTGTCCCACCATTCTCCTCACGTGGTTCGGTAATGCTGTTGGAAAAAAGTGAATTTGTTTCATACAGTCCCAAACTACAGTCTTCATTTGAATATTAAAGGCAAACATACACACACATCACATATACACAGAGATAGAAGGAGAAAAATATGAATAACTCACCACTGATTTTGATCAAGTAAGCTTACTGATACAAACAAGATATTCACCTGTCATTCCCTGGCTCATCGGCAGATGCTATCACAGATTCCTCTGCGCCTTTCGGAATGATGCACTTGCCGAAGACCAAGCTGGCTGCACATTTTGTGTAATCTGGCCTTTCGGGGTTCCAGGGGTGTAGTCCGGAGGCTTCAAATGCATGCATAATTTTCTCACGTGAGTAGGCCCTCCTCCATGCATCAGCAAAAACTCTGGCGATACATTTGAAGTCTTTGACAGTCTTTGCCCACTCACTCTTCAGTGAGCTGTAGAACACCAGATCAAGGGGTTGGACAATGTGAGACGCGTGTGCGGGCAACACATAAAAAGTGATGCCATGCTCTCTGCAGAAGTCATGGACCTCCATACTGATATGACTTTGATGCCCGTCCACAAACAGCACCACTGGTCGGGGGAGATCTTTCACCGCCGGTGCGAAGGTCTTGGTGAGCCACTCCAAGAACGCAGCACTATTGATCCATCCATTGGGAGTGAGCGCGTAGTCTGCCACGTCCCAGTCACTCCAGGGCATCCACACCCATCTGGCCCCAGGGAAAATAATGCCGGGTCGGAGGACGTCCCCAGCAGCGGAGCAGCAACCCAGTACGGTGACCTGATGTTTGTCATCTGTGCCGACATCGTAGGGGTGTTTGTTCTCGGCATCAGTCAAGATCACAGAGCCTTGAATAAAAAATGGGAAGCCTGTCTCGTCACAATTAAAAATATTGGTTGCGGTCACTTCCTTGATATTGATGCCGTCTTTCATGAGGTTATTCTCTACCTCGGCAAACCAGGCCAAGAGTTTGCTCTTGGTGACCTGAGCCCTCTGCTCACCCAGGACCATAGCTTTCCTCTCTCTGAGCTTGAGGTGGTGGCGTTCCATGAATGAGTGGTACCATGTCAGGCCTGGCTTGTTGTCTGTGAAGGGTGTCTGCCTGGCTGCTGCATTTAATATTGTCTGCACTGACGTCATCAACTCCTCCCTCGTTTTCCCACAACCTCTGGCCGAGCAGGCCACTAACCATTTCACCACCTGCTCCTCCTCTTCAGGCGTGAGGACAGTCCTGGCCTTAGGGATGACTGCATACCGACCTCTCACCTTGTCTCCTAATGTGGTCTTAGGTACATTAAAGAAGGCTGAAGCCTCCCTCTGTGACATCTTTCCTTGGAGGACGGCTTCAACAGCCTTTGACATTTCTCCTTGATCATAACGTTTTCTAATTCCTGTTGACTTCGGCATATTAGATCAATTGCTTTTTCAACCAAATTCACCCTGCAGACAGATAAATGTTGCGACGAATAACAAGGAATAAATCCCAGCTCCCCCTTCCGACCACAACCCCAGCACTGCTGCCAACAATGACGTTTAACAACAAAAAACAACTACAAGAACAACAACAGATCAAGATGTAAACAACAAGAACATCAAACAACAACAGAAACAACAAATCAAGATGTATAGAATAATTATAATAATGTATTCTAGACTATATAGAGTGAAGTCGCCGGCATTCGCACACTAACAGTAGATCTATAGTAGGTACTTCAGTCCAAAAATTTTTTTTTTAGCAGACACAGTTAAAATGATGATATTCTAACAGAGCTCATTACAACAAGAACAGTGGTGCAAAAATTAGCCTCCTATCTTAATTAGAACAGAAATTATGTCAGAATATGTGTCGTGAATAATGCCCTTTTTCATTTCTATAAAAAACTCCCAAATATTTGTGACCGACTTGGTACAATTTAGCACATAATCATGCATAACTTTTTTATTTTTGAAGCTATCGACTTGAAATTTGGACTGCAAGTGCATGATCTAGTTTGTAACAGCTTTAACTATGTTTGCTGTATGCAGTGATTATTATCTGTGTCAGGTAAGTATTTCGAACGATACTAACATCGATTTATCGACCTCCGATAAATACCTGCATAATAATTATACACAACTTTTTCATTTTTAAAGCTATCTACTTGAATTTTAGACGGAATATTTAATTCCAATTTGCACAGTTTAGAGTATTGTTTTGCAGTAAATATTGATTATTTCCTACAGCAGGTTTACATGTATTTTAACAAGCAGATAATTGAACAGCCTACCTTAGATCGGTGTCTGCAAGTGTGCAAAGCGTTTCATAGCCAAGCACCAGCCTCAGGGCAGGGATAAATCCCCCATGATGATGTCAGCTATAAATTCCTTTGCTGGAACAACAGTCGATGATCCACTGCCATAGTCAATTTCAAGAGACTGGCCCTTTTTATAGCTGCGGAAACCAACGATTCTGCCACAGAAGATGCTGTCGACACCATCAACATTCCACATATGGTTGAACTGGACGTTGATGATGCTGGCGTCATGGGCAACAACAGCATCCACAAGCTCGTGTATGTTGCTGTCCAGAAGAGCATGCAGTCCGGTAATATCCTTTGCATCCAAGAATGACTGCACTTCTTTCTCCAGCTTCCGTCGCTCCGTGAGGTCGGGCTTCTGACCAGTCTGAATCTGTCGCTCCAACTTCGTTGCCTGGACAGTTGCAGATCGCTTTGACAATGCCTGTCTTTGAACGGCTGCGTATGACACAGTGAACTGTATCAAATGTTCTTGAATCTGCATGCCTTTCTTGCACAGCCACTCAAATGTTCTATTAATCTTCGACTTGATCTTGCCATCGATAAAGCCAATTGTTGCATTGGGGGCACGGCGAACTTGTCCATCGAACACCAGCACCCTCTCGCTGTGCATATTTGTCACTGGGGCATTTTTTGTCTGATCCATTACCTCCTGAGATGGTTGTGAAAGAATACCTTCAAGATAAGGTTTCAGCTGACGAAGCAGGAGGGCTTTCATTGATGTAACGACTCGTGTGGCAACGGTGTTAAAATGCTCTGATGTGATCATGAGCCGAAGTTTCAGGACATCTGAATCGTCATGAAAGGTGGTACCAAACACGTCTTCATCTGTTGTGAGTAGAATGCTGGTATTCGACTCCATGGCTGATAAAGCTGCCAGGCATCTTCTCATGTATGGTACCATTTCCAGGTGGTGGTGATGATCACCGTTGCCGTAGAAGTTTTTTTAGAACAGTATCATCCACGGCCCAGTCAGAGTCTTACCCAGGAGCCCTAGGATCTGAAGCTGAAGAAGGATCACTTCGTTGTCAAAATCTGCCAACAGGGCCAGTCTGAGCTTGGCAGCCGTGCAGTACTTCTTCAAGTACAGAATCAAGCTGTCCTTCAGAAGCATAACTACTCCAGCTAAATGAAAAAGTACATGGAGTCTGTTTCCTCTGTATCTTACGATAGCACCTGGCTTGATGCTGTGACTTTCCAAGAATGTTTTAAAACCAGCAGGATCACCAGCACCATCCTTGTATCGTAGCTTGGAAATAGCATGCAAGAAGTTGGCAGCACATCCCTCATTTCCAAAAATTGCACTTTTTACTCCCAGCTCTCTATCCATGTTCCTGAGAGTGCTCCTGGCAGCTGATGCTAAGCCGTCCAATGGATGGATATTGCAGTTAAGTACTATGAGCTGCTTATTCATAAGGAGTGATAATTCTGCAGATACACAGTTATTCACGGGTGCTCTGTCAGAGTGCTGGTAACAGTGTCATAGAATCGCTGAAGCGTTTCTGCATATGCGTCACCAGTGTAGGAAGAATATGATCGTGCAATTTGGGCCACAGACTGTGAAATGTGCTCCAAGTAGTCCTCTGTTCTTCCCCCTGGTAGATCACCAATCTGCAGCGTGAAACTGCCGTCATCCACACAGACATGCACCTCGTTGACATGAACACCTGCTTTGGTGGTAGCATCCCATGAAAGTGTGCAGGAAGATGTTCTATTCCATGCCTCGCCGATCTGAACCTCCGATAGTGTTCCTAATTCATATGCCATCTGTGCTATGGTCGTCGGCCCTGGCATCTTCTGGCTGTCCCCACATGCTTCGGTCCAGATGAAGGTGACGAGCGAAGCTGCCTTTTCTACCGGTACTTCAGACAGGAGACATTTGTAAAAATATTTTCTCAGAGTGATGTTGTACTCCAGCCTTGTGTTTTCCCTCTTATCTTCCACCTTCATTTCTTCCATAGTCTCTTTTGCCTTATCCTCTAGTTCAGAAAGCTGAACCTCCAGGGCTTTTATCTCCGCTTCCTTGTCACCTACAGTCCGCTTCAACTCCTTAACCCTCTGTTCCGACTTCTTCAACTGAATCCTGGCCCTATCTGTTTTGCGCTTCTCCTTTCTTAACTTTTCTGTCAACGTATCAATGTTGGTATTCTGGCGAAAGAACTTCAACTCCTTTTCCAGCAAGTGATTTTTGTTCTTCTGTGTCTTAAGCTTTATCTTCAAGGCATGCATTGAGTCCTCTTTTCTTTTGTGAGCTTGGTTTACAAGTTTCACATTAAATCTCCGTTTCACAGCAACATTCCCCTTCTTTATAGTAAGAATCCGGTCCTTTAAAGATTTGGCTTTTTGTCACATTCCTGGGCACTTTTCACAATCTGCCTTCAGCTTCCTAGGTGAAACTACTTTCAAGGGTGATGGCTGCTTTGGTGGTTTTTGTGGTGCAGTTTTGGGGAAAACAAATTCAGTGTTGAGGAATTCTTGAAGTGCATTCCTGTCACGCTTGACGTTCTTTACTAGGCCTTTTACAGTTGCCGTGTGGCGCCGCATTGATGCTTCTAACGACTTGGGAGAGCAGTCTATGCCATGAGTCAGTAGAAAGCTGTGAGCTCGTTGCTGGCCTTTGGAATGCTCCACGATGACTCGCGAACAAACTGAAAGATGCTGCCGATTTTTGGTGGAAACACTGTGGTGCTGTGCGTCTCAACAAGCTGACAGACATGACTGCCCGCAAGCTGCAGAATGAAAGCAGCGTTTTTAGAATAATATTTAATACTAGTATGGACGGGGGAGGGGGGGGGGGGTTGGGGGAGATGGGTATGAGCGAGATGGATGGGATTGTTGAGCAAGAGGGATGGGGGAGGGTGGTGGTGTTGAGTGAGAGAGCTCAGAGAGGGTGGTGGTGATGGTGTTGAGTGGGCAATGAATGGGAAAACAGAAAAGCGGGGAAAGGCTGGCTGACAGATCATAGATGCTAGACATAGGAAGGTCGCTATATTTCGTACCCCTTGAGGAAATTCCTGTTTGTGCTTTTACAATTATCGGGGTTACATTATAAATTGCGTTGAGTCAATTGTACGGACAACTGGCATGTCCACACGTTGTTTCCGTGTTTATTTCATGTAAGGATGTTATATTTTTTCATTGTTTAAAAAGATAAGTAGAAATGTCATACTTCGTACCTGGTCTTACTATTAGGGTGTTCAGGTGAAAAAAATATGAAGTACATACAACAAAGCAAATAATGGCAAATAGAATTTGGCATGCTGAGTACATTTAAAAAAAATCATCCAAATCGGTCAAATGGTTCAAAGGTTACGAATTTTTTTAAACATTAAATTTTAACATTTTTAAAGAATTTTTGCCCTCTTTGTCTCTATAAATCAATGGCACGTAAATGGCACCGAAATGGGTTCTGAAATAGTCAAAATATTGCGCAGTTTTAAAAGGAATAATACAAACTTATATAATATATATATACTTTTTATCGTCTCCACGAGACGAATTTTCTTAACGTTGTTTCGTTAATTTTGGATCAAAATGGCCGCCAGAATGACTGAAATTAAGTCGCAGCGTGCGGCCGTTTCCGCAATAAAAAATATAAAAATGACCATAACTTTTGAACTAATTGATGGATTTGAATGATTTTTGTTTTGTTTTTTTCGTCTTCAAGAGCTGCATAACATTATAACAATAAACTAACACACCTTGCTCCAGTTTCTTCAGGTTTGTTACAGCACAATGAGGTCTCCCTTTTTCATGTCAACTAGCAGGGGAAATCGCCATGATTCTGTTGACGAGTCGTAGGTGATGTGGTATTCTGTTTTCATGTTGTCTTTTTTTTTAATTAGACCAGAGACTGTACCCTGAAACCAGTCAATTTCACCATCTTCCAGGCACTTGTGCAGAATTGATTTTCCCACTAATTTCTCTGGATGCATTATAAGGTCAGGAAGGATGTGTCGTTGTTGGTCTTTGGCTTGCCTGCTTTTTCTGGCTGCACGAAGTTCAGCAAATACTTTTGACTTTCTATTTTCTAGTTCTTGAATGTATGTATCTTTCAGGTGTATGTTTGGTGTTCCTGATGAGTCTGCTTGTGGTGTTGTGTTGGTGTTACATGAAGTGGCCACAGTGCGCAAGTTCTGGGAGAGTTTTTCCAATGTATAAGATTCGCCTCCCGATGATTCTTGGAATAAGTGTCTGGAACCTTTAACATTGATGACTTGTCTGTAGAATTTCAGTTGTTTGATGATTGCTTGTCTTGCATCTGCGGGTGAAAGTTCGTCAATTTTATGTTGAATTTCATTCTCCTCCCACAATCCTCCAATCATTTGAATTTCTTTTACCAGTGTTAGCTTGTTAGTTTCTTGTATAGCTTCTTGTTGAGCCTTTTCCATTTGTTTATTGGCCAATCTTTTGGCTAACTCAATTTTTAGGTTTTTGTGTCTCTCTTTCAAAATCTGGCGCCGAGTTGAGGCGGATTCTCTGGCTTGTTTAAGTAGCTGTTCTTTTGTGCTGTCATCTAAACTTTGCAGCCACTCAAAAGGTTTATTGGATTGTGCCAATACGCATGTCTCTATGTGCGAAATCTTCGCTGCTGGTTTTGTTCGCACAAGATTGTCGAGTTTTGCCATGTCTCGCTCTGAGATGACGTTGGTGCAAGGCACATTTGCAGCCAGTCTTTCTGTTGACGGGCCAGGATTGCTCAGCTCACCTTCTGGTAACTGCTCTGATGCTTGCCGTTCAAACAATATCAACATTTCTGCAGCTATTTGTTCCACAGCCAGAATGGTTAACGCATCAGTATCAGGATCTGGTGTAAAGAAGCAGTCATACAGCTTGTCTTTGTTGACTTTGAAATTTTGGTCGATTGGCTGTCCATCTAGAATGCTGCTGGCATCTTCTGCCCACTGTTTCAATGTTGATTGAATGACGAGGAGATGAGGATTGATCTCAAGAATTGGCATATTTGTTCCAAGCAAGGTTTGGAATGGTCCTGTGAGCAGTTTAAAAATAACACCTAGGGCTCTGGCTCCTGCAAGGTAGATGTGCTCCTTCACATCAAATTTGATTGTCTCTAGGAGACGGTTTGGATTAGGCCATGCAGATAGGAACGACTTGATGTCCTGTGAATGAAAAAAAACAGCTGCAGCGTCATAAAAAAGAATATTAAAGCGATGTCCGTGGAATGAAATTAATTCATTGGTCTTGTTGTTTCCTTCTAAAAATGTTTCGAAATAATGAGCGACACCCGATTTGTCGTCACCCCTGCTGGTGAATGCCGTTGCAGATGTGCGTATCAGGCGACTTGTACCACATTGATCCTCTGACGAAAAGGCATGAGGGTTTGTTCCAACTGCCACTGCATCCTCAAAGTAACGCCTTTCACTGCAGCATCGGCTAGATTTACTAGCAAGTGCAGCCTGCAGGAAAATTGACCCATGCGTTCGATTTCTGTCGTCTCGGCCTCAGACAAAGAATGATACTCAGGTACGAATTTTGGGAGTAATTCTCGTCTCTCCTCTGCAATGGTTGAGGTGAGTTTTGTGTTCACCGCAGCTTTGTCGTTCATGAAAGCTTTGAATGAGACGTGAAGTTTTCCCTTGGTCTCTGCTGCATTGTTCGCAGGGATGTGGAGTCGGAGTCGTGGAGTCGGAAGCTTTTTAGCTGGAGTCGGAGTCCAAAAATTGTCAAGAGCCTGGAGTCGGAGTCGGAAATATTTTCTCCGACTCCGACCAACATTAGATTTTTGCAGAGTTTTTGTTTAAAATACATGTATTTTTAAAAATATGGACCAGTTTATTTATTTTATCAAATTATTATGTTTTGCGGCTGCAATGAGGTGTACATGTACTTTATAAGGGAATCAAAGTTCCACTTTTAAAACAATCATGTTCAATCACTGTTAGAGTTTCACACAAAGCCAAGTTGTTCGGTTAGAGAAAGAGGCCGGATTCGGTCATTTTCAAAAGGCTGGAGTCGGAGTCGGAAAATTTTCAGACCGACTCCGCATCCCTGATTGTTCGGATCATACGCTGAAGCTATGTCTTTCAAGGTTTCGTGGAAGCATTCTTTGTAGTCTTCTGCACTGCCGCCTGCCGTCTCATGCAAACCGATTGAAAGGGTTGAACCTTCTTTCAATGTCACCTGAAAGAATATTGTCAAAAACAGCTGAACAATACATTTTTATTTAACATGTAAAACTTTGAACACCTTTACTAAGTTAAAGTACATTGTTGTTAGTGTCGACATGATCGCCATCACCATTCAAAAGGCTTATCATTATACTGTTGTTGTTGCTGTTATTATAATTGCTATTGCGTGTGTGTGTATGCTTGTATATGACAGTGTGTGTAAGCAGAGAGTATTAATTGTAACAAAGTGCATAGAGCCTTGTGAATATGCGCTATATAAATTATTTCTATTATTATTATTATTTATTACTGGTGAAGTTTGTGTAAAAAAAAAAAAGGGCAATTAGGGGAGCCACTTTCACACCATAATGTGATGATGATGATGTGTAAAAAGTGAGAACTATATAACATATTAATGATTTACCTGCAGTCCTTCGTAATGCTTGTGAAATTTGGTAGTGGCATCCTGGTGGAGGACATTTCCTGCAGCTGCAGAGGGGTCGAAGTCCTTCATCATCTCTGTCCCGATGTGGGAAGAAGCAATTATCCCGGCTTCAATCATCATCTGATTGAGTGTGCCAGCACTTGGCAATCTGTCGATATTGATGCCTCCAATCTTTGACAGGATTACATTAATTGCTTTTGGAAGGTGCTTAAAGCTGACGTTGCACTCCGTGAGAAGTATCATGCACGATTCTCTTATTGTATCTGCGTAGCGTTTACCACACATTGCTGAAATGTTTTTCGGCATAGAGTCTCCTTCTAAAAAGTGTAGCATTTCTTCGAGGTTTTCAATGTCTTTCTTTTAATTCTTGTTTTCTTGTTTTAATTGTTTAATGTCATTCTCCCTGTCAACAATAAGGTTTTTCATCTTCAATTTAAGCGCAGATTTGCTCTTCATAAGTGCTAGTCTTTCTTGCTTTAGAATTTTGAGTTCTTCAACTGCAAGAATGTTTACCAGACTTGCTGCTTCTCGTAGCTTTGCATTCTCTTCTTTCAATTCATGCATTGCAGCATCTTTCCTTTTCATGGCCTTGTTTACATTTCTAATTTTGTTCCATGATTGCTCTCTTTTACTCATAAGAGTATCATATTTGGTTACCAATTGTTCATAATCCTTATTGCCCTGTTTTGCACATTCCTCTAGTTCGATGCACTTTCGTTTAAGCGTTTTACTTTCCGAAAAAGCCGTGTTTAGTACTTCTGTGTGGCGCTCTGACACCTCTTTCATAGCACATTTTGTAAGTTCAATAGAGTCTTTTAGCTGGATAATTTTCAGCGATTGAGCATTAATGATAGCTTGTTGGTTCGGTGGTGTAGGAATGGAGGATGTGGAAGCTGTTGTCGTTGTGGGAGTTTCAGACGCTTTATTCGTTGGTGCACAGAATATTTTATTACAAAATTCCTCAAGTTTTTTTTGTCATTTTTCTGTTCTTTCTTGTTAAATCAATTTTCTTTCTTAATGATAAAAGGATTTATTTTGAAACACTTCAGACCAACCTGTGGCCTTGACCTTTGTTCCAGGTCATTGAAACAAGTATGAATGTGTAGCCCTTTAAGAACTTTATCATCAATGTAAGTTTGAAAGCTGTTGCTTTATATATGTTATAACTGATGCCACCAGGGATCCGACAGATTGGGGGTGGCTGAGTGGTAGTTGTTACACTAGTGTGTGGTGGGGAACATGGGGTGTGGGGGGGGGGGGATGCCTGAATAGCATTTAAACTCGAGGGAAACCAATAACCATAAAAGTATAATCAAGAAAATATTACACTGCATTTTCCTGACATTCAATGTCAACATGTTTACATTTCTAACATAAACTGCACATATTTAAAAATAGTTACAGAGAAAGCAGAAAAGAAAGACCCAGTACGCCTACACACCCAAAATGATATCCTCCACCAAAGGTTAGTACCAGCAGAGAGCTTAGATATTTAGAGAGGGTTCACTGTCGGCCGCTTTGCACTGCGAGACATGGGGGGCGCCGCGAACCAGCCGGCGAGCGGGCTGAAAGTAGGTCGCTGTGGTAAACAAAGCCACGTGTAGGTATTTTCAATGGGAGAAAGAGCGAACTCCGTGGTATAAACTGAGTAAACTGACGGCTGTTTTACACTTTCAATCAACCCCAAACTGTGGAGAAATCACAGTAAGTAGATCCTCACACTCTCTGTGATGCGGACAACCCTTTCCAAATAAAATAAACAATGTGGTTCTAAAGTGAAGTGCAGATTTGAAATCAAAAGACATGGGGTCGCCATTTATAAGAATGAACAGAAATCAACCCACCGAGCTCTTCATATTGCCATCGATCATCACACAGCTGGTATTCCCTCTCACTGCTCTGGCCTGGGCTAGATCTAGATCTACATGTGTTTGAAGGCTATTGCCTTCCTGTTCGTACTCGTCTGTGAAACTTGTGCCGTGAAGTCTTTGTTCATGCTGTTGACAAGGCAATGAAGACGGATATTGACGAACAGATTTACGACCAGGAAGCGGGTGTCGCATATAATATCGCTGCTTGGACAGGTCATGGTTATATTTGAAGTGGCCTCCATTATTTTTCTCACCAACTGACTCCTCAACCCAGAGATGTGCAGACTTAAAGGGGCATTGTATCTAAATGTGGTTTCAGCTACTGCCAACACTGCCTGCAGGGTGGCTGACGGTGTAAGCAAACCGCCTTTCTTGCAACTGTCAAAACTTTTCTCCATGATGAATATGTGACTTTCATCATTTGTGCTTTTGTCTTGAATGAGAGCACGCTTGCATTCTGGACATACCATAGCCTCAAGTTTCAGTGCCACATATCCACCGATGTAATTGAGGATGTTGGCTTCTGTAAGTAATAAAGCTGGCTTCTCTGATGTACTGGACATGATCTGGTGGAGTTTTGGTGGGACATCTCTCTGAAGTCGGGACTTTAATGTTGCTCTGGACCCTTGGGAAGATACATTTTCAAAACTAAAGAGGAAATGGTCCACATCATCCTTGCAGTTTTTCTTGCTGCTGGTTATTAATACTGCGTCCACCATAGTCTGCCGCAAAGCTATCCTAAATTCTTTGGGAGTTGGGTTGAATCGGTGTCCGCATTTGCCTCGGATGACAGAAAAAAGGTTTTCCAAGCAGTCCTGATTCAAACGGCTTGTCAGTAGGAACTTGAACCCGCAGTTTTCTCTCAGATGGTCCCACAGTTGAATGAGGCATTCAACAGATAGCTTCCATCCCTCAATGCATGGCAGACTTCCACTTTTGTTGTTGCATTTCACGGTACTTAACCACTTCTGGGTCTGTCTCAGGAAAGTGACATGATCTGTTTTGGCAGACTCAGGATTGCTCATTGTTCTCTTCGACTTCAAAGATCTGCTGTTGAAGGCATTGAAGAGGCGGTCAAACATTTCAGCAAACTGAGCTGTGGCGGAAGCTTCAGGGGACAAGGCTCCAAGTGACACCATAGTGGTCAGTCCTGCAGCTACAGAATGGCTCAGCACTTGTGTTGCAAGGCTCACTCGTAAGTTGGAGAATACAGGTAGGTTCAGATGTCGTTTGGTAAGCTTTGGGGCCATCCGTATTGGGAGAGCTGAGTCCATGTGATAAAACTTTTGGATATAATGCCAGGTCACAGGCTGTCCTCCTACAATGTAACCATGTCGTTTCATGTTATTGCCAATGCTTTTAATAAGGTGGGGAGGGTTGTACATCACAAAGATTTTATTCCCTGTTAAGGAGAAAAAAGGCTTTTCCAAGGTTATTCCCAAGCTGTTAATCATTGCCCGATTGTTACTGCCTTGGTCACAGATGATGACAACAGGTTTTAATCCTATTTGCAGTATCTTGTTCAGAACATCTTCCAGCAGTGATTTTATCAAGGAGGCTTTGACTGGGCCACTTGTGAGAACATATGATAGTGGTTGCTTCCATCTGGTGCTCAGTCCCCTGACCATGAAAACAAGGGCGTGGTCTGCCGGTTTCTTTGAGCATCCCAGTAATCCGTAGTCCTCAAAGCCTTCAACAGTGTCATGTATGGAGTCGTAACACAGGCCCTTCTTGATAGACATTTCATCAAAGAGGACTGCGCATTGCCTTTCTTGAGTATTCATTGCTTGGACTTTGATCTGGAAAAGATTTAATATGTTGTTGCAGATACCTGTCTGGACATTAATATTTCTGGGTGACTTTGAGAGGGTTTGGGGGGATGGTAGGTGGAAGATTTTCTGGAGGAGATGCTTTTCTGCTTGCATGATAAAGTGATAGGGCAAAACTTTTCTCTGCAGGCGTCCAGCGCCGAGCGTTTTTAGACAGTTTGGACACTCTAATTTGTGTGAGGACAAAACTAACGGAGGGTTCTGGAAGGTGCTGCCTAAGGACGTCATTTAGGTTCTTAGGAATTGTCAGCTCAGAAGATGTACCTGGTCTAGACATATTCTGGACTTTTTTCTGCAACCTCCAGTTTCTCATTTGCGATGTTTTCAATTTTCTTTTCAACGCCTTTTTCTTGCTAATGGAAGCAGCTTCAGTCTCTTGCACACTTTGTAATGCAGGTTGCTCTTCCAAGTTTGCAGCTTCAAAAGATTTTCCATTTGTTGTGCAAGGGCCAGGTGGTGTAAATTTTGCTTCTGTATTGGGGTTGAAAATTGATACATGATGCTCTTTTGGGGGAGCCCGAGTTGACATTAACTTAGGGGGTGGCTTTGGAATATTAAAAAGTGTAGGGACGGCATCCTTCGTTAGCAGCCTTCTCTTTCCTCTACTTTCTCTGAAGCAGCAGGCCTCAAAATGTTCTGAGCAGAGAACATTATTTTTGTATAGAAGGTGGGCTGGTTTCTTATCAAGGTCTGCCCGTCTTGTATTAATTACCCATCGCTTGCACCTAAAACCACACGTAAGTGTGAGAAAAATACAAATAGTTACCACAAGGATGGGGGGGGGGGGTGTGTGTGTGAAGGGTTGTCATATTGTTATTCTTATTACAGCTGTATTGTTATTTTAATGTTCTTCACATCCTTTGTCAGAATAAAGGGAAGAGGAAGAAAGGTGGAGAGCACTTTTCTCCTGAACTTTTATTTAACCTTAGTAAGGCAACCTGTGATTGTTAATAGTGTTGCAGAGTATAAAAAAAGTTTGGCTTCTTCCATCTTTTTTTATTATTAGTTTAAGGCTACAGTACAAATCAGTTTTAGCAAATGTGACAGAATGAGTTAATAAATATGTACAATTCATTTTGGTATGTGATTTAAATTAGATCTAAGTGACTGGTGTCAGGTTTAAATATCATTATTATCAGTCCAGATCTAGTATAATATATCTAGCCTGTAGCTAGATCCGTTAGATCTGGCACAGTAATCATAGAATCTAGATCTAGATCTAGACCCAAGTCTTGAAACAATAATTATAGGCCTAAATGTAGTTAAAATCATGAGAAAAAATGACTTTATGAAGTGCTAACTATAAAATAAACATAACTGACCCATACGATACATTCCCCATTAGATCTAGTCTAGATCTAATTCTGCGAGTTTAAGAAATCATATCGTGAAAATCTTGACCCAGTTTATGTCTCGATTCCGATTAAATTATGACAATAAACTTTTGTAAAACACTGGAATATTTTATCAATACCTTTCTATATCGCAATTGGGAAGCGATGGAAAGTAAGATCGGGTCGCTTTATGCTTGAATTTTTGCAATTTATTGCAGAACACCAGCGACATTGCGAGTTCGCCATCGTAATTTCTGCTTTGCTGTCTGCTATGTTTCTGATCAGCTGTTTGTATTTACCACAGCGACCTCAATTTAGCCGCGCTGACCCAGTTTCGCGTTTTGGCGGAAGTGAACCCTCTCTAAATATCTAAGCTCTCTGGTACCAGGTATACATGTTAGTAAGCACAACTCATTGATAACTCTGCATAATGTGAGTAAATTCAGAACATTGTTTTCCTTTGTATGTTAAACACCAGAAAGGTCTATTGCCAAATGAAATAATAATATGGATAACTTTATATATAGAGAGAGAACACAAAAAAGAAAACATATACCGGGTAGTGGTGATGGGACTATAAGCAGACAAGTAAACAGTAGCAGAAAATACAGGTTGATAGCATCCTACTATTACTAAAAAAAAAAAAAAAAAAGTGTAACGCTTATAGACTCAGAGACCCGGCAACCAAAAAAACTCGCACTTCACATACATTCACAAATCCATGAAAAGAGGTGCATGCATACATTTTTGTATTTTTCTATGACTGTTAAAAAAACATGTTTGATTCGCGCTGGAACAAGAAATATAGGGAGAAAGAGAGCCGGTGTGGTATCCCAGATTATCCCCCCAAAATCTATCCCCCCTGATATTTCAAAATATCCCCCGGATACTCTAGGATATCCTAGAATAACCCCCGGATATTCTGGAATATTCTGGTTTATCCCCCCGGATATTCTAGAATATCCCCCTCTGTAACAGTTTATCCCCCGGGGTTAAAATAGGATGGGGGATACTTGCCAATGGGTACGAGGCATTATATTTTGTCCCGCCGTTACAAATTATCCCCCAGCTTTTTTTTGTGTGTGTCTTTGGGCAGCCTTTTCCCCCCTTTTCTTCTTGTGCGTTTCTATTTATTATACAATCTTTCTCTGCCACACGCACAAAAAATACACATTTACAAAGTATGACTTAACATGCGTTTTATGCCGACCCTTAGAATTGGACTAGGGGCATAAATCTTTCTCTTCCAGTCCATCAACCATACCCTTTTCTGGAGCTTTTAGCAGTAGTAGTAATTAAAGATATTAAATTTCAGGGGTGGTCTGTGTATGGAGCAATGAGAATAAAGTACATTGTACTCAGTATCAACAGACAACCAGGGCACCCATTCTTTATTGTGAGGAGAAAAAGGAACGGACAATGCACCAGCGTGCTAAAATTGACAATACCGAATCGAAGCTGGCACAAAATGAAGTCTTGATATAATCTTAAGCGGCCACTTTGATCTTAAAGTTCTCATCTTATAGTAGGCTATGCTTCGACAGAAATATGTATCCTGTGATAAAGCACCTTAGGTGTAATTTCCAAGTTTTTGAGGGACTAGCTCATGGAAAATACTGTCTGTACAGCACAGCCGGTAGGAAGCAAAGAGGTTACACAAACTATTTGGTAGCAAGTTGTTGACTTAACGGGACAAGAGGAGTGTTAAAGAACTAATTATTGCACGTCAAGCATAGTGACACAGCAGTAACGCTGATGAGGGATTTGCAA
The DNA here is from genome assembly GCA_963931925.1 of Onchidella celtica. Taxonomy (NCBI): domain Eukaryota; kingdom Metazoa; phylum Mollusca; class Gastropoda; order Systellommatophora; family Onchidiidae; genus Onchidella; species Onchidella celtica. The sequence continues at coordinate 36,995,949 of OZ007575.1, read as the reverse complement.
ACTTTGATAGAATTTCCCCCTTCGAAGCAACATTGTGGAGGATGTTACTGAAGATTACACCACCAGCTTCAGGAGAGTCTATCACTGTCGTCAGTTCTGAGAGCTGCCCTTTGGAGAAGCCAGCCGACTTGTCCCCTCTCCATTGCATTTAGTCACACATCCATCTCAGAAATATTCTCAACAGCTCCAAGGACTGGCTGCCCAAGTTCGAAGATCTAATTGGCTCAGCGTCCCCAGTCTTCTTTGTTATCAATCCTCTAATGTATGTTGCAAGTAGTCTGTCACCAAACCCGAGCAAATGGCAGCATCAACAGGAAGAGTCTGTTTCTAGTTTACATGAGAAATAGTCATCAAAACCTACAGACTGTACTGTTTTCGGGTCTCATGGACAAAACTTCCTACTCAGGGGCGCAATGCTAAGAATAGATTCAATCAACCTTCAAAGGCAATGCAGATTCGAGACAGTCGGGGGAAAAAAATCCAGATTCTTGGACCATTCGGGGATACACACATAAGTCGAGGTGAAGATCTGTTAAGTGACAAGCAGCCCACCCCATTCAAGTGTACCGATATAGATCTAGTCCCAAATTTTTTTGCCTTTCAGATCCAACATTTTTTACAGACTTAACATGTTCTGAGTAAGAGATCCTTTAAAAAAGTTATTATGGATTACAAGGAATTGCATCCTGGTTTTAATCCTTAAAAATGTTCCATCTTTCAGCCTCATCTGAGACTGCCTTCCCTTTCTACGGGTCACACCACCTTTTTTCCCTCCTTGGAAGTCTATCATTCCATTATGTAATGATAGCATAAAACTCTTGTGCGTCCTCCTTCTCCCTATCACCCCCGCCTCATTTCCTCTAAGTACTTCTGTCGATGCAGCAGGACACAATAGCAAATGTGAAAGGGGGTGCTGGATTAATATACCTTTAGTCCACGCCGCAACAATTGTTTTTCCCTACTATGTTACAATGCACATACTGCATTTTGTCAGCCTTCACTCATGGGATAGGCAGTGTGACTTACTGACCTTGAATGTCTTCAACCTCGCCAGTGATGTCAGTAAAACTTTAGAACAGTGATTCTCAACGTGGGCTATATCAGCCCCCTGGTGACGTGATTCTCATTTCCAGGGGGGAAGGGGAGGGGAGGAAACGAAGAAAAGGGCGGCAAGTGGGCGAAAAAGAGGAATGGGGGCGATATGGAAGTTTAGGGGAACCAGCAATGAAGAGCAATTTGGGGGCAGATACATAACAGTCGTTGACGACTTCTACATCATGCTTAGATGGGTTTGATGAACAGAAAAGAGTTTTTTTTGTTTGTTTAGTGCATTTGACAAAGAATGGTTTCTGCTCCATATTGTATTATCAACATGTTTGTTGTCTTTTTTCCCCGGAAAATAGGGGAAAAAGTGGGCGATGAAAGAAAATTTGGAGTCTGTGGGGCAATTGCCTGAAAAGGGTTAAGAACCACTGCTAAAGAAGGTGAAATCGAGCTGGGGGATACTTTAGAATAGAGGGGGATGTTCTAGGATATCCTAGATTATCAGGGGGGGTTAAAATAGGATGGGGGATATTCCAGGATGTAACACCGGCCGCCGGTAGCCATTTGTATTTTTAAGGGTTTGATAGGGAACTTAAAAACTGGACCACGATGTGATAGAAACGAAACGACCACTTTCAAGTTTCACTCGGTCAGCCATTTTTTTTTTTTTTAGTACAGTTGTAGAAGTTGTTGTGGTTAGTTGATAGAATTAGTTGCAGTTTTATTGCTCCCCTAGGGTTGGTTGTTAGAATTAGTTGCAGTTGTAGTGATAGATCTAGATTTTCTCATAATGCAGTCATGCCCCCAAAGAAAAAGATCAGTTTTACACGCAGATCGAGCTCAAATGTTAGGACAAGGGAAAATATTTCACAGCGTGTTAGGGCCTATCGAGAACGTATAAATGTTGTAGACGTAGATTCCGTAGAAGTAGATCTAGATCTAGAAGAAGAGATTGAAGATAATGAGAATCGAGCTCTGTATGGACCTGAAAATCTTGATCCCCTCGAAGATGGCAACCGTTTTTTAGATCTAACTCTTAACGGTAACAACGGTTGATGATACAATTCTTCACCACTCACCACTCACAGTAGTCAACTTACCACCACCACAGGCCCGAGGCCGAGGCAGACCCCCTGGAGGCAGACATACCACTCCCAGATCCACATTGCCGAAAAAAGGCATTGCCTTATTGGACATAGATCTACTTGACGACAGTGTTGTTCAGAAACAATCGTGTGGGACTCTGTCTGTGACATGTAATTTTTGTGGTGCTTTACGATGGATATCGGAATCAAAAACGACTTGCTGTCAAAGCGGTAAGGTGAAATTACCACACCCTCCACCTCCACCACCACAACTGAGACAGTATTATGATAATTCACGAACAGTTCTCGCAAATATAAGAGGGTACAATAATGCACTGGCATTGGCTTCAATCGGCTGTGAGGAAGTCAGTCAACCGGGCTTTAATCCAACGTTTACAGTACAAGGAAAACTTTGCCATAGACTCAGTGCTTTTCTACCCCCAACTGACGAGGACCCGAAGTTTGCACAGATTTATTTTCACGACAGTGACACACAGCTAACTTCTAGACTTCAACATAACAACCAGTTGCAGGATGATGTGCTTCTAAACTTACAACAATGTTTACATGAGGTGAACAATTATGTTAAGTCATTCAAAACAGCTATTGAAATTCAGGCAACACAAGATGTGAATATTGTACCGTTTGCAAACAAAAGTTCAATCCCTTCGTCTGCTCATTCGCGAACTTGCAATCTTCCTGCTACAAGTGAAGTCGCTGCTATTCTGCCTAATGAAAACACTGCAAACCTTGATGTTATTCTGAGATGTCGGCGAGCTGATGGTCAAGAACTCATGCGAATAAGTACATGCCACAGATCCTATGATCCCTTGCATTCCAGTGGAATTTCTGAACACTCTTTGCCCCTCAGGAATGCCACCCCACAAGCTTCTTTTAAAAAAGCATTGCATTATCATGCTTCTGAGAAATCTGGATCCAGTGAATGGTCATTGCAATGGCACACGCTACGTAATTCACCAGTTGCATGATCACGTCATTGATGCAGTCATTGCCATGGGACCACACACAGGGAAGCGGATTTTTATTCCCCGAATACCAATTTCCCCATCTGAAAATCTGTTCCCATTCACCATGCGCCGGAAACAGTTTCCTGTACGTCCAGCCTTCGCGATGACTGCCAACAAAGCGCAAGGGCAGACACTTCGCACAGTTGGCATCTATATGCCTTGCCAATTTTTTAGCCACGGACAACTCTTTATGTTGCTATGAGTCGAGTGGGTTCTCGAAAAAATCTCAAAATCTGTGTACAAGTTCAAGGACAAATTCATGTGGATAATGTTGTGTATCCAGAGATCCTCCACAACTAGAAGGTTCAAGATACGGAAGATGGGGGAAAAGGAAACTGACAAGTAAGGAAAATGTTCTTAAGTTTTTTAAAAAAATTTTATTTTTCGCTGTTGTGACTAATCAATGGTTGACATTTTTTTCCAGTTCCGTAATAACACTGTTCATAGAACTTATGAAAATTCTATACAGGATATAATATGCAGATTACATTACTCAGTTTCTTTTTTCAGGTGATAATATTGCGGCATGTATACACTAATAATGTTTGTTTCAGGTGATAACTTTGCGTATTTTATGCCCCTGTCCGTACATATGGGTCTAGCAGTTGATAACATTCCGGCAGGTATACACCAGTTAACATTCCGGCAGGTATACACCAATAGTAATACAGTTTGCTTCAGGTGATAACTTTGCGTATTATATGCCTCTGTCGATAGAAGGGTATCTGATAACATTGTAGCTTACAATACTGTTTCGTGTGATAAATTTGCATATTTCACACCGCCGTTCGTAGAACGGGTATAACAGCTAGTTACACTAAAAAAAATTCCAGGCTTCCTTGCTATAGTGTACACACTATGCAGTTTCACACACGTATGAGAGTGTACGTAGATCACAAAGTGATTAACGCATACAATACTGCAATGTTATGAACAGCCCTCGTTTTCATTTGAAAACACTTTGGGTACAAATGAGTTCAGCAGTAAGCTGCCTATGTTGCGCCTGATGCCGATTTGTATAGTATTGGTGGGTTTTTTTTTCCAAACAAACGAGAGCTCTTCACAATAAGCATGGTTCTGTGCACTTAAGCGTTAGAATTTTTAGATGTGTGTACTTTAGCGCAATTGTTTGAAACTTGACCATTTGGACCACACTATTCTACCATTGTAGGACTACAAAGAGCCAACCACCTCAGCGGGATACCACACAGCACAACAGACAGGGGTGTTGCACACTGATACCATCACTACTGTAACTAGTGATACTGCTATATTATAGTATTTATAGTGCTAATAAAAAGGGAAGAATGAAATGATCATCATGATTGAATGGGTGTTGAGCAAAAAACAGGTTGAATTTCCCCTTGAAGGGAAGGGTTCAGTGTGAGAATTGTCATTTTAAAAATTGATTTTGAAATGGATTTAGAAAAAAAGACAAAGTATTGTTATAATTATAATAGGTAACTTTAGAGGTCTCCTTTTATCCTTCGGGAGAAAAGAAAACAACAACACTTCTACACTGAGCCACAAAGTCCATTGCATCACCCCTGGCAGATATGATTATGATGATGAGAGCCAGACTCACAATTTTATTCCAAAATAAGATATAGCAGGAAAGAACAGCAGGAATACATGTGCAGAAAAAAATTAATAATAGACCACAACCTCTAGAGAAGTACTGAACAGTGTACATCACGATGCAGTACCTGATTTAATAGCCCAAACCTCTGTAACAAAGAACATAAAAAGCACACAACAAACAACAGAAAATGCACTATATCTATGCTCTGCCAGGTTATGTATTGTGTAATGTACACACCACTTCAGTAAACTGTCAAAAAGAAAAAGGGCATCCAAGTGACATTTGCAAAATCAAAACATAAATTACAGTGAAACATCGACTTATGAATTTTTACACACACACATATGTGCTACACACATATACACACACACACCTGTTAGTGCACACACACAAACACACACACACAACACACATGTTAGAACTGAAAAGTAGAAGAAACAAGTGCTAAGTCAACATCTCACAGTGTTGGAGTGGAGGAGAGTTCAGTAATAAGAGAGAGGAAAAGTGGAAAGAGGAAAGGTCCACAGACAGACACACACACACACACACACACACACACACATACTTACATGGCATGACATGCGAGGACCTAGAAATGTTACATGACAAATGAGGACTATTCTTTTTTGTGGTGCTAGAAGCAAAATCAATGGTGCATGGACTCTTGCTGGCCCTTTTACATATTGCTAGGGGTCAAGTTTTGCTTAATCTCTTTTGTTCCTGATTTTATGGTCAATCATTTTAGCTTGAAAGGAGCCATACATTGTCAGGACACTAAGTGAGGACGTTGGTTCAAACCCTTATTTTGGGGGACTTACACAGGTTTTATACTATTTAAGTGACACGAGGACTTAAGTTACACAGTGTGCACTTTTTACATTCTCTTTGAGGTCTTCCAGTTAATTGGACTCAACCATTTTTAAAATATGTATATACAAGAAAACCGTCACTGGAAGGTGAGTAGAATTGGAAACAGAAGAAAACAGTTACGTGTAGGCCTACAATAATGTGGATCCGCCAAATTGACGATTCAAGGCAGACGGCAAATTCTATCACATGGAGTCACAAGACCCAAAAAAATATAATAATAACAAACGTGCCGAAAGCATAATACTGATCCACTCTGCATTCCCACTTCCCACAAGCAAATTACAGACGTCTTGTATCTCTGACATGTTAATTTGCCATCCACTTTGGATAGTGAATTTGGCGGATCCACTCTGTTCAAGACCTAAGTACATGTTATCTTTTTAAAAGCATGATTGACAAGAATGGAATTTTAAAAATGTTCTAATAATACAAAAAAAAAAAAGATGACGTTTCAATTGTGCGAAGGAATTTTATTCTGAGCATAGTATAAAGTTTAAAACAAGCCGAAGATACAGAAACATAGTGACATACTTATTAAATTCAAAGCAGAAGAGCGCAGGTGATCTAAAATTAAATGACAAGACTTGATTCTGCCCATGCAAAAGATAAAAAAAAACCAAAAAAAAAAAAATAAATAAAAACTGACACTTATTTTTTCTTTCAGCTCTAACAGTATGCAGTTACATGCATTAAAATTAAGGTTCTTGAATCAATTTCATTTTTGATCACATTTTCAGATTAAAATCAATAAAATAATAGACATAGACGTAAAACGCTTTCCTCTTGCAGCATTTTTTTTTTATTACAAAAATATTATTAGCTGCAATAATAAATACAAAGAAATGCTGACAGTGTTTTTCACCCTCCACTAAATGTCAAAGTTTATCATCAATATTCATGCAATAATAAAAACAAGCATACAGAAACATAGTGACATACTTATTAAATTCAAAGCAGCAGAGCACAGGTGATCTAATGAAAACAAACGTACAGAAACATAGTGACACACTTATTATTCAAAGCAGAGGAGCAGGTGATCTAAAATTAAATGACCACCAAAACTTGATTCTAGATATATCTGACTTCTTGTAAGTAAATAGTCTATACAAAAGAAAACAAAAATATAAACCACATAAAAACTGACTCCTATTTTTTTCCTTTCAGCTCTAACAGTCCTCAGTTATTAAAATTAAGGTTCTTGAACCAATTTAATTTTTTCTCACATTTTCAGATTAAAATCAGTAAAATAAATATATGGGTCAATGCCAAAAAGCTCTCTTTTTCACATATATATATGCCTTTTTGTGATCGTGTTATTTCAGTCATTTTTGCTCCGATTTGTGTTTTCTTTGTGCATGGTTATTCAAAATTGATCCAACAACCTGCATGAGCAAGATGATCACAGTTTCTCTCGTTTTCTTCGAATTTGAATTTGATTTTGGAAAATGACTGATTTTTTACATTTTCGAAATGGACACATTGTATGGGACCTCAGAAAAACCAAAAATAAAAGGGTATTTTGTTTTATCTGTGGATTCTGGCAGGTATGTTTTGTTTAGAGTGATAAATCAAGATGACAATACTGAACAAAAAAAGTTTCTGCATGGGCTTAGTAAGTTAAAAAAAAGTGGCTGGACGTTACTTGTGGTGTCACGCTTTTAATGAAAAAATAAGAGCCTACTGTGAAATACCTCAATGTAATAGCAGGTTAACCATGTGTTCCAATAACATGTTATCCTTCAAATAATGGGAATTGTTGCCTTTGGCTGGTCAGTTTTCAGCTGCAAAGGCTTCACAAAGAAAGTTTGAGGAATCATGTATTTTGTAGTCACACCGTAACTTTACGTCCAGCCACATTGCAAGGATACAGTCATTTCATTTTCCCAGTCCATCTAAACAGGTCTTTTGTAGTTTGTATGTAGTCCTCCTCATATGGGGAGCACAGGATGGTGTTTTCAAGATGAAGAAATGCAACAACAATTTCTCCAGAGAAATTGAAATTTTTGTCGTCACACTATATTTAATAGTAACGTCCGACACGTTCCTCTATCTGTTTGTAATGACCAACATTTTTTTGGTGTATGTTTTGTCTGATTCTTGCTCTGATAAGTTTATGAATTTGCAAACATGTTCCCTAAAAATGCATTTTCCCAGTCCCAGCAATGAACACAGGATGAAAAATGAGAAATCTGGCACTGTGAATGGCCACCATCACTAGAGTTTCTATAATCATGATGGCATTATCCTTGATTTTACTGGAATTAAATTCAAATTATCTTGGCTGTCAATGCTAACTGAAGTACTATGTCCATTGTATTGTCACTGTATATTTAACAATTACATACTTGCTTAAAAATGGGGATTTACATTACTATTCATGGTTTGTCATCCTGTAACGTCCAGCACAAAATAAAGAAATAAAGTCATCTAATTTTTGTAGTCCCAATAATAAATCCAAATTATCTTGGCTGCCGTTGCTAACTAAAGTATTATGTCCATTGTATGGTCACTGTATACAGTCGACTCCACTTAAAATGAAGTCGCTTAAAATGATCTTCTTTTAGTATGATGTTTTTCTTTTATCCCTTCCCCAATGCCTCATTTCCATGGGGAAAAAACGCATAGTATGACATCTTTCTATCCGTTTTTACTCTTTGTGTGATCTCATTTTGATGAACTTTAGTGACATTTTAAAATTAAAACATTTTATACATACATTGTGAAACGACTAATGGTGCTCCAGTTGAAGCGCTATGGCTCACTATGTTTCAAGATTAAATTTCAGCATTTTACATATATTGTGAAACGACAAATGGTGCTCCAGTTGAAGTGCTGGGGCTCACTATATTTCAAGATTAAATAAAAACATTTTACATACATGTAATCATGTATTGTGAAACGACAAATGGTGCTCCAGTTGAAGCGCTGGGGCCCACTATGTTTCGAGATTAAATTTCAGCATTTTACATGTGGCAGGTACAGTGCTAGATGGAATGATCACAGAGATTGGCAGCAATCATCACAGAACCATGTCTGAAACTTTTTCTTCGAACTGTAGCTGGCACATTCAAAATGGTACCAAATGAGACAACGTTCACACTGGACCATCTTAATTCACCGTTGTCTAGATCCCTGCATTCACCGCAAAAATAACTTGAATATGATTTACGGTGCTCTACACCTTCAACCACAAGTGCCCAAGGAGCTGAATCAAATAAATCCTGAATCAAACCAAAATCAACCTTATCATCTAGTACCATATCTGAAAATGTCATGACACTTCAAATCTTCGGTCTGTATTAAACGACTAGGCTTATAATCGAAAACAGATACAGATCTTAACAAAAGGGAGGTTTTCTGAAATTTCTCTGCCTCTGAAAACTCATTAAAAGTTTTTGGAATACATTTCCGTCTTTTCTTGGTTGACAGTTTGGTAAACCTCTGTTTGCTACAGGGCCTACCATGTGGTTTTAAGAGCCTGGACATAGTTGGCCAGCTACAGCTAGTTTCACTAGTTGAAGGACCACTTTCAAACGAAACAGAAGATTCTGAAGCAACCACATCTATTCCACCAGAAGGCACAGAAGTTAGAGCACAAGCTACACTGCTAAGCACAGAGGGAGACTCCACGGAAACCAAACAAGCAGAAGCTACACCCCTTTGCACAGAGGGAGAAGCCACGGAAACCGAACAAGAGGAAGAAGCTACACCCCTTTGCACAGAGGGAGAAGCCACGGAAACCGAACAAGAGGAAGAAGCTACACCCCTTTGCACAGAGGGAGAAGCCACGGAAACCGAACAAGAGGAAGAAGCTACACCCCTTTGCACAGAGGGAGAAGCCACGGAAACCGAACAAGAGGAAGAAGCTACACCCCTTTGCACAGAGGGAGAAGCCACGGAAACCGAACAAGAGGAAGAAGCTACACCCCTTTGCACAGAGGGAGAAGCCACGGAAACCGAATAAGCGGAAGAAGCTACGCCGCTACGCACAGAGGTAGAAGCCATGGAAACCGAACAAGGGGAAGAAGCTACACCGCTACGCACAGAGGGAGAGGAGAAGCCACGGAAACCGAACAAGAGGAAGAAGCTGCACTACTATTTAGTACAGAGGCAGGAGCCACGGAAACCGAACAAGAGGAAGAAGCTACACTGCTAACAACACTCATCGAAGGCCCAGGAACAAGTGGAGAGTGAGGAAACCCAACAGAAATTGCCTGCAAATCAGCGACACATAGAAGTTCTCCAGCGGTACCTATTCCTACATCAGACGAAGCTGTATGATGAAGGTTCTCTGTGACAACAGAAGAAACAGGAGGGGAGTGAACATTCAGAGGACTCACTGGTTCAGAGTTTACTTCAGCATCACAAATTACTGACCACCTTTGGATGAACTCTTCTAGTCCCCGTAGTTTCTGCTGAAATTCCACACAACGAAGAATGGACAGAAAACTAGCAGCCCTATCACACACGACCTTTGCTGCCTTGTACCTACCTTCTACAGTTCTCAAAGAAAAAGGCACAGCAGGTACTGTTGTAACTACTAAACCTGAACTTGGTTCTTCAGAAACAGAAGGGGGATTTTGCAACACTGGCGTGGATTGTTGGAAGCGAGCAGGAACAATATCCAGATGAAACACTTCAATGTCAAGATGTTTGCGTATTGTGAAGATGTGGCGACATGGAATTTGCTAGGTAAGTCGGGTGTAAATAAGGTATGATTAGGCAGCTCAAATGTGTGACTTACCTTTGACAGGGACGTTGATCCTTCGTGGGTTCCGCTTTTTTGTAACGTTTGCCCTGCTTGCATTGCAGTCTCACGTTTGAGTACTGGAACCGCTCACATAGAGGATCGGATTGTGGAATTTTCTCCGCCTGTGTGGTTGTGAATTGTGTTGTTGTATCCTTCTGGTACTTTTCTAGCGCTTCTTTGAATGCAGAGTACGAAGAAAACTTGGCTCCTACTACTAGGGTTTCAATGTGTCCTGCCATAAGATCTACAAGGAAAGAATCAACAAAAATCCGTGTCTTCCTCCAATGGCTGACGAAGAAGGAGTGAAAAGAAATGCGGCTGAAATCCGGAAGAAGGCGCGAAGCAGACGGGTCAAGTGACTACGTAAAATCTCGCGGTCTTGGTCTCGTAGGCGAGCCTACAAAAGAAAACGCCAGTTGGGAATAGGCAAATTATACTATTCCCAACAGCGGTTGGGAATAGACACTTCCTAACAAATAACAACTGATAACAACAAAATAACAACTGATAACAACAAATAACTGATAACAACAAAATGACAAATATCAACACAAACGTGCTCACACAAGGTGATTAATCCAATACAACTTTTTAATAATAATAGTGATATTTTCATTGTCACACAAAACATGAGTATGACAGGACAACAAATGGTGATGACATGATTACACACAACGGGACGTACTCAGGATTTGTCAGATGTAGGCTATACAATCGTACATGGAATTTATATTTTTAATCAATTAATCAATTTAATGACGATATACGATAGACGAACGAATAGATGGACATGCTGAAGCAATCCATGACAAGATGTCTGCGTCCAGAGATGTGTGGTATTCAGGCAAAATCATTGTCTGTTGAGTGATGCTCCGTCTTTGCGTTTTTTGTCACACTTGTTCTTTCGCAAACATTTCTCTTTTTTGGCCGGGCTCTCTACCCTTGTGTTTTGGCTCAATAGCCACCTTTTTCAAATTAGTGCTTCTGACGAGCATTTCTTTTGATGTGCCTGAAAATTTCTTTAAATGGCGTGTTCTTTGTTTTTCAGCCACAAACAGCGCGTTGCAATTCCCTGTACTGCATTGTAATGAGACTGTGAAGCTTTTGGACGAGTTAAACCAGTTTCACAGAGTGCCATGACAAAGCTTGTTTGAGACAGTGATTCAAGCATTCACAATTATTATTTGTCCACAAAGGACTGGCTACTTGCAGTCCTGTCCTCCCAAGCGCTGTAGCATTCTCTGCCAGAAGTGGAGTCATTCGGTCAAGCAGTTTTTTGGTGGACTCATTTTGGACACTGTCCACCAAGTGTTGCATCCTGTCATCTAAATCTTGGTGGTCAGAAGCTCTTTTAATGATGCCATTTTTTCTAAACACCTTGCCTACTATGAGCTGTCTTTCTTTTTTTGTCTGTCCGACTTTGTCTGCAAGTGCATGTGTAAAGTTCTTCTTTAGATGTCTTGTACATACCAGTCTTGGCGTGTGAGGAAATGCCAAGGCCATTGCTTGCCTTAAGGCCTTCTCCTCATCACTGCCAAGAACTGGGAGCTGAGCACAGTCCAGCAATCTACCAGAAAGATGGTGCAAAAACATGAAAAATGTATCCCTGTCGCTGTTGCCATGCAATAGTAACGGCCCGCAGAAGATTGGATGCGCATCAGTGTCCCGCCTTTTGACTGCCAGGCATTTGTACACAGTCACTGTTACATGGACATCTGAGAGGTTGGACGTCTTATCGATAACTAGCAGAGTGGACTGTGCTGCGTGAGGAGGGCAACAAAATCTCTTTAAGTCCTTTATCTGGGCTTCTATATAAAGGATAATGCTTGGTACTTTCTGATTCTGACGGACAATTAACTGCAAAGAAGAAAGTGTGTGTTGTAGTTCCTCAAGTGCTGCTACATGGCCCGCAAAGTTGGCCTTGGGAAGGGCCTGGCCATCAGTTTTGTTTCTGGATTTGATGTTATAAATCTGCCTTCTAGTTCTATTGCAAGGCCCTTCAAGTATAGAATCTTTTTTGTTGGTTTTTTTGCTTTGACCTCGTCTTTTATTTTTTCAATTACTCACTAAAAATTATGACTTTCTTAAGTCCTTTGTGTTTCACAATTTCAAACTCCTTTTTTGTTATTGCATGAACCATATTTGCATCATGGTTTAAGACACCAGAAAGAAAGACATTTTCTGTCACAAGAAGACTGCAACCGCACAAGCATCAGTGATTCAAAACACAAGGGTGGACAGTTACCTGTGAATAACCATAGTAGGCAGACTGGGGCTGGTCTTGGTGTCGACACAAATAGTTCTCAGAAAAATCCATTGTGACCAATGCCCAGTTCTCTGGCAAGTCTGCATTGAGTTCTCTATACTGTTGGCTCTGCCAACAATGGGTAAAATCATGTAGAGGTATTTTCGAACCTCACATTTTAATTTCATGAAAAGACCCTCAACAGAGCCCTCTTTCTTCACCAAATCCAAACGTGACCCACCACCTTTCTGAATGAGTTCCCATCTCGAGCAATTAACATTACTCTCACAAATACTTTCAACCTCTGAAAGGGGTTGCTGTGGAGGACAAAAGGGGGATGGAGATTGGAGGCAGTCAAGGGAGATACATAGATTAGGGGACAGGATAACGGGAGTGGGAGAGAGAAAGAGATGGGATGGATAGGAGAAAATGGTTTGGGGGGGGGGGGGGGATCGGGAGAGGGAAGGAAGGCGGATTCAGGTTTATCTCCTGGCAAGGCATCATCTAGACCTGCCCAGTTTGTTAAAATACGCCCCAAGTACCGTTCGTAGAGCGGGCCCTTCAGCTTGTTTGTAATAACCATGAGTCGAGAATCCTCGAGGTCCAGCAGCATACTTTTAATTTTGTTGTTTGCATCTTTAGCTTCTGCTCGAGTGTGCAACAGATGTATAAAATCCACATTATGATGTATGGCTGCTGACACCTCGAAAAGACCATTGGGCCTGTTGTCTTTGTAATTTGTGATGTAAGACTGGATATTGTTCGCTTCACAATGGCTTTCACATCTCTCATTCCCAAATGGTCCCCAACTGGAGCGAATATCGTTGCCGACGTGATAAGATCGGATAAGTCCAAGCAACGAAATTTTTCAGGAGAAGGAAAAAACTGATTTATGACAAGCAAAACCAATATTGGTTCCAATGTCCTACTAGTTATTTATCATTCTTTAGTGATCATTACTCTTACTCATGTTGAGAAATTAGACTTAGAACCTCTAATTATTTTATAGTTAGCAACTTTTAAATTTTGAGTGGAGTTATCCGATTTTCACGTCGTGATAAGATTGGACAACTCCCGTGGCCGGTGCTTATCTGGTTTTATCACGACCGTGACAGACCGATCAATGTGAGTTATCCGATCATAATAGCCTTACAGGTATGGCGCATCTCCGATTAGTCAGGTATTTTGAAATTTATTGAAAATCTTTAGAAAAAAACTCTTCAGACACCTGCCGACACCTACACAACGTGATGAAGAGGTTTCAGTAGAATGTTTTTGTGTGTGTTTCTATGCGTTTTTTTTTGTTTGTTTAGTTTTTTTGTTATACTATTTTCATTTGTTCTTCTGTACCCCATTCTGATTTCTCTTTTTTTCTTTTTCTAAAATTGAATGTTTTTTGAGCTTTGGGAAATGTCAATGGAAAAAACAATTACATTCTGTTGTTTTATACACCATAATAAAAAATGAATGAAAGACTTATAAATATCTGACGAGAAGTAATCTGACAAAAGAATAAGATGCTCAACAATAATGTTATCAGAACATAGTTTCACAACATTTATTTATACGAAAGCTGGTCATAAAATGGGTGATAATCTTTTCCAATGACAGACTTTAGTTCTTGGAGGTGCTGGAATTTTGATCTTGGAATTTTCAACCGCTCGTTATGCAGTTGCGATGGCATTCCAGGCTGCTTGGTGTCGAAGTGCCTGGGAACAGTAATCTCTTTGAAATCATCACTGAATTTTAGTTTGTATTGGAGGGGTTTCTTTATTCCATCAGAGTCTGGCGAATACTGGAAACAGTGCACGTCTGTTACAGTGGGTTCTCCCACTTTTTTACCAGGCCGTATACTGTCATATGGGCCGATCTTGGTGAAATCCCGGAAAAAGTCATGGCTTCGATAATGCACGTGAAAAGGACTTGGCCTTTTTCTTGCACGTTCTATAACGTCCACATAGTCATAGGGGACATTGATTGTACGTCCTTTAAGAGCCCTTTCAATCAAACTGTGGCTGTTGTCCACCTCCATGTGTGTGTGGCCACGTACGAGGTATTTGTGCTGAATGCGGATTCCTGTGGAATTTACGAAGTGTTGTAGAGCATTGGCCAGAAAGACGTTACGATTTTGATAGGTACACCCATCGCTGAATATGACGATTTGCTCATGTCTGTCCATGTTTTCAAGGTAGTGCAAGATGCATGAAGCAAACTCGTTTGCTGTCAATCCTCCCTCAGTCTCATTCCAGACGCAACATGATACAGCACCGGTGGCTAAATTGTACACTGTAAAGTTCTGCACAGTTAATTTTGTTTTGAAGTACATGGCATTAGCCTCCGTGTTGGGCGCAAGGAGCACTGATTGTAGATCCATACAGAAGGCTGCATACTGTTTGTGGCTTCTGATGGCTCTTTCTTTATCAGAAGCTTTCTCCGCCGGAGCCTCATTTTTGAATTCCATGTGAACCTTCCATTCTTCCTCTGAGACGTTTCCCACCTCATGCCCTATGCACACATGTTTCTTGGGTTTAAACAGGGAAATGTTTTTTTCATGGAAAACCTCCTTGAAAACTGTAAGCTTGAGAGGAGTGACATTTCGTCCTGAGCAGTATTGTTCATAACATGAGTGAAGTTCGGTTAAAGTCTTGAAGCATCTTTCCAAGTAGAGTTTGGACGAGCTCTTCCTGGAATAATGGCTTGGCATCTTCGGAAGTTCATCAAGGAATTGATGGAGGAGACGGCGTGAATCTTCACTGCGTTGATAGTGAGGGTTCAGTCGTTGTCTCTTGGGTTTTTGGAGAATAGGAGAGATGTCGGCCTCATTATCATGGTGGAGCTCATCTGACGGATCCTTCTTTTGAAACAAAGATGTTACAAAATGTTTGGTCAGCCCGGTTGTGCGGAGAAACATCTTCAGGCAAACAGTTCGTTTCTGTCCATCTTTTTTCAAAGAATACTGAAAAGTAAATTCCCTTTTCTTCGAACCATCAACACTCCTTTTACGTTTTACATTCAATTGGTCCACCAAACCATAAACAAAGTTCCTTTTCTCATCCCAAGAAAGAGTCCATATGTAACTGAAAATCTGGTGCCGATCTTCCTGAGAAAATAAAGAACAGTCTTTTAGGCCTGATTTGCAATTGCACGTTTCTCCCATTGTTCGTGCCGGTGCCAGATCATCGTTTCTCATTTTGTATTCCTGACCAAGTTCACGGCGCCGCTTCATAACATTTTGTCGCCATTCATCGGGTCCCCGTTTCTTCTTTTTATTAGATTGATATCTAGTTTCGTATAATATACCCATTTGCTATTGATTGCAGTACATCCAATAAGGAACCATAGTTACATGAATATCATAGATTGTTAGTAATTAGAATTTATTGCTTTGAATATACCTCTATTGTCTTTTGTTTTGTTTATTAATATTTAAATAATAAGATGGCCTGACCGGCCTGACATAGATATACGCTCGAAGTTATTTAATACTTTTCTTGTGTGGTTGTGTCCGAGTGTGAGTTAGCTGCCTCTCGTGCAGTCATAACATCCCCAAGACCCTAACTCTGCTCGTGACACTCATCACACTCAAAATTTCTAATGTCCATTTTAAAAGGAAAGAAAATGAAAAACTATTACTTACAAGTAAAGAATATTCACACAAACACTCATCATATTCCTAAATTGTTTACACAAAGTAAATCAAAATGTCTCTCTATCGATCTGGTGGAACTGGCATGTCGACGATCTAATTTAAAATGTCTCTACATGTTCTGGCTTGATGTTGTTGCTAAGACTGTGTTGATGTAATGGCTGCTTGATGACGAACCCCATGCATGGGCACCGTTGCTAAGACTGTGTTGATGTAATGGCTGCTTGACGACGAACCCCATGCATGGGCACCGTTGCTAAGACTGTGTTGATGTAATGGCTGCTTGACGACGAACCCCATGCATGGGCATCGTTGCTAGGGGTGTCTTGGGCGGTATACAGGTCTGACTCAATAAGGACAGAAAGTGAGTCAGTAGCAATGACTCAATTAAGCTCACTCATCTTCCTGTGAAACGCTTAACTGGGCTGTAGGTGGCAACACAACTTGTTCACTCCAATACGTTCGATACTGTTCAACTTGCAAAAGATCGTTAATTTGTTTTTTTCAAACTATAAATTTCATTGAAAGACAATCCGACAAAATAAAATTTACGATAAGGGTACAATAATTCAGCTAGTTGACGTAACCTTTGTGAATGTGACAAAGATATGTTGATTACTGAGTGTAACCACGTCTTCCAAGTTGTTTGCAGCATTTTTCCTTGAATTTTTTCATTAGCAAACCAGTGTTTGCATAATTTTAACAACTGTCCAAAATGAATATTAAAGAACATTGACTGAGCGTCTTGTTTTTTTATCTGTTTATATGTTCTTTTTAATCTATCTGTAGCATCCTCAATTGAAGTAATAGTTTCGTGCGTGAAGTTAAATTCCTCTCTGTTTATGAATTTAGTAATGTCCACGATGTTGTCACACAAATATTGATGAAGCTCCTCTAGAGTTTGAATTTTGTTCCCTTTTCCGGATTTTTCATTAAATAAGTTTTTCAATGTCCTCTTTGAGCGTTTTGGTATTTTAAAAGGTCCTTTAGTTTTTGCTTCTTTAGTGAGCCGAGCCATTTTTTGATAATATATTACATGTTCATCTAAAAGTAGCATATCATCCTCATAGGTCCACGGATAAGAAGGTTGAGAAGGTTGAAATTCTGATGGTGTCACAGGAGGTAATGGAACATCCATTGCTTGTGCTCTGGGAAAATTACAGTATCTTTTTGTCTGGAATATTCCAAAAGTTCCCTATGTGCAGTTAAATTTTCATCTATTTCTCTGTTTAAATCTTCTACTGATATACTATCTTGTGACATCATAACACAACACACCTTTCCTCAACGAAGTTCCAGCAGAAAATGAGTTGTCCCGGGGAGATTCATGCTTAGCTCAGAAACATTTGATTGATGTTGTCGACAGTTGCTATGTGAACCAAATAAACAAACCATGTAATTGGTTTTCTACGCATTGTTGTGCAAGCTAAGAATCAATATTTTGCATTAGTGTAATCAGGTAACTGATTGTAAATCTCCCTGGTGAAAAATTCAATGGTTTCAATCTATAATTCCATTCTATTGAATGAAAGGTGGGTATTTTGAATGCGCTGAATAGTGCGTAGTTTGCAAATGACAAATCGATACTTACCAAATGGGAGGTAAAGAGAGAGATAGACAGAGCGAGAGACAAAGAGAGAGAAAGAAAAAGGGAGAGAGGGATAGACAGAGAGATAGATAGGCAGATAGCTAGATAGACAGAGAAAGACAGACAGACAGAAAGATAGACAGACGGAGAGACCTATTTTATTTGCAGTTATACGGAATGCCTAACTTCTTCTTCTTCTTCTTCTTTCGTTCACCAATCTAAATCTGCAGATTTGTTCTTTTAATAAAATCTACGGTTTTCTGCAGTTCTGGCAGAGCACCATAGAGTTTGATATTCAGGTCGGTGGGTTGGGGCCAATATGTTTCTCGCAGTGCTGAGAGGAGTGTGCAGTTCTGCAATATATGCTCCGTGTTTTGAGGAGACTGGCTGCACTCGCATATGGCAGATGTTCCTATTTTGAACTTGGTGAACATGTGGTGGTGGAGCCTATTGTGACCAGTTCTTAGTCTGAACAATAGTACTTGATCCTCTCTGTTCAGGAGATGATATTTATCCTGTTGGTTTATTTGCTGCCGTCTGTTGTTTTTGATGAGGTTTTTCTTCTCATAGTAGTTTAGGAGGCACTGTGGCTGCTCCAGGCCGGAGCCCTCCTTGGCCAGTTGGTCTGCCTTCTCATTGCCTGGGACTCCACAATGTGATGGTATCCACTGTAGGACTATCCTGCTTCTATTTCCAAGCTGTGTAAAACATTTCTTCAGGTCGTTAAGCTTGCCAGCTTGAAGGGCCTCAAGGACTGATCTTGCATCTGTGAGGAAGACGATGTTGCTGTCCTCTACTTGAAGCTCTGTGGCAGCTGTCATGAGGGCTTTGGCTTCTGATCCATAATTATTGCAGAAGGTTCCGGTTGGCATGCTAATTGCCGTTCTTGTCAAGTCTGGATACTCTATATACACTCCGGCACCTCCGTTTGTTACAGCATTCTCAGCAGAGCCATCTGTGTAGACTCGAACCCATGATTCGCTTGGATACTTGTCATCAAGTAGGCCGAGTACAGCAGTTCTTCTTTCTACTTCACTTTGTTCTCCCTTGTTGAAGACACCATCAACGTCTGTGTGTATCTGGACTTGGGTCTCTGTCTCCTCCGTCCAAGGGGTCTGTTCAGGTACAGATGTCAGGGGGTGGGCAATCTGGGGAAGGTGTGATAGCTGTCTTCTTATTCGCTTTGCCTTGTCAATAAAGCTCGTACGTTTCAGCCTTCCCCTTGCCAGGTCTCCTAGCTTCTCTTTCATTGGGTGATTCTCTATGCTGTTGAATTTCTCTGCCTGGATTGCCACCCTGGTTTCTCTTCGTTCTGCAAGTGTTGCTATCTGGGTGATCTTCTCCATCTCCACAATGGGTGTTGACTTCATTGCTCCTGTGATGATGCGCAAAGCCTGGTTCTGAACTTTGTCTAACATCTGAAGGGCTGAGTTGGACGCTGAACTCCAGGCTGTTGAACCATATTCGAGGTGAGGGCGAATCCCTTGCTGATACACATTCTTGAGAATTCTTTCTGTCGCTCCCCATGATGTGCCGCTCAGTTTCCTCAATATGGCTAGCTTTCTTCTAGCTTTTGTCTCTGCCCTCTCGATGTGATTCCTCCATGAGAGCCTGGTGTCGAATGTGACTCCTAGATAGGTTGGTGCTTTGTCTTCCTTGAGTGATGTCCCATTGAGCTTGATGGCTCCAGCAGTCTGTTTTGGAGACAGGGTGAAAAGAGTAGTGGACGACTTCTCTTCGTTGACTGTGACACACCACTTATTCGTCCATGCTAAGAGGATGTCAGTGGCTCTTTGTAGTCTTCTTGTGGCAACTGTGGCATGTTCTTCCGTACACCACATAACTAGGTCATCTGCATATAGAGCTGTACGTATTCCGCAGGGTAGTTCTTGAACTAGATCATTTATGAAGATCAGGAATAAGGTGGGTGATATTACTCCTCCCTGTGGCACACCGTGTCTCAGCAGTACCTTCTTGCTGTGACATCCATCCAGCTGGACTCTTGCTCTTCTGTTGTGTAGAAGGCTCTTGGTCCACTTGTACATGCTACCAGTCACTTTGTTGTCTCGCAGCTTCCTGAGTAGTCCGTCTTTCCAGACTTTGTCAAAGGCCTTTCGAAGGTCGATCCACACTGCTAATACTTGTTTCTTGTCCTGGAAGGCATCTTCAATGTCCTGTGACAGATAGGTTGCTTGATCCTCTGTGGAATAACACTGACGGAACCCTGCTTGCTGATCAGCCAGTAGGTGGTTGCTTTCCAGGTACCACTTCATTCTGTGGTTGACGATCCGTTCCATGGTCTTGCAGAGGCAGCTTGTCAAGCTTATTGGTCGATAGTTTCTTGCTGTTCCTTTGCCCTTTCCATTTTTGGGTATTGGGACCATGATTGCTTCTCGCCAGATCTGTGGTACTTCTCCAGTTTTCCAGCTGACGTTGAAGATCTCTAGTAATTTATTCAGAGCTCCGGATCCGAGTTTCTTGATCATCTCATTTGGTATTCCATCTGCACCTGGTGACTTCCGCAGTTTTAGTTTGCTAATGGCAAGGTCTAGTTCTTGCCGTGTGATCCTTGTGTTCATGACTTCTGGCTGGTCTCCTTCGTTTCTCTCCGGGGCCTTGTCATTTCTTGCCTCCTTTAACTTGCTTGTACTTACCTCTATGTTACAGTCCTTAGCAAACACATCTGCAAAAACATTCGCTGCTGTTTTCTTGGTTAGGGTCTTGCCATTCTCTTGCAAAGTGACTCTGATGTTACTATCTGTTCCTTCATCATTTAGAGCTTTAACCAGGTTCCATAGTTTCCTGCCGTCTTTTTCAAAGTTGAGGGAGGCTGTTTTCTCTTTCCAGCTCTTGCGTCGTGCCTGGAGCTTTCCTCTTTGAAATCTTGCCTTGGCTTGCTGGAGGGCATTGTGTTGCTGTTGTCCTGGGTTGTTTTCAGCCTGTATTCGTGCCTTTTCTACTTCTTGGTGGAGTTCGTCAAGATCCTTGTTCCAGTATGGTTTGTAGTTCTTTCGTGCTCCACGAGGTATTGTTTCCTTGGCAGCTTGAAGAATAGATGAGTTGAACTCTTGCACAATGGTGTTGATGTTTTCTTGTGGCAAGCACGCTTGTTCTGTGTCTGAACATCATCCAATTGGCCTTCTTGTAGTTCCATCTGGCAAGGGTGCTGCTGCTCTTTATTAGCTCGTTTTCCACCATGATGAAAACAGGGCGATGGTCACTTCCTCCAAGTTGTTTCCCCACAGTCCTTTTGATCTTCCAGTCCAGGTCTGGTGTATAGAAGGCTATATCCGGTGTTGAGGTGGTATGCCAGCATCTTGAGTAAAATGTAGGTGGGTCTGTGGGCTGATTTATGAGAAGCAGTCCTAACTCATCCTGCCATGTTTCAACCTCCTCACCTCTCTTGTCCATGTGTTCATAGCCCCAGCTTTGGGAGTGGCTGTTGAAGTCTCCACATGCTATTAGCCTACCTCTAAAGGGAATTGTATCCAGGGACATGGATCGGTCGTTTGGGCAGTAATAATTGAGGATGTGGAATTCCGTCTGATCTGTCCTGATGTGTAGTAGATGATATTCTGCTCCCTCCATTAGCACTTGAATCTGGCTTGCTCTGATGTTGTTTCTCACCAAGGTTAGAATTCCTCCTTTTCTTCTGTCTGTCCGGTCGTTTCTAAAGCACTGGTATCCTCTTACCTTGAAAGCAACGTCTTTGCTGAGGTGGGTTTCTTGGATGCAGCAGATACTTACTTTCTCCTCAAAAAGGATGTTTTCTAGCTCTAACTTCTTGCTGTATCCATCTTTCTTGCTGTTGACTCCTTCAGCATTCCAGTGCATTATCTTTAAAGGTTGCTCCTTATCTTTGATGGTTTGGCCAGTAGCATTCCTCTCCTGCCCCCCGGCTCCCCGGGGCAGTCGAGAGGGACCTCCAGTAGCTTGGGTGGGCCCCTTCGAGGCTGGGGGGCCCGGCATTGCCGCTGCCTGGGGGGACTTCACAGGGCGAGCACCATGACGATAACTAACTGCAGACTTAGACATAATAGTGAAAAGGGTGCGTGGTATCTAGGTTAGGCGCCCTACTCTGGCCAGATACCTCCGTCTTCAGCTTATTTTGCTAGAGCAGAGTTTGCTCATGCTCGGCGAGATGGCTCGGCCACATTTGTTTCACACCCCTGGTGGTGTTACTAAAGCCCCATCACCGGCGACAAGGAGTGACCTCGAGGGGGAATGCCTAACTAAACACACATTTCTTTACAAACCTCCACTGGAACGATTTAATTATTGAGCAGGTCTATCGATTGAGTTCTCACGGCTGAATACATGGTCGCGCCAGCAGAAATTCTAAAATCAGGGATTCTAAAACTCTCTAAAACTCGGGGTGGGAGAGTTCTGGGGGAGTTTGTTTTATTTTTTTGAATAAGCTGTTTTTTTATGTGTTTATTTTTTATATTTTAAAGATGAGCCCAACTCGTAAATTAACTATACTACTTACTGTCTGGGTCACTCAGGTGGAGAATCTTTCGGAAGCAGTATCAGAACATCATACTCCAAATATAGGTACTTCCAAGTGTTCGTTGGTGTTCTTGTGACTAGAATTCCACTTAGAATTGTGACAGCCTTCCTGACTGAAATTAGTAATAAAAACGATATGATTGTAACCAAACTACACTGGTTACACTGTGAGGAGGCCTCTCTACACAACCGCCCACAGTAAAAATGCGAAGAAAAAAATTTCTAAAGAGCAAACTACTCTCTAACCAACAAAAAAAATATCAACAGCTTTCAAGATATGCATGTTGATTAACCAATGAGACAACCTAACTACACTGTTGTCAGATTGGTTGATTGCCCATGCCTACAACACTATTCACGATAACGAGATGGAATAATACTTTGGCGGCCAGAACAAGTAACCACGACAGGTGTGTCGGCGGTGGGAGTTGCAGGTGGAGGTTGAACAACAGGAGAACTGACAGGAGCACCTGCCAGAGTTGGATCCGGGACAAGGATGGGGATCTCTGGCTGCTTTGGTGATGATGGAGGTCCAACTGGCAGGACAGCAGGGGGAACAGCTCCGGTCGAGGCCGGCCGGGGTTGAGGGACTCCACTTCGACGAATGTGACGACGATTACGTCGAGGGACGGATCCTTCGGTGGTTTTCAGCAAAAACGAGCGTTGGCAACTCGTTTCAGGATTTCCCCCTTTTGCCTCCATCCCTTCTGACCATCGATTTTTGTCAAGAAAGGGTCACCAGGGGCGAGGTTGGGAAGAACTCAAGAAGACGAGCACCATGGTGTTGATTGTAGTAGTGTTGTTGGCGTTGGCGGTAGTTGTCATGGCGTTCATTGACTGATGCTCTCTCGACAGGTTTTGGGGAGAGTGGCTTTGGGAGCATAGGGAGTGTTGTACGTAATTTTCTCCCGAAAGCCAGATCAGCCAGGCTCGCCTTTAGCTCAACAATGGGGGTGGCACGATAGGCAAGAAGTGCCCTGAAGACGTCGTCTTGACGGAGGATGTATTCGCGATTTTAACTGCCTTTTCAGCGGCCCCATTAGCTTGTGCATAGTGGGGGCTGGAGGTGACGTGTTTGAATTTCTATTCTGCCGTAAACTGTTTGAACTCGTTCGAGGTGAATTGCCTGCCGTTGTCGGACACTATTTATGTCAAAGGCTATGCTCTTCAATAGTTCATTGGGGCAGGGCCATTTACTGAGAAAGGTTTTTATGTCTTCTTGGTGAAGGAAAACAGCAGCTGCCTCATAGAAGATAATGTTGTAGCGATTAGCCTTGAAGGTGACCATGATGTTTTGCTTTCCTTGATCAGTCAGGAATGCCTTCCAGAAGCTTTCTACTACTCCACTTTTGTCGCAGCCTCTGGCAATAAAGGCTTTGGCTGTAGTTCGTAAGAGGCGTGCTGTCCCTGATTCTGCCTTCCCAAAAGCATGAGGATTCTTTCCATCAGTCACCACCATGTTCTCGAAACTTCGAAGCATTGAGTCATCATCTGTAGCGAAGTTTACTAGAGATGCATCTTGCAGTAGAAATTACTAATGTTTGCAATTTTAGCTTGCATCTCTGGAGAGAGGGCTGCCCAGTTTCCATGTGCTGTTACAAGGTCCTCTGACTTCAAGGCTTGAAGTTTTTCCAAATATGGCTTATTGGATGGCCCTTGATCACTCGTCGTAGAGCTGACTGTCGACATCAGATGTTTGAATCCACCAGTCCTGTTGTCTTTCATGGAATTTTGTAGATCAGCAATTGTGTCTTTAAAACAACTCACGGAGGATGCTGCATCATCCCCGAGACCTTCATTCCAGATGGAGTGGTTATCTAGTATCCTTCATAAGACTTATGGTGCTTCGTTGTGCCATCAAAATGAAGGGTATTGCCCTCAAGAGCTCCAGCTGGAGTACTTCCCATCTCCTCTGCTGCATGGCTTCATGTCAGTTTCAGTGCCTCGGAGTAGAGACGATTAACTATCGTCTGGCTAGGGATGTTGCTAAGTTCATGGCCAGTCAAACTTTGGAGGACAGTTTGAGCCATGCCTGTCACTTTTCTCTTTTCTCGATGGTACATTGCATTCCAACATCAGTTTCATTATGCAAAGTCGAACTTCAGTGGTGTACTCCCCATCAAGATAAGTGCAGAGTAATTCATCTTTCATGACCTCTTCAACTTCCCGCGCCCTTCCTGATTCTTTCAGTTGTCTTTGGTACTCCTCAGACTGTTATTGTATGCACAATATTTCAAGTTGCAGGAGTCCTTTTTGATGACATACCAATCTCTACAGAATTGGAATTTTTGTCATCACACTACATTAACCCTCTGTTTGTTCGACAGTTTTTCATTATCTGCCCTGTCGGTCATCAAGAAGGACAACTTGTTCAATAATTTGGCCCTCCATTTACTGTCTCTTTCACCCGCATCACAAACTTCTTCCAGCTGGGCTTTGGTGGTGTCGGTTATAGCGAAAGCAGTTTCTCTCGCAACAATTTTGAAACCTTGCGGTAGGACCTCTCCAGATGGTCAGAGATGTATCCAATATACTTACTGGCTTTGCTACAAGAGGTACCATCTTTCTTAATGCCGAAATGGCTGACAGACTCCAGGCGGGTGGCATAAAATTTCATCGTCAGGTAGTGAGCCTCATCAGCCATCTGCAGTGCTGACTGGCGTGAAGGAAGGTCTTTCAATTCTAGGCCGGTATTGAAGAGGCGACGAGCCACTACCTGGATTAAAGGGGCCATTTTTCAATTCCCACCTCCAAACCGAGTAGCTCATACACACATAGCCTCATTTTATCACTGAAAGCCCCCTCCCCTGTCTCACCATAAGGAGCCTTGCTGATTTTGAGCAGCTTCTTCTCGAAAACTTGGTTTTCTCATTTCAGTGTCCTAATTTTCTGTTTGAGACTTTCGCTGTCTCATTCCGTGCATCTGCTTGACACTTGTAGTAAGATTTAAACCGCCTTTCTTTCACCACGGTTCATGTTTTTCTGGAGCTTCAGGACACTGAGACATGGTTTCCATGGCCGACTGTTGCTTTAACTTTTGCTTCAGAGAAGCAACAGTTTGCCTTAATGGACTTATTCTCTGCCGTGCAGTCGTTTCCCTATGGAGAACGTTTTTCCTTTTGAAGTATTTCATTTCTTTATCCAGAGCCTGAATGTCTTCTTTCCATTTCTTTGGTCTGTCGTTCAAAACCTGAAGAGTCCTTTGCTTGCCCTCAATTTCCGATGCGAAGTCAAGACCAGCAACCGTTAAAAAGACACCACAGTGAATGGCTAAATATTCAGTTTTGAAAACTTTACCACAGCAAAAGAATGAAACAAATACACTATGTAACAGAAAGTACTCCTACTTCAAGGATGTGATGTTAGATGGAAAAGGGTTTGCCCGGTACTCGGTACCACAAGTGAAAAATTCCAAGGTTTTGAAAGCTGTTTTTGAATACTTTTTCAAAAAGAGCTCGCAAAACTATGAAGAATAAAAATGATTTCAGCAAAATCGGTCAATAAACAAAAAGGTTATTGTGTTTCAAAGATTTTATTGACTTAGAAACATTTTTTTCCATGTTGTAATAGAACAGTTAACTTTTCTTTGATTTGGTCCTGTACTTTGATTTGTTGTTGTTTATGTTTCTTTCGCAATAAAGATCCATTTTTTACTGCTGCATTTATGAGGCTTGCCCTACTTTGCGAACTTTTTTTTTTTTTGGCTGCGAACTCTTCTTACTCAACCAGGATTCTGTTTTGTTTCCACATATTCATTGTTGTACGGTGATGTGTGTTGGCATGCCTTCTTCTGAGAATGTCATAATCTAAATCTCCAAAAAGTCTCTCTCCGACAAGCTTCGTGAGAGGACAAGTGTCAGGAATCTCTTTGGTAGTGGGATCAATAGCCTCCTCAAAAACACCCCCTGTCAAAAAATCTGAGAGCTGTCGCTTCAAGACAACTTGAAACTTCTTGGCAATTTCATTTAGTGATAGATCAACAATGTCCTGCCGTGACATCACAGAAAAAACAAATGTCTTTGCATGGTCATCAACAACGGGATCTGAGTCAGGAGTCAGGGATGGGGGATAACGGTTCAAGAACTGATTCAGGGAGGGCATAGGATGGTCCAGGTGCTGATTCTTGGAGGGGGGAGGATGGTTCGGGAATTGAGTCAGGGATGGGGGAGGATGGCTCAAGAACTGATTCAGTTGGGAGAGGATAGTTCAATTCAAGAGCTGATTCAGGATTAGAAGAGGATGATGCCCATACTGATTCAGTTTCAGGGATGAGCATGGCAGGTTCAGAGTCTTTTTGCTGTGGAAAAAATGTTTTGCCATAGACCTGGCTCATCTCACGTTTGCAATAACATGGTCTTTCTGGATCCCAAGGTGCCCGGCCCACTGATGCAAATGCCTTTATGAATTTTGCACCAGTGTAGGCTGCTGTCCATGCAGACTGGAATACTGTCATGAATGTTCTTTTCATGACTGATCCAACCCTGTTGATGGCCTTGAAATCTCTGACTGCCTTTTTCCATTCTCCCTTCAAGGATCCACGCCAGGTCCAGTGGTTGGACAATATGAGATGCATGAGCTGGCAAAACATAGTAGGTCAATTCATGTTCTTTACAGAACATTTTCGTTCTGTGTGGTTTTGAGGTGTCTCTGATGTCTTTTAATATCAAATTGGAGGTAATTGGATTCTTTCACGTCAGGAACCAGAGGTTTATGTGTGGCAGTGTTACTGTGATGAACATCTGGGATTTCTGGTGGCATTTGTTTGGCTGCTGATTTTTGCAATATCTGTAGTACATAATCATCGTCAACATTAATGTCAAATGCAGAGGTTTCAAGTCGAGTAATGCCATATCTGTCTTTCTTAATGCGTATATCTTCGCGTTTCGACCACATTCCAACAATAGCACTTTTTAGTCTCTTAAAATCTTCATTAAAGTGCAAACATTTCAGGTATTTTTCAAGCACAGAATCATCCGCTTTTCACTGTCGCCACATGTCTTGAACATCCATCAGAACACTCTTTAATTTCTTATTGTTGCCTGATGTGCTGCTCTGCAGGAACTTCTAGATTTCCTCCCGTAAAAACTGCCTCTCCATTTCGGAAAAAATTATTAAATCTATTGTTTCTACATGTAGTAATTGTACTCTTTACTTTCTCCTTGTCACAAAAAACTAACCATTCTTCCCTCATGCCACTCTTTTCATCTCCACGTGGTCCAAGACAGTTTGCTGCTGTGCGAATTAACCGAGCTGTGGCTCCTTGACCTTCACCCCAGTTTCTAAATAGTGCACTTTTATCACGACCCAAAGCTCCTCCTCAAATTCATGTTCCACCTCTTTCGATGCTGGCTCACAGGCATTAGATAGACCCAACAAAAAATGAGCATTACAATATAAAAAATTTGTGAATACAGTCTCACCCAATTCTGACTTGGGCAACAGATTGAAGTGATGGTTAAACGATTTCATCATACTAGCTCGATCTGAAATTGTAGAGCAAGTGTTTCGTAACATTTCTCAAATGTGTCCTCTTTTTCACTTACAGAATGATCTCCAATCATCTCTCCCAATTCCTCCAACATCTGTATTATTATCTCCAGAAGTGTCTGTGCATCTTCTGTAGCCACCTCCCTAAACCCAATACTCATTGCAGTACCGTCATCAAGAGTCATTAGCTGGCCGACGTATTTCTTCTTGTCCCTACTGGTCACATCAGTACGCAGGGATGGACGTAACCCCTGATTTGCTTTAGACATAGGTTTTGACACGACTGAACTCAGGAAGCGACCATTCCAAGTTTCCCTCTACCAGATCAGTCTTGGATGATCGTTGAATAGACTGCTTCTCGAATACCAAGGATTTTGAATGGACAACTAGCAAAATAGAAGCCTTTAACAGACTTCTTCACATTCACCAACATCTTTTGCGTAACTGTGATGATGTCAAACTTGCTCAGCTTTGCCTGGCCTCAGCAAAGTGGCTCCTCCAGCCTTCTGGTGTTTCCACTGGCAGTTTTTGGTTCACTGGAACCATGTCCTGGTCACATTCCATGTATGAAAACAGTCAAGTTTTTATTCTGGCTGGGCGGGGCAAGAATCAGAGAACAGGTGAAGGAGGTGAGTCACATCTGTTGGCAGTGTGTTGAAGAAGACCATGAGCATTGCACAGCAGCGTCTTGCTGGCCTGTTAGTTTTTGGGGACCCTGAAATAAAATGGGTATCGAGTTATGGCAACGGCGCTTAATGGATTTTCATCTTGCTTGACTGCACATAGGCCAAAATTCATCTGCCAAATTGATTTTTTTGGTAAAATGTGGGAAATGGCAACACTTGTATCAACCTTAACATATCATCATCATCATTGCCTTTCTCACCCTGGATCAGAGTATAGGCCACCAACAAACACTTTCCATCCCTCTCTATCATGGGCCAGCCTCTTTATATCGTGTACATTAAACTTGCAAGGTATTGAATAAAAAATTGAGACAAGAACTTTTGATTGGTGAAAAAAAGGTCAAAAGAAGCGTGGGGGGTGGTACAGTAGTCCTTGGGGGTGGGGGAGGGGTATACATGCTTGGGAGAAATTTCCTTAATTCTGATAAATTTACCATGAGACATGATTGAAATAGTACTTATGGGTCAAGAAAGAGTAAATTTGAGGAAAATTTCAAAATTCAACCCAAACTTAGGTGGCTGCGGCAGCCATCTTGAAAATATGAAAAATCACTAAAAATCAATTTTTCTGTCATAATTTTAAACCTAGAACACTGAAACTTTGCAGTAAAGTTTATATAGAAATCTAAGCCTTTTTTATGCTTCTATGGAAGGATCTTTGGCTGGGCTTTACAGTAAAAATTTTATGTCATGTTGAAATTTTAGTATTTTGAGATGTACGGAAATATATACACCAGTATACAAAATGTCAAAACAGCCAAAACAAGATAAAAAAACTGCAAATATCTTTTTATTCAGGCATAATTTATTATCTACTGAATATCTGTGCAAAAATTTCACTATCATAGCACCAGTAGTTATGTCACAGGATTAAATCTCGCACCAGGCCTGGACAAAAAATAGCTATTTAGAGAAAATCGAAAAAAATGATTGGAAAATGGCGTAACTTTTGATAGAATTGATGGATTTTAAAAATTCTTTCACTGCATTATTCATGTCCAAATCTGCTTACAATGATGCTAAAAACATTGAGAAACAGCCTTTATGTATCTATGATAAAAGCAATTTAGTTATGGCAGTACTATCCAAACAGTGAAACTTTCACAACATAAAGTGTTATTTGAGGTTAGAAACTGAAAAACAACAAATTTCCGTTGGATACTCAAGTTATGAATGTAACTGTTAAACTGTTGGTGGATGGCAGTATAACGAGATTTTTCGTGACTTTTTATAGGTGTCAGATCCGTACCATGGCGAAAAGCTGGCGGTATAGCGAGGTTTCATTGTATATTATAATTTCACTTATGTCTATAAGACTTCCTCCAATATTGATGGACTGTTTGCTCAGGGAAGTCTTCAGTGAGCGAAGGCCGGAGTTCAGGCACTTGGCAACATGGTTCATGCACTCCTCTTTGCGTATAAGAATCTCTCTATAGGTTTTCTCTTTCGTCAGGGAGAGGAAGGTCTTGGTATCACCATCACCAACAAGTGTGGTGTACCGCAAATGATGCTGTGTTGATCTCTTCCACACCATCAGGGCGGCCTCAGCTTCCATCCCACCTGATGATCCAGCATAATTCTGGGTGCAGAGGCCCTTCGCCTGATAATCTTGCAGTCACTGCTCATATATTGTGGTTGATCTTGTTTTCACTTCAGCTTGTGGCCTGTCGTCGAGCACAACTGAAGGGAAAGATGTACAAATAATTTTGAGTAGACGGTAGAAGGAAAAAAATTTGCTGCAATATGATAAAAGAGAATTGTATAAATCGTTATGACCTTCAAAATGAAGCTGCAGACTATAATTATAAAGCAAATAGCTACATCTGAAGCCCCGCTTCTTTCTATCTTTTTCAGAATTTTCTGATTTCAGTTTCAAAGCCATTGGTGTTCACAAATACATGTATGTCCCTGTTCTGCAATTACAGCATGGTTATCTCAGGATAGTATAGACACAGTCAAAGCATAAAACAAGCACACAATATCAATATGGAACTGAATTCATTCAATCCTTAGAAAACTAAGTCAAACTGGTTACCTGATAATGAAGTGACATCACATGGAAGTCGATGATTAGTCCTGTCATGACCTCAACGACCATACCACAACCGAGCTTGGATGTGTGACCACGCTTCGGCCATGTGCCATCAAAACTGACAGCAATGTCCAGTATGTCGTCTTCCCCAAATGCCTCTGGATCTTTCTCCCTGTAATAATCAAAGACCTTCTGTCTTGACTGTTGCAGAGTCAGCTGCAAGGTCTTTCGTATGAATAAAAATGTTGTTCAGGTGACTTTGGTAAGTCTTTACATGCATTAAAGGCATGCCAAGGTCCTCGCTAAGACGACATAGTCGAGAGTAACCTATCCCAGATGTAAGGCCTGTGGCAACACACCTCCTGTTCATGTCATAGGCCTGGGGTTGATGACTTCGGAGAGCAACAGCTGGTACAGTATACCTGGAGATGAACAGCATAGGCCCTAGAACCCCTGCCCTGTATTAGGGACAGTCTTGGCAAACGGCATATCTTGCAGTTTAAACCCTCAAAGAGAGAAGATAGACTGTTCAAGTCGGTAATGGTGGTGGGGAGACGAGGAGATGAGGGTTCTGATGGAGCTGCCAAAGAAGAAAAATACAACAGCTTGCTTTGAGAGGCTGAAAACTGATGGCTGAACAGGCACCATGTCTGGTTCCGGTGCTTGCGGGATTGACGTGGTGACCGCTGGGATCTCAGCGCTGGGAGGAAGTATCATTCTCCTGCGTTGGCATCAGATCTTTAGTTCCGCAACTCCAATTTTTGCATAAATATTTTTCACTGAACTGTATCCATCATTTAAATAACTAACTGCACTCCAAACAGCCTCCTGAACAGTATACCTGTCAACAAAGTACTCGTTGCTGCACTTTTCCCAGATTAATTTGTTCAAATTTTCATTTTTCCATGCAAGCATCTAGACCGCAGCTCCTTGTCGGCTAAATCATCAAACACAAGGCTTATATTCGATCACAGCATCAGGCAGACCATTTTGTGTTTGTAAGTTGCCTTATCTATCTGGTAATCGCACCAACTTTCTGGACCTAAGGCAATTGTCATGCTATGGTATTATCTCTGTTGACGCTACATGAGCAAGTACAGCGTTCACCGCCTCCACCATCTCTTCTAGATTTCCACTATTATGCCTTATTGCCATGCCATAGAAGTTCTGCAGTGTGTTAATCTTCTTGTCTGTCAATCTGCCCAAACCTCCCAGTCCTTTCCCATCACTCAGCTTGACACCTTTTCTCTCATTCTTCAATCTCCGCAATCTGTTGCCGCACTGTTTCTGAATGTGTCCCACGCATTCTAGTTTGACGATCTCGGTATCCTTTCCAAAAGGTTATGAGTCCCTTACTTTTTTGAAGGAAGAGGAGTCCCCATCACCTTAATATTCTGTAAATCTCAATCCCAGCCTTTACTCTGATCTGCCGAAAATTCTAACGCTATCTTCACCCTCCATCGCCCCGGCCCTGCCTTTGTTGTTCAGCTTGCACTTGTGTTCAGCCTTCCACTTTTCATATGCCTCAGGTTCTTTCTCCTTCCTATCCTCCCAATGACGACATACATTACATATCGATGGTGTTGTACTCTAACCGTGTTACTGGCTTTGGGATTGTTTTCCAGGAGAAAAAAACATCTTTTTGCGAGTTTTTTTATACAGGACTATATCTTTTTGGTCGTATTAATTAATAATTAATCAAACAAAACGTGTCATTGTGTCGTAATAAATATTTTTTTTTTAAATGCAGGTCTTTAAGCCGGTTAATCTAATCCTGTTATGCGGTTATCACACAAAGTATTGTCAGGCACTTATGACTAGAGCACAACAAAATTCCGCCACAGAAATCAGTTATACGATTAGAACAGCCACATACACGGTTAGAATTGTTCTATTTAAGGCTTCGAAGCTCAATTTTGCTATATTTAGTGCGTGTAGACTTCCCATTTGAATAGGGAACCCCTAGATAGGCGTGGTGACAATTTTTAGCTAAAAAAATGAGTTGGTCAATTTTTTCCAGTTACACAGTTAGAGCATAACACCATCGATATGTCTGAAAGAGTCTCTACATCAAGACACTTTCCAGTGTCTACCTACACGACCCCGTGAAGACTCGCATACCCTCTCCTCTGCCACGCTCCACCCATGGAAACATCCACAACTTGATCTAATCTAGATCACCATCTCCGTTCTGCTTCTTCTTTTTCACCGCTCTTGATGCTTTGAGCATGCTCTCCTCTGCTACTTCTTGAGAAGCTGCATGAATTTTCATGAAAACCTTTCTGTAGCTTTTTCTGGTCATTGCCGCTGGACTGTTCACGTGCATTGCAAATTTAGTGAGCGCACCATTCCCTCTCCCGATGCTCCTTTCAAATGACACCATCCTCACATTTAGCTCCTTGTCTCTCTTTTTCACTTTACTCTCACCGTCTACAGCTACATTTGCAACTTTTAAAGAAGTTTAGAAGTCTTTACTACCTCTTCCCAAGGGCAGCTCGTGCAAACGAACTCCGTATAATATAACAAAAAAGATGATGCTGACAATAAATAGATAAAACTAAGCTGAGGCATTGTTGGAAATTCACAAAGAAGATGTGTCAAAAGAAGTGAAAACTTGAACTCTTTGATTGCTGGCTCTTTCATTCAGGGTTAGCTTCACCTCATGGCCAATGCAATCAAACATTTCCCAAGAAAAGTCGTAAATTTTGTGATTGTTGTACATCTTCATCAGAACCACACAGTTCAGTAAAGGGGTTCATCAATGTTAATGTTTTTGCCAACGTGATCAAGATCAGAGAAGACAAATATTTTCTGAAGGCTCATCATTGACATCAAATGAGACAAGGTTTTCTTGTACAAAAGATTTACAATGCGTGAGCCATGTTTTAAATCATCAATCAAGAAGACAAGATGATGAACAATATTGTCATTGCACGATGGACATTTAAATGTGGTAACTACTGGATGTACAGTTACCTGAGTGTAAGACCAGTAAGCACTTTGAGCTTCATCTTGTACTTTGCAAAGATAATTCTCTGCAAAGTCAAGAGTCAGCAAAACTTCTTCCTTAGGGATGTTGGCCTTCAACAGTTTATACTGGTCTCTTTGCCGTCTACTGTTAAACCGATGAAGGGCCAACGGTTTCAGTTCAGCAAACAGTTCATCCAGGAGTTCCCGCAAAGTAACTCTTTGTAACAATTTTTCCATTTTTGATTTCCTACCTTCCTTTACAATATTCCATCCAAGCAGAATCTGAAACACGAGTTTCAAGCCTGTCTTCCAACTTTCTAAAAAAATTCATCTTTCACACTATCACATCCACACCGTCCACATTTTCTCTTTACACAATCAATTGGGGGCAACTGCTCAGATTTACACATTGTCAAAGACAGCATATCTGAAATATCCAATTTTTCAGTCAAAAATATATTCACCTTTGGCTGAGCATTGAAACATATATCACATAGGCATTGTCTGAACTTTGCTTTGTGTGATGAAATGATGTGTTTGGGTTTGTGTCGAGGCCTACCATAGTAACAGGCCTGATAACAGCCCGTGACCTACATTTGCGTGGAGTCCGGCGCGGACAGGCTATGCAGGGCTAGGCCTAGATCTACTACCAAGCCGTGTTGGCTACGGAGATTGTCGGGCAGTCTCTCTCTCTCTCTCTCTCTCTTCTTACTCTTACTCCACCCTCTCTCTCTCTCTCTCTCTCTCTCTCTCCAACCATCTCTCTCTCTCTCTCTCTCTCCCCAATCATCCTCTATCTCTCTCTCCCTTCTTACTCTCCCCCTCCTCACTGTCCACCAATTAATCATTGTGTCATTGGTACATAGAAAGATACATGTAGTAGTAGTAGTAGTAGTAGTGGTAGTAGTAGTAGTAGTTAGTATAAGTAGTAGTAGTAATAGTATTAATAGTATAACAGTAGTAGTAGTAGTAGTACCGGTATGTGGTTGGGGGGGGGGGGGGGGAGAGACAATAATATGAGTATCAAGTAGTAATGTTATAATGTGATGCAAGATGCTGGTGGCAGTGTAGTGATGTCTGTAATGGCAGCATTGGTAGCAGAAGTAAAGTGATAGAATATTTTTTTTAAAAATGCACAAAATTAAAAACAAACACATGAGAGACGACAAACACATGAGAGACTACAAACACCTAGTAGTAAGATCTACATTGACGAATGAGTCACAAATATGTAATCCTACCTTGATTTGGGCTGGTGGTGCCAATTTTCTGGAACTGACTGCCTTAACATTTGTTACTTGCAGAGGACAACTTGGCAATTTTCCTCTTATCCTGTCCATTGTTGCCGGTTGTAGAGTTTGTAGCAAATCGCTTCATGAAGGTGTTGACAATTCGCATGAGGGCGGCTTTGGTTATTACAATGTCAATGTGGAATAACCCAGGGAAATCTGCCAACAATTTGATGAGTCTGTTTCTGCACAGTTTTTCTGGTGTTGTGGTGAAAAAAACATATGCCAACAGTGTCAATGTGTAGAGCGCTGTACTGGGTCGATGCAGCCCGCCACGGTCGATGGTTTGGAGGAATCTGTCTACTTCGATTTCGTCTCTGTTTTCATTGTCCATGTCACAAAGCTCAGGATGCTTAGAAGCCACATATCCCCCTATGTAGAAAAGGCTCAGCTTTTCATCTGACGTAATGACAGTGGTCATTTGTGGCAGATCATCCAGCAGACTCAACTCCTGAGGAGTCAAAGATTTGTCGCACAGGTTGCAAGAATGTTGGGCCTGCTTGTAGTCTATATCTTCATGATTCTGAAGCATAAATTGGGTTTTGTCAATCGAGTGGGCATTGAACACATCTTCGGCGGTGAGGTAAAAGTTGCATCCTGCAGACATGCGGAAATGTCCAAAATGACGTTCTAAGTCATCCTGCTGGAAAAACCCCAAACATACATAATCGTGGTGGTCTGCTGTTGTCGTATTCAGTAAATGCCTGGAAAGATCTACCAAACATCGGCATGTCCAATGAAGGGCTTCGGAAGTGTCTTTTGTCAGTGACTGCTCCCTTGGAATTTTAGGTCCCATGTTCTTAGCACGATCAGCCCACTTAAGCAAAAAGTTGATAGCCTTTTCACCAGCTTCGCTGTCATCTATCACTTGTCTGTCAGGATCTCGCAGTCGAATACCCTGGAGCTTACTCTTGCAGTTGAGTAGTTTCCATAATGACACTACCATGTCTAAGAAAGCTGCTGTGGTCACCCATGATGGACAGGATTTTGATGATGTTTTCAACGCTGTGCTAGTTTGATCACAGAACACATTCAAGACAAGAGACACTTTCTGCTTCTCTATGTTACTTGGTGAGATGGAGACTTTGTCAGTTTAGACAATTTCACTAGAGTGTCATTCTCCTGGTTACTCAAGTCCTTTAGATCTTCCCATCTAGCAATCTTAGCTTCATC
The DNA here is from genome assembly GCA_963931925.1 of Onchidella celtica. Taxonomy (NCBI): domain Eukaryota; kingdom Metazoa; phylum Mollusca; class Gastropoda; order Systellommatophora; family Onchidiidae; genus Onchidella; species Onchidella celtica. The sequence goes on along the minus strand of OZ007575.1, from coordinate 36,959,965 downwards.
ATTGTTGTTGCGAATGTTTTTGAGCAAGTGAACCGGGTCATAGAGCAAAAATATTGACTGCTGGGGACTAGCAGGAGATTGTACAATCCAAGGGGTGTCTACAGAACGTTTGGCGAACATTTTAAAGAAAGACTGGTTTACACGGTTGTTGTCGTTGATGATGGCGTTGACACGGGCACCACACTTTTCAAGTACAGTTAACACATCCAGCACAAGTTGAAATTGGAAGGCTGATGTGAGCGCATGGCAAGGAACAAGCTTCACTAAAAACTTTTCACCACTGAAAAAACATTTGACCATAATACATGTAGTTGCGACCTTTCCTGGTTGATCAGCTGCATAACCAAAAAGAATAGCCCCTTTATAAGTGAGAGAAGCTTTGATATAAATTTCATCTATTATGATGACACAGCCCTTACATCGTTCTTCTTTCTTCTGAAAGTATGACTTAAAGAGTGCCTCATCATTCACATTTTTTGCCACACCGGTCAATTTTCTCAACGTTGACACTGATGGAAGTTGCAAGCTGCTTCGAATCTGGTTGTATAGTGATCGTGAAGTTGAAAACCATGAAAAAGCAGAACAGAAGTCATTCATGTTGTATACACGCGTGTTCTTAGGGCCATTAAGCAGGTCGATCTGGCGATTGACGAAGGCGAATTTTTCCTCATTCTTGGAATCCGAATCATCAGGGGCTGCTGTGATGAAACGAACAAGCTCATCAAATTGGCTCCAGCACGACAAAGATCCTTTCATACTTGAATGTTGGACTTTCATCAGTTGCCTATAGGCATCATAAGTAAGTTCAGTGATCACCCCATCTTGCACAACAGAAACTGAGAGGAAAACTGAAAATTTATGAATTGGAGCATTACGCTCCTTGCTGAGAAAAACAACAGATCTGAGATCATTGGCTACATAACCCAGATGAGAAATCTTTTCTCTCACTTTGTCAAAAAATGTCTCCATATATAGAGTATCCTGGATTTTGAAATCCTTCATTTGGTCTATTTCTTGCACCGCATTCCTGACCCCAGTTGAACTATTTGTTGTCCGTGGTTTTGGTTGTGTAGAACTACAGCAGGATGGAGGTACGTTAGGGAAAATTGAAGGTGGCTGCAAGTTAGAAGGTCCTACGGATCGGACCTGTGCATAAGAGCCCATCGGGCGGACATAAAGGGGAAGCAGTCGAGAAGACTAGTGAGAGTCTTTCCAGTAATGACTGGTATGTAGAACGTTGATTGATTATTATGATTGATGTATTATATTATATTCGTCTATTACCATGGTGTGAATAAGTATATGTGAGGAATGTGGAAGTCCTTGATATTGGATATAGCAATGTGCGCCATGAGCGATAGATGAAAGTGAGTTCATGGATTTGTAGCGCGAGTGAGTAGTGTGTACTCCGATGGAGGTGTGTTACCGTAAGATGTGTGGTGAGTGAAAGGTGAACTAGTGTGTGTACGCTTCATGGATTGTAAGGAGAGGTGGAGTGAATAGAAATGGTAGGGTATTATACCAATGTAATGTTATTCTTGTAGGTGTCGGGGACGGGCCGCAGAGCCACCTCGATGAGCACAGGGGATAGGCCAGCATAGGGCCGGAGGCCACACATAGGCCAGAAGTGAGGCTGTCCGTACAGGACAGTAGAGGCACATAAAGTCGTGGCAGTCAGGCCACGGGCAGGGACGTAGATATGAGAGTGAATGAGATACTATGTTGTTGCCATGTTGATAGGCTAGTGAACTGATATTATGTTGTTGCCATGTTGATGGCTATGGAAATAATAATGTGTTATTGCCCTGCTGAGGTGCGAGGGGAGTGCTAAGGTGTATGACAATAGGAAGGTGATATTGAGAGACTGCGGTGCCAGTGAATCATTAATGTACTATTAAGACCCTGAGGTGAGAGGCTGAGGCCGAAGTGCCTTTAGGAGTAACTACCGGATTGTGGATCCGAGGGAGGGTGTGTGTGAGAATAAGGCCGTTGTACGGCAGTCATTTCAATAATATAATGTATGTAATTGCGCTATTATATGTATAATTATGTTTAATAAATGTGTGAGTCTGATGGATTGTTCTGTTAAGTGTTAACTTGTTTGTTCGTGATTGTTGTCCTGTCATAACTTATTACATCTCCCAGTCTGGGATTTGTGACATTGGGGGCTCGTCCGTTGTGACATTGGGGGCTCGTCCGTTGTGACATTGATGGCGTCCACCAGTGCTCATTTTCACATCTGCTTTAAAATGAAGGGCACACACAGTCATATTGTCAGTAATATCCTCAACAGAGAGTTTGTTGGGGAGGCTCATCACCCACAGTTTTCTTTGTTCTGGTTCTTTCGGGAACCTGTAAAGCGTTATTTTCTCATCTTTGCTTTGACTTGCGTAGCCACTTTTGCAGCCAAAACCACAGCACTTTCGGCCCATTGTAAATGATTTGAACAGTAGTAACGCACAAAGTCAAAATCCACAGAAAAATACAGATTGCGTCTAGATCTTGATCACAAAATGGTCTCTTAATCTGAACTATATCTAGAGATATAGATCTATCTGAGGGAAACAATTCTGTTGATGTAAGCAGGCTTAAGTTTGGCGCTGTTCAATTTTCATCACTAAAAAAAAAAACACAACATACCGGTACCTCAATCTTAACTGGCCTTTAATTAGTTCTACATCATGGTCTACTGTTATCCTAGGAAAGACTACAACTCAGTCACACTCATAGTAGAATATAATCAGTGCCACTAACCTGACCCTCGCCCTCACCTCACCGAGACTCTATCTAACCCACTTGCCAACTAACCCCAAAGCAAAAAAATATAACTGATTATATCTAATTATGAATATGATGAGTGTGACTGGGAGGAATTAGATCTATTCCCAACTGCATAATTTGCTTGGCACTCCTAGATTCTACTTCTACTAGATCGAGACGTCTACTTACTTAGAGTCTAGAGCTAGGCAATCTACTTACTAGAATTAGATCTAGAATTCTAAAAAAAAACTACTTTTCTAACTTACTAGATCTAGATCTAAATTGAAAACACTCTGAACGCTGGTGACTAACACTAGATCTATATAGATCTATATTTAAGATCTACTTCCAAATTTCCTTCAGTGAGAAAATGAAAACAATCGACTTACAAGTGATATGACTAGACTTAGATTTCGAATATGGAATCTAGGCACAGATCAAGCGTAGAAAGCACTAGATAGCAGGCTATCATGAACAGCACTAAACTTAAGTATTCAGTAAATAAGTAAAAGAAATCAATGTTGATCAGGTAAATCCAGAAAATGACGATGAAATCATTGTTGAAACGAGAAGGACATGCACACAGGGGGCCGCCATTTTTGTTTGTAAGTTGTTTGTGGACGTCTTCGATACGTGATGATCGATACATAAAAGTGTCTATATCGCATCTCAAACGAATACAACTAATTCAACTGCCCCATGAAATAAAATTCTTGATACAATTCCACAGCCTATTTAAATTTTGTTGTTTACTTAATTAAAAGCAATAAAAAAACTTTTTTGAGCATTTTTCTGATAGCAACATCGTACATTTGGATCTGATAGCGTGTTCGATACACAAATATCGATCCACATTCGATCATTGCCATAGCTAATTCGACTGAGGCGAGACGTGGGAGAGACGAGCAAGGAGTCCGGACTCCACGCAAAAGTAGGTCAAGAGCGGCTGGCATGCCTTTTACTCTGACTGCCTAGGTTTGTGTCTATAGAGTGTTCTGAGGGAATCTCTCTTTGGAGACATTGTATTTGGCTTTAACTTTTTTGTGTATGCTGGATACAGACTTTTTGCTTTTGTACCTCTGTCTCGGCAGAGGCCGTTTTCTTTGAGGGGATAAAATTCGCAAATTGAAGAAGACATTCTTCTGCTATCTCCTTCTTTGGGCACTTTTTTGAGTACAATATACTCTGATTTTTTTTGTTTGTTTTTTTATTTTTTATTTTGCTGGGGCTGAAAATCTTAGATCTTCAGGGAGGGAATGCGCTAAGGAGCTTACATTTCGTAGCAATCAAAGTTTTTGTCTTTGACCACATTTGTAACCACAGTTTTTATTTTCGTAGAGGTAGGTGAAATGCAGACATCCAGAGCTCTAAGAGTTGCCTTTGTTTGTGTGTCCTGAGCCTTTATGATGCCCTTTAAGCCGGTGGCACACAGAACTAGACAAAACGGCTTAACCAAAACGGAAGAGACGGTGATTTCGTCCACTGAAAAACGGTATAGCCGGCTACTCCTGTATGACGCACTTTATTTGCCGTATTTTATGGTAACTGTCCGCGTTTTGTGGAAATGCTATCGTGCATTCTTTTGATAGCCGTGTACAGAAGCGTCGGCGTGCTTGAAACCGGCATGGTCTGTACTGTGTAGGACGAGAAGAAGATGGATCCACTTGTTGTGTTTTGGTGGTATAAACGATATCGTCAACCCCGAAAGACGTGGGTGCGGCCCATATATGCCAGTAGAAATGACTTTGGTCAGTACCATACCTTATCCAAAGGTCTCCGAAATGATAAGGAGAAGTTTTTCAATTATACGCGGATGTCCATTGCTTGCTTTGATGAGCTTCTTGTATTAATGGAACCGAAAATTGCTCCTGGTTGGACCAACTACAGACAATCAAATTCCGCAGAGGAAAGATTGGTTATCACATTAAGGTATGTTAATCAGAATTATGGTAATCAGAACTTCTATAATTTTGTTGTTGTTGTTGTTCAGATTACCAGGAAATGAGAATACACAAAAGTAGGCGTATATCTTTAACGCCTTGAAAAGAAAATAGTTTTAAGTTTGTTCTTAGTGACGGTTTTGATGGATGCAATATGAGTGTCTACTTTGATGGCATTATAGATAACTATGAAAACCAAAATGAAGCTTAGATGTTGCAAACGGATAGAAAAAATGAATTCAACCAATGAAACTGTTTTAAACTGAGAGACAAATACATAAGTAATAGATCCAGATGTGATTATTTCATTATGTTTAAAAAAACTTTAATCAAAATTGGCATTGCCATTGAAATGTGAAAATATAATTCAATTTTACAAAGAAAAAAACTGAGGACAAGAGGCCCTTTCTTGTGCCTCCTCAGCAACAGCGCGTCCTACTTCTGCCGTCACTTTTACCTGGAAGTCAATCAATCGCATAGGTGAGAGAGTCTTCAGATGCGGTATGAATGATTTAAACCATCCTACTAGAGGATCTTCATTTTGTGGCTGAGCGTTGCAGATGTATGTCAGCATGGCGTCACCCAATTCATTCCGCTTATGCTTTTTGCTGCCTTGGACAGAGACTGATGAATCCTCAGGTGCAGGAGGAAGCGAAGTACACAGAGTGTCTAGATCACAGGATGTCGCTGCCATTTCTGGGCTACTTGGCCTACTTGGTGTAGTACTGGTGCTAGGGGTAGGAGGGTCGAACCTTTCCAGTGTTGAGGTTGTTTTGCGAAAGGAGTTCAAATGTTCTCTGAGAAACTCCATTTCGGGCTCATAAACCCAAATATGGCTTTTGCTACTGATGGAACAACTTTAGATAACAATGGGAGTGCCATTCGAGCAAGAGCAGCCAGAAACCCTCCTTCAATTTTCATGTTATATTTTATTTGATTTCTACTTAGAGTAATATCAGCTCCTTTATTTTGATTGAATGCTTTTGGCAGTTTATTTATTTGTGTTTTTGTTAAAGCTAAAACATCATTTCCAGATTCTGTAATTCTAATAGTAACAGGAGTATCATTTTTCATAGCTCTCTGTATTTTTTCTTTCTGATTATCAGAAATATTTAATTGAACATTTTCATATGCCATTTTTAAGAGAATAAAAATCAACTGTTTTTAATACGTTCAATTTTACGTTATGTTAAAACTTAGTTCGTTGTAATTCCTTTTCATAAAAAGAACCAATAATTTCTTCATCATCTAAATCTTTTATTTTGTAAGTAATTAGATATGTATATAAAATTTCATCTATTGTAAATATTTCTTTTGTCCATTTTGGTGTGTAACCTTTTTCAAAAAACTTTTTCTTCTTTGTAATTCTAACTCTATCACCTAATTTAAATTTAGGCTTTTGGCTACGCGATTCCTTTGTATATAAATTTCTATATACGGTTAATTCATTTTCTTTTTTACTTCCTTCAATAGGAGTCATTTTTATTGATGAATGATATGTGTTATTATAATCATTTACTAAATCATCTAAAACATCTATATATTTCGTAACACCATTCGCCGTAAAATATTTAACCCATATCCTACCAAGGATTTTTTTTTTTTTTTTTGTGTGTGTTTTGAACTATTTTGGGTATAATTTAGGCAGTCTGTAAAGGATTTTGAAAAAAAAATATTTTGAGTAGGGTTTTTGAGGTGCACCCTGGTGGGGTGCGCTAGTAGGGAATGGGTACTTCTAAATCACTATAGCTAATATAGGAACAAAGAAGCGCAAAAGCATAATCTTATCATGTCTGTATAATAAAATCGTTACGAAATCATTAACACAACAACAATCATCATCATCATCATCATCATCATCATCATCATCATCACCGCCACCGCAAAAATGCAGCCACAACCATAATATCACCACCACCACTCCCACCATCATCAATGTCCATGAAACATGTTGAAGCAGCTCTGGTGTAGACCAACTGGGCATTTGGAACAGCCCTTTCTTGTGTTCTTGCCACAAAGACCGCATCTTCTCTGAGTTGTGAGATCGACACTAAAGTGTCCCATGTTATCAAGACGAACTTCGTCAGGGACTCTGGTCGCAATCGGTCTGGATCGGCCATTTCCTCTTTGCTCACCACAGTACCTCAACATGTATGTATTGACAATAGACCTGCGGAATGCCAACAGATCCAGGGGAGACTCCTGGTGCAGTGTGCTCTTCTTGTAAAGAATCCAGGCAAACAGGGGCCACCACCATTTCTTGGTACGCATGCTGACCCTGTAATATGAGATATTTTGATCTGCACGATCCACTCCTCCCATACTCTGGTTGTATGCATTGATCAGATTTGGCTGCGGGATGTTGATGAACGCCTTGTCCGTCTTTGACCATCGTTTGACAGTTTTCATGGGTTGCACGGAGTCACAGTTGGTGGCAATTGTCACTAAATTGTTATCATTCCACTGTAAAACGAGAATGTCCTCTGTTCTATCCATTCGGTAATCACACACACCTCTGTTTCCGTTTTTGATCTTTTTTCCATCAAGAGGACACTTATCCACTCGGTTTGTTCGAATTGTTCCTGTTGCGCCGATTCCTTTATCTGACAGGGCTTTTAGAAGAGGCAGCCCAGTAAAAAAGTTATCAATGTAGAGCTTGAATGGCAATTCCAATGGAAGCTCTGCAAGAAGGTCCAACACAACAGCAGCGCCAAGCCCTAGTTCTCCCTTGTGTTTTACATCTGCTCCACAATAGGGTTCAAATTGGATGATGTAACCGGTATCAGCTGCCAATGTCCACATTTTGAACCCGAACTTGACAGGCTTGCCCCGTATGTACTGTTTTGATGAGTGACGTCCAAAGTAAGGAATCATGGATTCGTCCACACAGATGTTCTGTGACGGCACGTAGTAGCAAAGGCATCTTTCATTGATGAGACTATAAATCTTGCGGAGTTTTGCCATCTTGTCATTTGCCGGTAGTTTATTATTGTCACAGAGGTGGAGGTACCGCATAAGCAAGTCAAATCTGTTACGGCTCATCATTTCAGCAACACCAGTAATGTGGCAATCCTTGCTGCGTTCCCAGTACATTGTGCGACGTGGTAATACTGTGTACCCAGATATCATCAGGATTGTAAAAAAAGCCCTTATCTCATCTTTGTTTGTGACAAAAGTGTGATCACCACTGTCTCTACTGGCATATAAATTTGTCATTGTCACAATATCATCAATCACTTCATCGTCAAAGTAAAGTTCGAACAGTTGGGCCGGCGACAGATTTCGAGAAAGAAAGTTTGGGAGTGGAAGAGGATGCCATTCTCTCTGCTCTTGATAGTTGTCCTCTTTTCGCCAAACTCTCTTCACTGGCGCACGTTTCTTTCTTGCAGAACGAGCTGCTTGCTCTTCACCACCACTTTCTGTTTCATCTCCATTATCTTCCTCACTCTCCTCTCCATTCTCTTCCTGTTCTGCTTCCGATTCATCTCCAAAATCTTCCTCAATCACTCCATTTTCTTTTGTCCGAGTTATGTGGGCACTTGCAGCTGCATTGAGCTGGCATCTAGGCAAGTTACTGAAGGTTCCTCCCTCCTCGTCATCTCCACTGTCTTCATCAGAGAATTGTCCATTTCCAGGAGGCGTCAAAAAAATTTCTGCAGTCACGAAGTCTTCATCTTCAAGCATAGACATAACCTCATGCGCCGTAAACTTATTCCTGTTTGGGCTGGGAATTGGGGTTGGGGACAGTGGAAAAAAAGAATAATATCAAAAAGAAATTATTTTGTGATAGATGTAGATCTATGTGTGTAAAATATACTGCATGAAATCTAAATTTCATTATCAGCTGAATGGGACTAGGTTGCACCCCCTCCCCCCTCCCATGCCATTGTCATCATCGAATGCTCCCAACCCTCCCCTCACCTCACTTGACGTGAACGGCCCCTTACCATTATTGCAAGTATTGCGGTGACAAGATATGTCAGCAGAGTAGGCCTCCCCCCCCCCCCCACCCTGCACACACACACACACACATCCAACCTCTAGATCTAGGCCTAGTCACGTTTCTATACATCTCGCCAACCTTACCCAGCCTGCCCACCTATGTACAGTCAAATACAGTATGATAGCATGATAGGCACATGCCTATCGCAAACCACACACAGACTAAGCTGGCATTGCAGGCATGATTTTAGAGGTACCCATTCGCTACTAACTGACAGGGTGCACTGATAAAGTTGCACTAAGTCCAATGGAAAATGAACCAGTCATCTAAAATAGGAATTCACACATTTATTATGATAACTAAAGTACATAATTCCGTAACAATCAGAATTTTTCAACTAGCGATGTAATTGCTACACTTACCGATTTGCAGAGGTTGAAGGCTGGTCCATTTTTTTTCTCAATCAATGTTTCCCTCCACATTAGCTGAACAACAAAAGGCAAGGGAAATCACTCTAATCTATATTGAGCATGTAAAAACAATCCACTTCAAGGGAAAAGAAACAAAATTTGGTTAATAGTACATGTTGAGTCCAAAATGGGTCATTTTTCATTTGCACCCCAGGGGGGTGCGCAAGTAGAATATGGGTTAAACATTTTTTCTTTCATTGTTCGATTCCATCTTTCTACTACAGAACTTTTCTCTTCATTCTCTGTGGAATAGATTTCTTTGAAAAGACTCTTAACATGTTTATTATAGAATTCACTTCCTTTATCAACCCATAATTTTTCTGGATGTCTGCTTAATATCTCTTTAAATCCTTCAGAAACTGTTAGTCCACTTTTATTTTTTAAAGGAATCATCGAACCATATTTTGAGAAAACACCAATAACAGCAAGAATATATTTAAATCCTTTGTTTTGCTTAGAATAAGCAGACATATCAACTAAATCAGCAGCCCATATTTTATCAATTCCATTAACTATCACTCTTCTTTTCTTAAATTTTTTAATTACTGGTTTATGAAGTTCTTCTGCCAAACCACTCGTAAGGCTTTTTTTTTTTTTCGCCCATTCCAAAAGTTTTTTTCATTTTAATAATAGGTTCAGCAATATTTCTATCCATTCTTTCTCTTAATGTTGGTTTTAAAATAGAATCTAAAGACTGTATCATCTTATTATCACAAACTTCATTTCTAGTTTTAGTATCTTGATTTTGTAAATAACAAATATCGTGATGCATTGTGGCTTCATCAACTCTATTGATAGGTTTACTCCAAGATTTTGGTGTGAGATCAGAATTCAAATGTTTTTTCAAATTGGTTCCCGGTCCTGTAAAATTATGACCTGGCAAATGCATTTCAAAAGGAAATTTATTGATGATTTTGTTGGCTACGCCTTGGCCTTCGATTGGTGGTGTAACCAAGGTCAGAGACCGTGAGGGTATAAATTTAGTTTTAGTACTTCCACAAATTACACATTTACCTTTTAACATATTTCTATTATTCTTTGTTTTAACTTGTTCAATATTTATAGTATCGGTTTGTGTTTACATTTTACACAATACATCAGAGTTCTACTTTCAACCATTTTTAATAAATAAAATTAAAAAATGGAAAAAATTTGCAATACTTGTTTTATTCGAAAACCTCTTGATTTATTTTACAAGGAAAGAAAAAGTTCAGATAGTCATAAAGCAAAATGTAAAGAATGTATGAAACTTCAAAAACATTTGCATTATGTAAGAAATAAGGAAAAATATAAACAAGCATACCGAGAATTTATGAAAAGAAATCCCAATTATCAAAAGTCTATTAAAAATCATTCTTAAAAAATGGTCGAAAAAACTTTCAAAGATATTATCAAAGAAATCATTATCGATGATGTGAAAGAAAATAATACTTCTAGATATTTCAAATTAATTAAGGAAAGAGTGAGAAAACTTATTGAAGATTTCAAAAATGATAAAACAGTAAAAGTTAAGTTAATAATAACCTCTAAATTTAATACTCCTTTATCATTTGATATTATTGAAGCACATTATCAATCAAATTTTGGTATTATAAATTCCATTAATGATTTCAATACCTTTTATAATTCCATTGATGAAAATTTTAACGCATGGGTTGATAGATTTCAGGCTAAAGGATCTGGACATATATTTAATCAAATTATTAAAACAAAATGTAAAACTTTATAAAACTAAAACTTTAAGAGCTTCTTCTTATATTCCTACTTCGTTTAAAAGTAAAAATATTATCAACGTTCAAAATAAAAAAGATAATAGATTTCTTTGGTCCATATTAGCTAAATTGTATCTCAAATTATTCGTCTTATGAAAATACTTTAAATATGAATGGAATTAAATATCCAGTTAAACGAAAAGATATTCCTAAATTTGAAAACCAAAATAATATTTCGATAAATGTTTTTGCTTCAGAAAAACCAGAAGATAAATATTCTATATATCCAATTTATACTAGTTGCAATTACCAGCATAGTTCCAACTTCATTGATTTACTATATTTAGAAGATGATGGAAATACTCATTACTGTCTTATAAAAAATTTAGAAAGTTTATTAACAGATAAATCTTGTAACAAAGCTTTTATCTGCAGGAATTGTATGAATGTATTTAAAAGGGAAGAGACATTAAATAACCATAAAGAGAAATGCTTAAATCACAAAATGTGTAAGACAATCCTTCCAAAAGAAGGTGATAATATTTTACAATTTACAAATCATCATTTCAAATCTAGATTACCGATAGTTTTCTACTGCGATTTTGAATCATGTAATAAAAGAATATCTACAACACAACCAAATCCAAATGAACCTTATCAAAATGAAATTTTTAAACAAGAAGCTATTAGTTTTGGAATGTATATAAAATCCGATTATGATAATTTATGTCCTTCCGTTTATCATACTTATACCGGAGAAGATGCAAAAGAAAAATTTGTCAAAATGATTATGATGTATTATAACGAAATCTGTAAAAAGTTAAATTACTATAAAAAAGCTAAAGCTAAATTAACTTATGCCCAAGAAAAAGAATTTAATAAAGCAACAAATTGTTATATTTGTAATATTGAATTTTCAGAAGAAGAAACAGAAAAAGTAAGAGAGCACAATCATTACAATGGTAAGTATCGAGGCGCTGCTTGTCAGTCTTGTAATACTAAAGAAGGAAAACAATCTAAAGTAATTCCGGTGTTTTTTCACAATGGTAGTGGTTATGACTTTCATTTCAATATTTCATAATAGATGAAATAATTAAATATGAAAATCAATATAATAAACTTTCATTGCTTGCTAAAACATCTGAAGAATATATTTCATTTGAATATAATGGAAATTATTACAGAAAATTAAGATTCCTAGATAGTTACAGATTTTTATCAAACTCTTTAGAAAGTGTTGTTAAATCAATGGATGATTTTCCGATCTTGAAAGAACATTTCCCGGATAATTACACTTTGCTAAAAAGAAAAGGTGTTTACCCTTATGAATATGTTGATTCAATTAATCGATTAAAGAAAAACAATTACCACCAATAGAAAATTTCTTCTCAACTTTAAGGAAAGAAGGAATTACAGTGGTATTTGTAAATAACCTGAAGCCGCATCCAGCTTCGAAAATACTCTTGACCCTTTTAGTTTGTAAATGATGTCGTCCATTGTTGGTAAGATGTACCGTTCCCTTTCGACGTTTTGGTAGAGTTTCTTGAGATCCACACAAATCCTAACGTCTCCTGAAGGCTTTAAGACTGGAACCATGGGGGATACCCATTCTGTTGGTTCATTGATTTCTTCAATAATATCATTATCTTTCATCCTCTGGAGTTCTGATTCTACTTTCTTCATAAGGGGTATAGGCACTCTACGTGATACAGGTACAGCATAAGGCCTGGTATCACTCTTTAGTTTTATCTTCACTGGTTGACAGTTTACTTTGCCAAACTGGGTTACACTGTTCACCAACCTCACTAATCCCATGTGAATAGCCGTAGATCTGCTAAGGAGATTACAAGTTGTATTCTTGACTACATACATGTCCACTTTGCTGTCATTAACTTTTACTTTAAATCTTCCCAAAGTACAAATTTTTCCTGCTGGGCTCAGCAGACTTGCCTTTGATACATCAAGTGAAGGTTGACCTAGTTGTTTCCATGTCTGTTGATTCAGAATGTTTACATCAGCACCAGTGTCGATCTTGAATTCTATCATTTCCCCCAAAATTTCAACATTGGTAGTCCAGGGTGGAACGTTTGAAACGACGGAGCCAATAAAGTAATCTGAACAATCCTCAAGTTCTTCTTGACCCTGTCTCAAATCTACTTCTTGGACTTGTTTTGGAGTAATTGGACTTGGTCTGTTGGATTGTCTACTCAGTCGACACATTGATGCGTAGTGATTCTGTTTTTGACAGTTATAACATTTCTTGCCAAATGCTGGACATTTACCCCAGGCATGAGTTTGTCCACATTTAGTGCATTCTTTTGATGAGTGACCACTGGCCTGACCTTGATACTTCCTGTCATTAAAGCTAAATCTTGCTTCAGGTTTTGGGTCCCTGTACTTCTTCCCTCTGTGAGGCTTTTCTTTCCCTTTTTTCATTTTTACTGCATCTATTTGTGCACTTGCTTCATTTTGTGTCTTGATCAGTTCATGATTAAGAGCAATTTCTTTGGCCTTCTCTAATGTCAAGTCTTCTTTTAATTGTAGTTTCTGACATACTGATTTGTCTTTTAGTCCTATGACCAATCTATCTCTTATCTGTGTGTCTCTATCCGCAAATTCACAGTATTCTGCAAGCTTGTAAAGAATTCTAATAAATTCTTCAACTGTTTCACCCTCCTCTTGGATACGTTTGTGAAAAATCGATCTCTCCCAAATTATGTTCCGCTTTGGAATGAAGTGTTCTTCAAACTTTTGTAGAACGCAATCAAAATTGTTTTTCTGTCCTTCATTTCCGAATGTAAAACTGGCAAAAATATCTTCAGCTTCTTTGCCCATCGAGTAGACTAGTGTCGCAACTTGGACTTCCCCACTGTCTTTGGATAATTTACTGGTTGTTCTGTATCTGTTAAATCTCGTCCTCCATTCTTTCCACTTCGGATGCTGGAAATCTATAGGTTCTGGGGGCTTGAGTTTAGGCATCTTGTTTCTAAATGTTACTGTTATTTTGACTGTAAGTTTCTTAATCTGCAGGTCACGGGTGGGAAACCTTCCAAATTTGGTCAAAACAAACTGGTGGTAAATCTAGATTAAATCTATAATGTCTAGATCTAGATCTAACCTATATTACTTCAACAGTGCTCGAACAGTTCTTGGTCTAGATCTATTATGCTAGAGTTAGTGGTTATTGTCTAGATCCAGCCCTAGATTAGATCTGCTCAGTAGTAAACTAACAGTCACAGTTCACACAGCACAGTGGCCCACGTGGGTAAAATGCAAGGTTAACACAACACTTCGTTCAGGACCCGTTTGGTCCCTTTTAGGCTTTAAAGTATAGATCTATTGATCATCTAGATGTCCTAGAAGATGCTTAAAATTTCCGTCGATTTTCACTTCTGACACCATGTGTCACTTCTGACACCATGTGTTGTACAGGATTTATAGGGCGTATTCTTTCTACTCTAGCCGTGACACGTGTTGTCTGTCCGCCATGTTGGTCATCAAGTGCTTGCCGTTGGCGCTCCTCATTGCCAGGTTTATACAAGTTGCCACATTGCCTTGTGTGACTCAATTATCAGTACACTAATGTTTGAGAAGGGAATAAGAGGTGGTTATTCAGGGGTTTTGGGACCTCGATATGTAAAAGCCAACAATAAATATTTGCCAGATTATGACCCTAAAAAGAGATCAAATTATTTACTATATCTCGATGCAAATAATTTATATGGAGGAGGAATGTCAGAATCTTTACCGGTTAGAGATTTTAAATGGGAGGATGAATCTTTTCTTATCAATCCACCTGAAGGAAGAGGATATATTATCGAATGTGATCTTGATTATACAGTGAAAGCAAAAGTAAATACCAAAAGATTTCCTTTAGCTCCAGAAAAATTAAAAGTGAATGAAGACGATTTACAAAAAGACTATTTACAATTAGAAGGAAAAAAAGTAGGAAATGTAGAAAAACTAATACTAAATTTAAAAAATAAAAAGAAGTATATCATACATTACAAATTATTAGAATGTTTTAAATCCCTTGGATTAGAAATTTCTAAAGTTCATAGAATAATTTCTTTTAAAGAAAGACCTTGGTTAAAAAAATACATCGATTTTAATACCAATCAAAGAACAAAATCAAAATCTGACTTTGAAAAGAATCTTTGGAAATTAATGAATAATTCCCTCTATGGAAAAACTCTTGAAAACATAAGAGATCGAATTGAGTTAAAACTATTATCAGATAAAGAACAAATAACAAAATTAATAAGTAAACCTAATATTAAGGAATCAATTATTTTTAATGAAAATCTAATTGCTATTGCTAATAATGTAACATCAATAAAGTTTAATAAACCGATTTATTTAGGAATGTGTATTCTTGATTATTCCAAACTGGTTATGTTATCAATTTTATTACAATGTTGTTAATGAACTATGAAGTTGTTGGATTTGATACCGATTCATACTTTCTTAATATTAGAACTGAAGATGTTTATGAAGATATGAAAAAAATAAAGGACGATGATTTAGACACTAGTGATTATCCAAAAGATCATTTTCTTCATTCGACAAAAAATAAAAAAGTTAATAAATTCAAAGATGAACTAAATGGTAAAGTTATGAGTGAAATAGTTTTTCTTAGAAGTAAAGCATATACATATAAAGTTGCTTCTAGCCCTGGCTGTGTTATCGAGGAAAAGGCATATAAAAAATTAAAAGGTATTTCAAAAACGACAATTAATAAAGATGTTACATTTGAAGATTATAAAAACTGTTTACTTAATAATGAAATTAATTATAAAAAGATGAATGTGCTAAATTCTGATAAACATGAAATGTACATAAAAGAAATAAATAAAAAAGCTCTAAATCCTTATGATGATAAACGATATATACTTGATGACGGTATTAAAACTCTTCCATATACTGATCAATTTACAAATATTATATATGAAATGGTAGAGAATGTTAGTTTCGGCTCCGTCAATTAACTTTGAATAATTGCCATATTCCTTCCATCAGATTGAAATGAAATTATTTTATCAGAAATAACTAAAGCATAAGCTGTGGTATCTGCAGGAACATTTTTATTAAATGTAGCCTTAACCATTATATCAGTTATGCTATTTTTCAACCTTTCACTTTGTTTTGAAACATCGAAAACAAATAACGGATAAAGCGTTTGATAATCAATAGTCGTAATTGTTGGATTGCTAATCAATTCATCTATATTATAAAATTTTGATCTAAATGATACAGCATCATTATATACTCTAGAGAATTGAAACTTAAGGAATGATAGTTGATAATCAGATTCTGGATAACGCCTAGAATTTAACTGAACATTAATATTTCTCACATCCAGATTATTAAATATCGCTGCATTTTCTTTTTGATCAGATCTATCTTTTGTTTGAAAAGCTATTATGATCCATCTAGGTTTTTCGGGAGAAGCCTTTACTGATAATCTCCATAAAAATTGAGTTGCTACAGGAACTGTTATTGAATCACATTGTCTACTTCTATAGCCAACATTTAATTTTGCTTTTGATTCAATAATTTTATATAATTCAAACTTTTGTTGATCCGCTGGTAAAACATGTGGAACATACCATGAAATTTTATCAAGAGTAACTTTTCCTTCGGCAGCTTTATTATCTCTATAAATTGCAATATTTGAATCTGGTCTTTTGTACAGAGTAAGTTGTTGAGTAAAACCATAAAGAATCTTATCATAATCCTCTGCGAAACCGAAAATATGTTTCAAAGGAATTAGAAAGGAAAATGTTCCTTTAGGATCAGGATATTTTAGCAGTATCTCTTGTCTTGTATCAAAACCTTCATTATTCTAAATTTTTCTGTTAGTATCTTTTATCCACAATAAATTAAGTCTTTGTGATTTTGAGAGTAATCCTAACATTGTTGTTCCTCGTCCTGGATGATTTAAATTTTCAATTTCTTGTCCTGATAACTGATATTTTATAAAATTAAACAAATACATTATGCCATTATTACATAAAGTTATCTGATCATCAGCGGTAAATAATGCTCCATCTGTTTTTGTAAGTCTACCTTCAACTATTATATAGCTCTCACTTGGATGAGTAAAAATATTTTGCAATTCAATATTTATTCTAATTTCTCCTCCGCTGTTTAAATTTGTACCGGTAATTGGAGTATATTCATGGTATTCATATTTTTCAATACTTTCATCTACTTTAAAATCTTCTTTAATTTTCAAAATGTCTTCCATTTTAATAATACCTAATTTTAGCATCTGTAACGGGTGCAATGATATATCGTATTCTACTAATGTGTAAATATTCATTAAGAAACAAAAACTTAATGTTTTTACCATCATCATGAATTTTATGAGATAAAACTTTTCAGGTTCAATGGTAATTTTTGGTTCATCTTTTTCAAATTAATCTAAATTCCTTATTTTCTTTTTCAACCTTTATGCTATAATCAGGTCATAAAACTAAAAAATTATCATGTTTTTTAATTGTTATACCATCAATAATAAAAGTGGATCCTTCGGGTGGATTTGATACTAGTTCGTTTTCTGTACCTGTTAGTAAATGAATTTCGCCATAGTCTTTAGTCATTTTTTCATAAACAAAGTAGTTTTTACCGTTGATTCTTTTAGCATTTACATTTTCATAACGTGAATAGGACATATTTATTGAACCTTCGTTTTTTAAATCTACATAATCTTTTGTTTTAACGGGCTTAATATCAATATCCCATTCAGGTTTTTTAGGAAATTCAGCTGTTTTATATATTCCATTTCTCTTTAATTGAAAACAATATAAATTATTTAGTTCTCCTCTGGATAAAAAACCATCAACATTTTCTAAATTTTCTAAGTTAATTGCATGGTTATTAAGCGGAGTAATTTTCTTGTAATCCATTTTTCTACAAATAATTTATTTCATCTAAAGTTACAGGTAACTGTGTAAATCTTATTCTATGAATTATAAACTCTTTGTAAATGAGAATATTTTTAAAACTAATATCACCATCTGTTTTTTCGGCTTTCAATTCATTAGGCATATTTCGGATTTTGTAATCCTCTTCTTGTTTTTTTACAATTATTCGAAAATCTTTTGAATCATCTCCCGAAAAACTCATTTGTAATCCATCCATAATTTCTTTGTTATTAAAAGATTCTAAAACTTTACCTTCAATAATTATAGTTGAACCTATCGGAAAGTCTTCAAGAATCTTTTTTTCATTCTCAAATTCACAATTAAAAGTTAGAATGGTGCGTAGCTCATCCTTAACGTTTGCAAGAAAATACTCCTCATGGCGTTTTAAAACTGTTGTCTCTCTATATCTAAGAAGTGGAACCAAACTTCCTATAATGCGACCTGAGTTGTAAACTTTTAGTAATATTTTGTTATTTCCTTTAGTTGATACTTTATCGCTTCTTAATTGAATATGTACACCCCATTCATGTTTGGTTGGTATCACTTTAAGTTTTTCATCAACATTTATAAGACTCACAGGTATATCTTTTACTTCACTTATAAATTTAGGAGGTGGTGAATCTACAATTTCATTTCTAACATATATACCTTCTTCATTTAATTTGAAACAATATATAGAATCTTTCTTTCCATTTTCATTAAAACCTTCAACATTTTCCAAATCATCTAGATTGGTTGCATACTTATGAATTGGAACAATAGTTGTTGTTGAGTCTCCGCTGGGCATAAGGCCAAACTTATCCACCATTTTTTAAGGAAAAAATTTAGAAGGAATTTCTTAATACAAATATTAATAATTTCTTGAAAACGTTTTCCTTCTGATAATTCTTTTAAAACATACAAACACAAATGCCCACAAATTACTGTGTTCGGATCTTGTACTTGATTAGTAGAATATTGAATATCTCCTTTTTTCTCTCTAAGATATTTGATTATTTCTAAAGGAGGTCGAATTCCAAAACTGTCAAAATAAATTTTGTCTTTGTCAAAGCCAAGGCTTGGATTAGCAGAGCTTCGACGAAGTCGATTCGGAGAATCGTCATGATACCAAGTGACCCAATGAGTTTCTCCTTTCGTTCCATCACCTAAATTCAGTATTCCACATTCTTTTCTTCTCGGTTTTTCAGGTAATTCAGTCCTTAAAAACACACCTCTAAAATTAGGAATTCTTAATTCCTTAACAGCTTTTAAAATATCAAAATTGGATAGTGCCATTTTTAGTTTTTAAATTTCTCTAATATGAAATCTTATGACAACAGTTTCTCCTCTTAAATTTAAAGGTTTATCATTTTGATCTGTAATTTTAACCTCTAAGTTATTTATTGTTTTCATAGCTACCGGCAGAAAAACAAGATTTTTAGGTTTTTCAACTATTTTATATCCCTGAGATATATTTGGGAAAAAAGAATAAATAACCGGAACGGGGGAACCATTAACTATACTTCCGTTTATAATATTCAAATGAACTAGAATACTATTAACATTAAGAATGTTTACAATGTTTTCAGATTCATGAGTTCCCGATTCATAAATTTCATGATGAAATCCTAATAAATCAGCTAAGGTATTGTTTTCTTTAAAATTTACTTTGTATCCTTTCTTGACAGTCATAACGGATTTTAAAGTTTGATTATTTGGTTCGATTTTTATAGCATCACCAATCAGGCTTTGAATTGCAGTGTTTAAAGCTTTAATTTCATAAGCACCTGTTGGTATATACTCTTTCTTCCAAGTTGAACCATCATAAAACTCAATCATATTGTTTTCCTCATGGACATTGGGGAAAGAATAGTAAGTTTCTAAATTAACTAAGGCGATTTCATAATGTTTATCCCTGTCTAATTCTAAAGGCGGGTTAAATATGGTCCTGAATGCGGTTTTATTATTCATAACGATAATTTGCTCTGAAAATTTTGATCTTGTGTTTTGGGCGATTTCTCTTAAAATATTTAAGGTAAAAATATATTTGTTTTCATCCATTTTTAATGTAATAAAATCACCTATTTTTAATGGAATAGAATTTATCATATCGTCGGTGCCGCAAGCAAACCACTTAAGTCCATTTTAACACTTTTTCACAAGCAATGAAAAAGTTATGTAAAGAATAACGGCAGAATAAATTTCATGCAAAGGTTGACGAAACAGACCTTTAGCAACATTTTCAAACTTTACTAACACATTTATTTGATAATTTGCTCATTAATGATATAAAATTGCCTTAAGTGGTTTGCGGACAGTTTTTTGCCAGTGACTTGAGTGAAATGCTTGCCGGTGGACTTGAGTGGTTTGCAGGCAGCCAATTTTTTATGGACTGGAGTAGATTTTCCTCCCATTTTGGACTTAAGTGGTTCGCACGCAGTCACTTTTCTATTGAAATAGGTGTTATTTTTACCCATGTCGCATGGAATAAAGAGTAATAACGATCATTATTTTTGTCTTATATTTAATGCCTCTTGCAATTCTCTGTGTCTGAGCCAAGAACTACGTTATATTGGAGTATGAATGCATGGCTAGATCGGAACACAATATGTCACAATGGTGATGAAAAAAATGTAAAAGATAGTGCTTTTTAGCCTGTACATCTAATTACTAAGACTAGTATGTAAGAGCTACCATAAGAAAAGTTCTATCACTTGAATCTGAAGTAGCAATATACATTTTCTTTTGGAATAGGCCTATTACTTGTACTATTGATTCTGCAGCAACATGAAAATTGAATGAATTGAAGAGATACAAACTAGTTTAAGCCAATCAATGGAAGAAAAACCAACTTCCAATTTAATCAGAACCAAAATTGCAGTGCATTTTATAACACACACATTAAATGAAAAAAGCAACAACTAATATTAGCCAACAACAACTCCTGAATGAATTAAGTCTTTAGTAAATTCCATAAATGGTAATATTATGTTTGATGACACTTGCTTAGGGAAAACATTAACCTGGTAAAGAAAAATAACAATTACAACAATAATTTTTATACTTGAATATCAATGGGCAACTGACAATAGTCATAAAAAAATCCGGAAAAGGCACAGGTCTAATTATTACATTGAAACATTAACAAAATATTCACAGTGCAAATTGCTTGTTAATAAAATAGACAAAACTTTTTTTTGCATTTCATGGATAGTTATCTGTTAACGTCCAGCAACATGGTGGCAAGCATATCGTGTAATATGTACACACAATGGCTAAATGATTTAAACCTGTTATAGTTTCATTTACCAAGTGAACTTTATCCATAATTATAAACACACATTATGGGTAAAAAAAAATAGCAATAGAAGCAACTCTGTATAAAAAATTCAATGGGGCAACTGGTCATAAAAAGGATGTAAATCAGCAGGTATGACTGATTTCAGGCTCTGCAAATCACTGAATTTTTTGGGTTTAATTTTCAACTTATCACTATAAAGGGGCACAGGCTCTTCAATTACTTTTGAGGATTCATTCCTTTTCTTTGGAAGTGGAATCCAGTCTCTGTCATCCGAAAAATCGAGCTTGACGAATATTTCACCAGAGGGTTCATACCGCAACTGGCGAATATCAGTGACATTAGCGTCACCAGTGCGTGAACCAGGTCGCACTGATTGCAAAGTTGAAATTCCTTCAAAATTCTTGAAAAATGTAAAGTCCAAATATGAAACTTTGTATGGTTCAGGCTTTTGACGAGCCTCTAATATATAACGAACATAATCAACTGGACAATAAATTGGTCTGTTTTTTAATTTACGCTCAATAACACTATGGACTGAATCAACAGGCATCTGGGTATGGCCTTTCTCTAGGATTTTTGAACCACAACTATTCCAGTTTTTTGTGAGAAATATGAAAGAGCTTTACCCATGATTTTGTTCCTGTTTTGGTATGTGCAGCCATCGGAAAATATCACAATGGACTGAGCACCACTACTGTAAGTCTTCAAATAGTCTATTACACAAGAGGCAAATTCATTTGCACTAAGACCCCCCTCTGACTCATGCCACACATAGCAATGCACATCTTTCGTTACATTGTTGAACAAAGTAAAGTTGTGCACACACAATTTAGTTTTGTAGTACAAGGCAGATGCTGTCAATTTGGGACATTGTAGCACTGCCTGGAGGTCCATTGTAATGACCATGATATCCTTATTTTCCCTTGCATGATCAGTGTCCTTAACCATGGCGGCTCTTGCCCGCAATTCCTTCTCTTTATGTTGAGTAAAAGTAAGTTCATCAGTCAATCCATTCTCGAATGAGACACACGTGTCACATCGATCATTTCGCGGCTTGAAGATGGCAATATTTCTTCTGTCCACTTCTTCCATAAAAACTGTTCTTCCAACGGCTGTAATTCCTTTGGAATTGGAAAAAGAAACGTATTCCCTGTAGAATTCTGAAAAATTTTGAAAAACTGGTTCAAGGTAAATTTTTGAAGATTCTTTTCTCCGGTAGTGTGAAGGGAGCTTTGGAATGATGTCGAGAAATTTGTAAAGTAAAGATTTCCGTTCATCGGGTAAAGTGCGCTTTGGACTGATTATTTGGTCATTGTTCTCTGGTTGCAGTTGATCAGTATTATTCTTAGTGAGAACTCTTCGCACCCATGTCTCTTTTAGCCCTGATGTATTGAGGAACATCGTTTTACAGACTCGTGTTCTTTTGCCAGAAACCATGAGATGGTGGACAAATGTGTAGTCTTTTTTCTGACATTGACTTTCTTTGGGAAGGAGCAATCTTGTCAATGGCTGCTTGAATGAAAACCTTTTTTTCCGACCATGTCATTTGCCAAATATCATGGAATATTTGCTGCCTTTGCTCATCTGTGATTTCTTGACAGTTCTTATTGGCAGTAGGCATACAGGAACAACGGTCACCCATGATACGCTTGTCTTTTAAAACATGGACATTCTTCCCCAATTCTTTGTCCAGTGTCCTTCCAACATATTGCTCTCCACGCTCTTTTTCGCATGGCATTTGTCTGCTTCCAATTATCAACACATCTCTTTCTTTTATTTTGCAATGGAGTGTGGATTGATTCCACAATGTTGATTGCTCCTTCTGCAATATCAAGTGAAGACGACAATGGGTGATTTGCATCAATAGAAGATGAAGATGGAATGGTTGATGTGGACGCTTCCTGAAGAGGGGGAAAGTCGTGGTGAGAGGCTTCATGAAAAGGGAGCTGATGCTGATGAGAGGATTCATGAAGAGGGGGCTGATGCTGATGAGAGGATTCATGAAGAGGGGGCTGTAGTTGATGAGAGGATTCATGGGGCTGTAGCTGATGAGAGGATTCATGAAGAGGGGGCTGATGCTGCTGAGAGGATTCATGAAGGGGCTGATGCTGATGAGAGGCTTCATGAAGAGGGGCCTGGTGCTGATTAGAGGTTTCATGAAGAGGGGGCTGATGCTGATGAGAGGCTTCATGAAGAGGGGGCTGATGCTGATGAGAGGCTTCATGAAGAGGGGGCTGATGCTGATGAGAGGATTCATGAAGAGGGGGCTGATGCTGATGAGAGGATTCATGAAGAGGGGGCTGATGCTGATGAGAGGATTCATGAAGAGGGGGCTGTAGCTGATGGGAGGGGGATGGTGAGAACATGGATTTGTCGATACTGAGTTTGACGTTTCTTGATGAGCCATGATGGTTTGAAGTGATGATTGGATTGAGGCTGCAATCAGCTCTGATGCTGAAGTTTGCAAGTCCCCACCCTCCTCATTTTGTCGTCGTTGACGACTCAGCTCCAGAATTTTCATGGCTCGACTGTAATTGTTCATTTTCTGTTGAGGCAAAATTAGCTAAAGTACTTAAAGACTGAGCCAAGATCACTATGTTGAAATACATGTTACTTCTTTTCATTACTTATCTATTGTTTGAGATGCATTATCACAATTAAAATAAACATTCAAATTTAAACACGGACATACACATAATCCTGGGTGCATCCAGATTTATAAGGGTAACCCCTATACAGTGTACAGTATTTTGAAAATATGCACAACTGATCTTGCAAATTTCTATGCCATGATAAAATGATGAAAAAATATGTTTAACTTATGGCTGTTCTTTTTTGTCTCACAGAAAAATAGGTGCTAGCTATCTGATTTCGTATTCCTGCAAGATCCTTCATGAATTTGTCATTTAATTATCGTTCAAAATTATGTCTGTATCAGAATATTGGTTTGACCAATATCTTGACCCGGAAACCTAGATTTAGGTAGATCTAGATCTATACGGTTGTAGATTGATTTGATAATGTCGATGATAAAAATAACACTAGATCTACATGATAACGACTCACAACAACATTCTAGCCTCTTTTATTACACAATTGTAAGTGTTGATAGAGCGAATGCATTGCACTTAAGTCCATTGTGAGCTCGAATCGAACGTCAGTCTTACCGTGATTGCAAGCAAAACGCGTAAGTCTTGCGGTGCCAAAGAGCCTTCCTTCTTATGCAACCCCCATCCTTATCAAATCTACTTAAATTTAAGGCTTGTCTCAATTCAAACTGAGTTGTTTTACATATTTTACAGTAAACATGTAAATAGATTATTATTATACTTACAAAAACAGTGGCTAAAACTGTTCAGAAAGACCAGGGAAAGCTGTCAACAACAGGATTCTTTCATCACACGGCAATTATTGCTGGAGCTGACTTGAGTGGAATGCAGACGACAGATTCGAAAACCGCGAAAACTTAAGTGGTGTGTTTGCTTCCTATTTCTCGTTTTGCCGTTGGTGGATTTGAAAGAAGGTTGAATCAGACGGTCCCTTGATGTCATAGGAATGTGTGTAGGGGTTTTTCCGAGGTTCCCAAAATTTGGACTTAAGTGGTTTGCTTGCGGCACCGACGATATTAAGGTATGTAAAATGTATTAAATTTATATCTATATTTTCCATTTAATTTGTCACTAAATTGTCAATTACAAGAAATCTATAAGGTTCTTCCCAACATTTTTTACAGAGCTTTTTAAAATCTTCTAATGTCATATCACCGCTTACATGATCGTCATAAATGTGAGTTATATTTTTTCTATCTTGCTTGAAAATGCAGATAAAGTTTGCATTTTCTCTTATTGTTTGTCTTGGTAATTTAAAATAATTTTGAGTTAGGTAGAAGCAGTCAACATTGTTATGCCTTCCTCTACAATAATAAGCTTCGCATTTGTTTTGTTTCTCAAGTAAAATATCATCAAATATCATTAAATTCTTATTTTCTGAATTTAACTCATTTGGATCTGGAACATCATCTGTATTTTCATAAAACTGGCAATTAATTGGATAAGAGTTGGATACGCAATGTCTTTGACAATCATTAAATTGTTTTCCGGCTTCTTCTAATAATTGATAAAGAGAAATATTCTTTTTCCTAAAATAGTCTTTTTGATTGAATAATTTAAATAAAACATCCTTGGGTAGATTCTGTTCAAAACCCGTTTTTATAATCTTGTATTCAGTTTGGAGTAAAGACTTACCGAAAATATATAAATTATTATAATCTAGCCATCCTTTTTGTAGCAGGAGATTTAACAGTAAATTAGTCTTTCCTGATCCACATTTTCCTAATATAATTCCTCTTATACTTTTAGGTAACATAGGACTATTGTTTCTATTTGTTAAATTATCATCACAAGCAAGATTTTTTACATCCATTTTAAAAATAAAAGAAAATGAAAAACTAGTATTATTCCCAACAATAACTATATAGGAAATAACTGTTGTCCTCTTAGAAATAGTGTTGTATTTTCTTGGTTATGTCCCCTGCATTGGTTCTCCCGGGTTTTTGGCCTGTGACGCAACAATACAGATGCGTATGTGTGTGAGGGAAGTGTGTGTGTGTAAGGGAGTGTTTGTGTGTGTGTAGGGGGAGTGTGTGTGTGTGTAAGGGAGTGGGAACCATTCATTTGTTGATATGCTCGGGACCCTCAAAAACACTAAGTGGCATTCGTTTCTATTAACAGAATGCCAACAAAGTCTAAATGGGGGTCATAACCCTCTAATGAGTGATGGCGGGTTTGACCGAGCAGAGGAGATTTTGAAGAGAAGTGGTTAGGGTGTTCCAGGTGGATTGCCGTTGCTAAGGCTGCTAACGTAGATGTTTATATGAAGAATCGCTGTCCCACGCTTGAACTGTGAACTCTGTCTTAATCAATCGCTCTGATAGACTCATCTCTGGCGGAACTGGCAGGTCCGCGACCTAATTCGAGTTGACGTGTTATGATTCATCTCTGGCGGAACTGGCAGGTCCGCGACCTAATTCGAGTTGACGTGTTAGGATTCATCTTGGGCGGAACTGGCAGGTCCGCGACCTAATTCGAGTTGACTTGCTATGATTCATCTCTGGCGGAACTGGCAGGTCCGCGACATAATTCGAGTTGACGTGTTATGATTCATCTCTGGCGGAACTGGCAGGTCCGCGACCTAATTCGAGCTGACTTGCTATGATTCATCTCTGGCGGAACTGGCAGGTCCGCGACCTAATTCGAGTTGACTTGCTATGACTCATCTCTGGCGGAACTGGCAGGTCAGCGACCTAATTCGAGTTGACGTGTTATGACTATCAAGTTTTCTACTACTTCTTGAGAGCTTTGCTGTTTTCTACTACTTCTTGAGAGCTTTGCTGTATATCAGATCCATAAATGTCTACCGATGTTTCCCAATACTTTTTGAACGTTTCATTACTTTTCAACATGTCCTTAATAGCAGTTTTCATTTGGTAGAATTCATGAAAAGAAATACCAAGAGCATAAAAGCTAGAACAAGTTCCAAAGAGTTGATAAATCTCTCTCAGTCTGCGTGCATATCTACTGCATATTCCAATGTTCTTGGTTAACCATGTTTCCCATTTTCCAGTCCTTTTTCCAGCCATCTTTTCCGTTTTATAAAGTGAAAATGTAAGTTCCAAAAGTTCTCCATATCGCAAATTTATAAACATAGATGTTGCATCTTGGAGTTTAATATGTTTATAACAATCATGAAGCTTTTGTATGGCATTTTCAATTGTCTCTATACTCTCCAGTTTGAAGAAAAAGATTTCTTTTTCGAATTTGAGTTTTGGATTAATTTCTTTAGAACACAGGTAATCGTGTACTTCTTGTGGAGATCTTGATTTCTTTTTCTTTACTCCAGTGTGATACAAAGAATTCAATTTCCTTTTTGGTTGAGTTGGAAGTTTTGGTAGTTTAGATTGATCACTGGGTCCACTTTTTCTCAGTTCGCTTAATAATAATAATAATAATAATAATAAATTACATTTATATAGCGCATTTCCAATAAATGCTCAATGCGCTTTACAAGTAATAAAAACTCATTCCTCTCTCTCCCACACTCCCTCTCCCACCCCCCTCTCTCTCTCTTCCCATCACATTCTCACTCCTTCTATCACATGCTCTCTCCCCTCAGGTAAGTCAAGAAAAATAAGCCTGCTGGAACAAAAAATGCTTTAGCTGCCTTTTGAAACTTACTAATGATTTTGTTTGTCTCAGTTCCATAGGTAACTTGTTCCACATTAAGGGGCCAATATATGTGAATGATCGTTCACCATAACATCTGTATGATTTCACAGGTGTCACTAGCATGGTGGAATCAGTGGAGGATCTTAAACTTCTCCCTGGTGTATACAGTTTTATCAAATCTTGTAAATAAGAAGGAGCCGAGTCGAGCTTAAGACAGCAGCTGTCTTTTTATGAAACTGAATATGTTCATTGAGAATAAGTTTTTGTTCCTCTGTCCACAAAAATAAGTCAGAATAATCCCAATCCAAAGTTTGTGAACCACAATCCATGTTGCTCTCTTGGGATAAAAGCAGTGTATCATTTTGATCATCCATGATGAAAAGAACCACTTCGATCTAAGCAATCCAGAGAAATGACGATACACACCACACTAAAACTGAAACACACCTTTTTGTCACGAGTGGAGTGAGTGCAATTAAGGGGATTGCTGCAGAGCGGGTGTAGAGTAAGGACTCACAGTAGACAGCAAGTTAAGCGTGCTGTTGTGAGTAGTAGTGGGGGCGGGGTCTGAAGGAGGCGAAAGCGCTGTATAACTATCACTGCAAGTTAGAAGGTCCTAGGGAGCGGATCTGTGAATAATAGCCCATCGGGCAGAGATAAAAGGAAGCAGTCGAGAAGACTAGGAGAAAGTCTTTCCAGTTATGACTGGTATGTAGAATGTTGATTGATTATTATGATTGATGTATTATATTATATTCGTCTATTACCATGATGTGAATAAGTATATGTGAGGAATGTGGAAGTCCTTGATATTGGATATAGCAATGTGCGCCATGAGCGATAGATGAAAGTGAGTTCATGGATTTGTAGCGCGAGTGAGTAGTGTGTACTCCGATGGAGGTGTGTTACCGTAAGATGTGTGGTGAGTGGAAGGTGAACTAGTGTGTGTACGCTTCATGGGTTGTAAGGAGAGGTGGAGTGAATAGGAATGGTAGGGTATTATACCAATGTAATGTTATTCTTGTAGGTGTCGGGGACGGGCCGCAGAGCCACCTCGATGAGCACAGGGGATAGGCCAGCATAGGGCCGGAGGCCACACATAGGCCAGAAGTGAGGCTGTCAGTGCAGGACAGTAGAGGCACATAAAGTCGTGGCAGTCAGGCCACGGACAGGGACGTAGATATGAGAGTGAATGAGATACTATATTGTTGCCATGTTGATAGGCTAGTGAACTGATATTATGTTGTTGCCATGTTGATGGCTATGGAAATAATAATGTGTTATTGCCCTACTGAGGTGCTAGGGGAGTGCTACGGTGTATGACAATAGGAAGGTGATATTGAGAGACTGCGGTGCCGGTGAATCATTAATGTACTATTAAGACCCTGAGGGGAGAGGCTGAGGCCGAAGTGCCTTTAGGAGTAACTACCGGATTGTGGATCCGAGGGAGAGTGTGTGTGAGAATAAGGCCGTTGTACGGCAGTCATTTCAATAATATAATATATGTAATTGCGCTATTAGATGTATAATTATGTTTAATAAATGTGTGAGTCTGATGGATTGTTCTGTTAAGTGTTAACTTGTTTGTTCGTGATTGTTGTCCTGTCATAACTTATTACATCTCCCAGTCTGGGATTTGTGACACTTTTCTCCACGAAGTACATGAAGCAAATGAGTTGCCCGGGGAAATTGATTCTGAGCTCGCTGGGGAAATAAGGTGTGACTACTCAACAAACGCTTTGGTTGGTTGGCTTAATGTCGCAGTGCTGCAAACAAAGATCAATAATTGCAACAGCGGGGTTTCCAGCCTGTGCAGCGCGTTCAGCTTTTTGCAGGAATTCTAAAACCAGGGATTCTCAAACTCTCTAAAACTCGGGGTGAGAGAGTGTTAGGGGAGTTTATGTTTTATTTTTATTGATAAAGCTTACTTTTTCATATGTATATATGCTAATAAGGGTGAAATTTTATATATTTTAAAGATGGCCGAAAGACGTCCATTTCATTTACTACTTCCAGCAACCCCTTCGAGCCGACGTCGAAAATGCTGTGAAATTCGTGAAAGCAGCTTGCGCGCTGCACAATTTCGTTAGAACAAGGGATGGTAAAATGCAAGACAAGCCAACTTCTACCGGTACTGGTGAATCGACAGAGGCAAATACCAATGCTCTACTCGACTGGGAGAGGATTGAACATCCTGGTCGCAGATCTGAGAAAGCCATAAACGCAAGGGAGGCCTTCGCCGATTATTTCATGTGTGATCAGGGACGTCTAGACTGGGTTAATGAACTTGTCTGTATTTAAATGTTTAATGATTGATCATTATAAATCAACGCCATTTTCACTCAACGTTGAATAACCCATGCGCCTTTTTCTTTTTCTTTCCATTGTATGATTGTACCATAAGTATACCAGTGCAATATGAAACGATGTTGCTAAAAAGAACGAAACAAAAACAACAACAGGCATCTAGATCTAGATCTACCTACATACATACCTTCACCAGAAATGCCAGGTTCGCTCCCTATTTGGGTCCAAGTTCTCGCAAGCAAATTGCGATCCTTATGGCGCTTATCTTAGAAGATCATAGATGTATTTCTCGCTCCTTACAAGCGAAATCAATATTAAATTTATGTCTTGTTCTTCTTCAGTTTCAGTCATGTTCTCAACATCAGCCATTGTAGTGCATCCGACTCCGAAAGCGGGAACAGTCACTTGTGTTGACCTCCGACCTCTAACCTCTAAACCTAGTCTTGCTGGATCGGTTGCCGGTTCGTTCATTTCCCTTTTCCCGTGACAAAACGGAAAGTGGGTCATGGCTCGTAGCGTAGACATTTCGGTTAAGAAAAAAAGTCAAAGAAACTTCCTGTGGGACAGCTTTATATAATCAAAGTAAGATCATTATTTAAAAAGCCGCCCACTATGTCCGCTTGACGTTTTGTCTAGTTCTGTGTGCCATCTGCCTTAGTGTTTGAGCCATTCGTTCTCCTTTAATATTCCCCACTTTCTGTCTCATCCGGTAAACAGCTGACTTGTATGAGGCATATTGTTGGATATGGTGCAGCGTGTTTGTTGTTTTCTTGTATTGGAGTTGATGTTGCAGTTCTATGTGGTGATGTACGTGTTCATGATTTTGTTTGTTGAAATGAGCATTGGCTGTATCCTTGGTAAGAGCTCTTATTCTCTGCTTGCTGGAAGGCATCATCTTTGTGGCAGAGTCAGCCCAAGACTGAAGAATCTCCAGTTGCTGGTTTCCTGTAAGAGACACTGGTGTTCGATCGGGATCTCATAGACGAATATGCTGAACAGGAGTCATAGTATTGAAGACTTTCCACAATCTCAACACTTCATCAATGAAATCTGCAGTATTCTTCCATGATGGTGTAGATGCAGTGCAAGAGTTGAGAGCAGCACTTGTTTTTTCAGAAAATACTTTGAGGGCTAAACATGCTTTCTTCTTGTGAATATTACTTGGATTTATTGCAGCTTTTCTGAGGTCAAACAATTTCACCAAGGTGTTGCTTTCATGCTCAAACAGTTCTTGAAGGTCTGACCACTTGGCCGTTTTTGGGGTATCAGAAGTTTGAAGATAAAAATCGATGGCTTTAGTTTTTTCTGTAATCCAGTTGTTCCGCAAATTCTTCATGAGATGAACAGGATCATATATCAGGAAAAGAGGTCTTGTATTATCGCAAGGAGACTGAGCAATCCAAGGAGTTTGTAGATTCATTTTGGAGCACATACCGAAGAAAGACTGGTTAACCCTGTTGTTGTCACAAATGATGGCTACAACACTTGCACCCCATCTCTTAAGGTCAAGAATAACATCTCTCATTTTCTGGAACTGAAAAGCTGATTCCACGAACACGCATTCCTCGAACACACGTATTGCACAAACAGATTTTAATGTCCTATTTCTCCCTTTATTATCATTTGTCCTCGTTATTCCTCGAATTACGAATCAAACTTTTTTGCTTGTCCCATTGAGTTCAAGGAATCCGTGCTGGAGTGTATTTACCCAAACAAAGAAGGTATCGTCACATCTCACTCAACCAGATCACAACCCAATAAAATGCAGCCAGGAATAGCAAAGCCATTTGATGATAGTTTAATGAATAATGAAATCAAAAACAAAGTGGAGAAGAAGAGGTTGACACTAATCACTGGGGTTTGTATTGTATGGTGTGTAATACGTATCCAGTGAAGTGAGTGTGTGTGAGCTAGGGACTGCTGGTTGATACATGTACTTTGATGGACTCGGCATGTAAAAATTGGCCAGTCCTGCCCTCTTTCTCCTCAAGTCTTGGATGATGTTGACTTGAAAATCCATATAATCATCTGCTGTTAGCTCTTCCACCATTGGCATGACCATTTCATGAAAAGGAAATGAGGTGTTGGCTAACAGTCGGCAGCAGTAAAGAAAATGTCTATTCATATGGTAACGTCCCACTGAATGGGACTACTATCTATCGCAGCCGTGCTGCATGTAACTGAAGGTTTGGCCGTCATGACCACGATCCGCGCTCAAAGAATTTGAGGTCCTCATGTATCAGTACCATGACTTGTGAAGATAGCGAGTGTCGAA
Organism: Onchidella celtica; assembly: GCA_963931925.1. Taxonomy (NCBI): domain Eukaryota; kingdom Metazoa; phylum Mollusca; class Gastropoda; order Systellommatophora; family Onchidiidae; genus Onchidella; species Onchidella celtica. The sequence goes on along the minus strand of OZ007575.1, from coordinate 36,928,125 downwards.
GGCTGATCATCAGAAGTAGCCAGGTGGTCATCTTGAGAATCAACAGTGTGCTCCTGCGAATCGACTGCCTGGGGATGGGGAACAAACTTCAACATTGATTCATTTGTTTGCATTGTTGTGTTTATAATAATGTAAAAGTAGCCTATCAACAACAAAACCCAACCTTTATTGACGAGCAGAGCAACTACTATTGAACTACATACCGTTTCTTCAATTATGAAGCAGCATATGGCAGCTTTGCCACCTTCCTGCACTGTTGATGTGCACCAGATCCTGTCTACAGATGGAGATACAGTCTTTTCATCAAAATGTTGATGAGATGCACATAGGTTGTCCACAAGTATATCAAATGGTATAGAGCTGAAAATTTGCTGATCAGGTCGATTAATTGCTTGCGACAACTAACCTTCTTCGAGAGAGTGAGGAAAGTATAGGCTTGAGTTAGCAGTTGGAAAAGGCCCACTGATGGGAAACTGAGTACGCCACGGTCTAAAGAGGCAGTAAAATCTGTGAATTCCTGTGGTACGTCTGTCAACAACCCTTTCACTTGCAGTTGCTTATGTTTGGAAGCAATGTATCCACCAATGTAAAACAGGGCCATGTTCTCATCAGAGGTGAGCTTATCGACATGGCTTGGCAGATTATCCATAATTTCAAATTCCTCATCTGTCACTTGCTTGTCACAGACTTCACAGATATGACGGTGGTCTGACAAATCCATATCCGTATCATTTATATTGAAGCATCAACTTTGCTCTGTCCACACCATGGATGTAGGTGACATCTTCAGCTGTGATGTAATAATTGCACCCAGCAGACAATCTGAAATGGGCAAAGTGGTGCTCCATGTCGTCCTGCTGGAAAAAACCAATTTATGCAACATTGTCATGTTTCTGGGACGTTGGGATGCTGAGGAGATGGTCACATAGGTCAATTAGGCATCTGCAGGTTCACCCTAGAGCACTGGTTGTATCCTTGGTTAAAGACATGACTCTGCTTGTTCCTGTTGGCTGCATGCGGCTGGTGATGTCAGGTCAGAACTGAAGAATATTTAGCTGCTCCTGGCCTCGACAGCTGTCCATGGCATTTCGGACAGAGATTCGGTGACCAAGAGCTCCAGTGGGTGCTTTTGTATTAAAAATAAGCCACAGATCAAGGATAGAGTCAATAAAGGTGGCTGTCGCTTTCCACGAAGGCTTCGTGCTTTGCTGAACACTTACACTTTTTGTTTCTCAATGTTGCTGGGGTAGACTGCAAATTTGTTCAGGTGAGAGAGTTTTAACTGTTGTCTCAGCTTCCTGGTGATGAAATTCTTTCAGGTCTTTCCAGCTTGCAGTCATTAGGTTTCCGTGTTGGTCAGGGCTGCGGAGCCGGACAAAAAAAATTCCGGCTCCGGCTCCAGGCCAATTCTAAATTCCGGCTCCGGCTCCAGGTTAATTCTGATCTCCGTCTCCAACTCCGGCTCCAGCAAAAAACCCTCCGGCTCCAACTTTCCGGCTCCGGCTCCGGCTCCAACTCGGAGAGTCATAAAATTATGAGGGCACGAATGCAAAATTAACTGCTACATAAAATCAACAAGAAAGACATGACAAATGTTTAAAAAAGAACAACAGACAATCATAGGTAAAGTTCAAGCAAAATATTTTTAATTGCAGTAATCATAAAACAAGATTACTTATTTAATAATGCATGACCAAAATGGCCTTAAACAAGACTGGAGATGTAAAACATATTTTTGTGATTGAGAGTCCAACATAAAATAAATCACATTAGCTTGAAATATGAAAAAAAGATCGATTAGATCTATGGTTGGCTTGTACAGATATTTTTTTTAAAAAAAGATTCAATCTACATGTATTATCATTTGTGCTTTAAGAAAGGAAAAACATGGTTTTAAATTTTTTACCAATAAAAACAAGGGGGTGGGAGTGGGTAAAGAATAATTTTTAAAAAAACAACCACACAGCTCTCATTTTTTGACTAGATTAAGTGGATAGTGTGCATTATATACATTTAAAAAATGAAATAACATTTTTTTAATATTAATATGGAATTGGAGCCGGAGCCGGACACATTTTTGTCCGGCTCCGGCTCCGGCTCCAGCAAAATTATTTTTGTCTGGCTCCGGCTCCAGCAATTTTTTTTTCTGGCTCCGGCTCCGGCTCCAGCAAAAAACTCCGGCTCCAACGCTCCGGCTCCGCAGCCCTGGTGTTGGTCAGGGTGGGGAAATGGAAGACATTTTGCTTTCTCTGAGTGCCAATTGTCCCTAATGTTCTTCAGTAGATGAACTGGGTCATACACCAGGAACAGGGATCTTGTGGCATCTACTGATCTACAGGTGACAGCCATCCAGAGTTTATTGGCACTACGAGTGGCAAATAGCTTAAAAACGCTTGTTTAACAGGACTGTTGTCATTCACAATTGCCACCACATTCCCACTACTACTGTCAATAAATCCTGAATAAGGTCACACACTTACTGAAATTGGACTCCAGCTGTAAGTGCATAGCAATACCACCTGTCATTAGGATCCTAGTTTCAGAAGGATTTAAATAATACAACTACAAAGTTCAACATAACAAGCAATATGCTTTTTACCTTTTGAAATTTCGGTCCAGAAATTATGCAATAATTAATTATGTGCACAATTGATTATGCTTGTGACAAGTAAACAGTTAAAAAGAACACCACCTTTTCACATAAAATCATTTATACATTTTGCTTTAAACAAAATAAAATTTGGTGTTTTGCCTTGTAGTCTAAGGACAGTTTTTGGATGTCAACATGATTTTTTAACGGTGAAGAACCGCCCAGTTGGTGCAAAATCTGTGTTTGTGTTAACATTTATAGTACTTTTACTTAACAGTCTGCATGTCCTTCCCAATCGGGCCAGTTAAAATCTCCAGTTTTCTTTTGAGGCTGAGCAAAATTAACAAGGTTATGTTCATCGTCAACACAGGTTGTCAGTCCTGGGTACCAGGCATCTGGGTATGCCACCAAAATGTAACTGCCTTCTTTAATCTCGTTTTCCTTTGGGAGATGCAAGATTGGAAGCAGTGTCTAGGGCTTCTTTTGCTGCTTCTTTTGTCTGGAATTCTGGGGATGATGTTGCTCTCATATTTTTGGCTGAATTGCTTTGTTCCTTGAACAATATTTTGCAGTGATTTTTTTGCTTATTTGTCTGATTTGACAGAAAGAGCTAGTAAAACCATGAATTCTAGTGTTTAATTTATTAAAATTAAATGGATCATAAATAAAAAAGTTATGAGCATTTGAAGTTATCTTGAACTTTGAAAATTTTTGCAGAAATGGTAATGAGCAAAAAACACAATTTTATGCTGCCATAAAATAACTTTTAATGGGCATACACAGTCATTTATAACATTTTTATAACAGTGCTGACATACACAGACAATATATGGGAATTCTCAGGCTTAGAATCTGTTGTCTATCTTGTTATGAAATTGCCCCAAACTGCAATTTCCGTTCACATTTTTTGTCTGTTAGGCCACTGAGGAGTGATTTGAAAATTTAAGCATAACATGGACATTGATTACATAACACCCACAGAATTTCTGGAAGTTGTTAACAGCACAACAGATTATTAGCATTATTTTTTTTCACAAGCCTGTTATACAAATTTAATGAATTATGTAACACCGAAAATGGCTCAACGGCCAGTTTGGCCATTCGGCAGAAAAAAGATGCGAAAACATCTTTTTTTGCAATATAGTTTTTATTATTAAAGTTACAGAGCTGAAACTTTATATCTACATAGAATTTGGCATGCTGAATGCAAAAATGCAGTCAAATTTACGATAGGCAGAGTTTTAACCATTCAAATTGTGATTTCACAGTTGAAAAAGTTGGCTAATTAAACACGGATCTCAAGAAAGACAATTCTTTTTTCATACTTTCACTCCTGCAACTCACACAAACCTTACAAAGTATGGGAATAAAATTTAAAACTCAAAATGACAAACTTTGTCTTGATAGAACTAAACAAAACTTTACACAAAGTGAATTACATACTGTAGATATTTTTAACAAGCTGAGAGCCTCTTAAAAATCTATTTAGTAACCTATTAGTACTACTACTAGAATGTACATTCTTCATGGCCTTCAGTTTCTGTACTTTCTTCATCATTCTGATCACTGTCATTACATTCATTGTCATCTAATGACTGAAGCAGACTCGAATATAAAGTATTAAGTGTGCCTGTCAAACGAAGATGTTTTTCATTAAGAAACAGTTTTCTATATTTTATTTGCATTTTGAAAGCTTCAGCATCTCTTTTCTGATATAATTTATCTAGGTCTGCTTTACTACTGCAGACGCCCCCATGGGCAATGACGGCACCAAGTACGGCTGCTTTCACTTCTTTTTCTTTAATTGCCTTTTCTTTCTTTAGTCGATCATTACTAACAAGTTTGGCTTTTATCCTTTCTTACTATTTTTTCCGACTCCCTGTGTTTCGGTCTCAAAAGTGACCTGTTTTTTTAAAGCTGCTGCCAAAATCTTTGTTCTGCTCTTAGGTTTTTGTTTGTCCAACCATTTCGAAGTTCTGCTGTGTTTCCACATAGTTACTGTGGAGTGATGGTGAGTTGTGGCACGCCACCTCTTCATCATTTCAAAATCTAAATCGCCAAACAGCCTTTCCCCGATTAGATTGGTTGGAGGGCAGGTGTCAAGAATTTTTTGGTACATCTTCCGCAGTTTCTCCCCTAAATATGCCCCCTTCCAGAAAATCACATAGTTGACGTTTCAGGACGGTATGGCTTTTCTCAGCAATTTTTTTAAATGCACAAGCTGTAATGTTTTCGTGACACTGCTGAATATAGAAATTTTCCATGGTGGAAGTATCAGTAAATTTAGTCTTCAAATACGCAGTTTGCGCCGTCCGTAAGCTGTGCAATCCCATTTGAAGATAACTGTTCCAGTCCATGGTCCAGTTTCTTAACATATGATGGAAATGACCCATAGGGAACTTTACTATTCATGAGCTGCCAATATGGTCCAGGGACAGTTAAATTAAAAAGTGCAATTGCACCAACAATGGAAATGACTTTAGGATCCTGGATATCTGCAAAAACACTACGGATCTTGAACAAGCATTTGTAAGAAAATTAGAAATATGCAGACGATGAAAGATAATGGCTGCTGCATTTTCGAATAGATTTCTAAATTGTTAAAACGGTTAGAACGAAAGCTAGAAAACCTGGAAGCAGTGTTGATGCTGTCATAGTAGGCCAACCCCTCTTCCCTACAACCATTTTTTTCATCATCCCTAGGCCCCAAATTTTCTATTGCAGTTCTGATCAGTCTGCATGCTGCATTCTTCTTGAACATTGCAAATCTGCTGAACACACCTTTTTGAACATCTCTACCGAGTAAACAGACCCCCCCTCCTCTTTGTCATCCTCCTCTATCTCTTTCAAAGCTTCATCTGTAGCATTAAGGTCCAGCAAACAGTGCGCGTAGCAAAATAAAAAATGAATGGTGGTGTCATTGCCAAGAAACTCCTTCCTATACTCAGCCATCTTCTTGTTGAATAATTTGTTAATAGCTGAACGATCAGACATATGAGTTCTTCAGCATGTCATCTTTGTCTTTCGAAGCATCATCCGTGCAATAAATTTCTGACAACTCATGCAACATTTCTAGAGTCTCTTCTAATAAGGTTTTCGCATCATCAATAAAACATCAACAGAAATACAAGTAACTTCATTATTATTCAAGTTATGAACCCGAAAATTGGCAAGACTGTAGATTTTGGGGTGCCGATTGTGAAAATGCCACTGAAAATAATGTATCTGCAACGGCATTTGCACAAAATTATACATTACGCAGCATTATGCAAAGTGGCATTATTTGATGATTTTCAACATATTTAAAGCACAAAAATTGGCAGTAATTAGAGAAATGTGCTAATTTATTCTATATAAAATAACAATTAACATTATACATGCATATGTGGGCATGTGGTGAATTCTTATTAGAGCTAGATCTATTCTTCTTATAATACATGTATAAGCAGTAATGTTTTACAAATATTTATATAGATATACGGAAAGTCTGGTTAGTTTTATAAACACCACTCAATCTTTAGTAAGTCGGCCATTTTGCATTTGGGTAGTGAGATTATCAAGAAATATCTTACAATAACATTAAACAAGCACAACAAATAATAAAACCTAGTCAGTGTCATTCATTGCATTCTCAAACACCAACCACCATTGCTGTCTGCTCATTCAATTTTCCAACATTCATTTATCAAATTGTCACATAAATTTTGAGCCCAGAAATCATTTTGCTTTTGGTTCATTTGGTAGTTTGGTAGGGCATCATTTTCTGCCACACTTGCCTCCTTGACAGGTGGCTTTATAATGAGCATTCTGCCAATGGCACATCGTAAACAGATGCCTTGTATGACATGAGTAGATTTTTCTGCCAGGTCTCTGAATGCTCCAAGACATGATAAAACGCTGGTTTGTTTTTGTATCTCATGACTGTCCAGTAGCATCACCTGCATATTGTAGTAGAATGTCACACGTGGTCTTTGGTGGTGTCCACGCCAAAAATTATAAGAACATCTTGCCTCAGAGGCATTTAACCTGCCATGGTTTCAGTTCACCTTGTTTTCTAGAAGACTTCAGTGTCCTTTGAGCACATAATACGTGACATGATTTATTCACCTTTTTATTATGCATTGCTTCACTGTGTTCCCCACTCATTTTCTTGCTTTCTGAAATGACAGGGAGGTGCGAGCGTGCATGTGTGCCCACACACACACACACACACACACGCACCCTCCAAATTTCGTGACCCATTCCCTGCTTTTAATGTTGTTATCATGACATCCATCTATCCAGATTCAGATCTTTTGATTCACCAGTCGGTCAATTTTGGGGCTGTGAGTGGTACATGTATTTATATCCATGATCAGTTGCTACGCCGAAACAATGATGTCTCTGGAAGGGTGCCAGATCATTATTATTAGCTGGAGGGGGGGGGGGGTGGGGGTGGTAGCTCTCTTCCTGAACATTTGAAGTGTCATGAAATTTGGCGGCAGTGAAAATTACCAAACTATGGCATGATTGAATGAAGTTTGCAAAACACCTTTTGCGTACACTCAGCAGCCGGATGGAGATCAGGCTATGGGTTGTTGCACCAGCGTGGAATGTTTTAACATTATTTGACACCAATAGTGCACAACAGTGATTGTGGAGATGGGGTTGTATTGTGGAAGTTGTTGGATGCTGTCACAATGTCACAACTTTATGTTATTTGTAAAAGTCAGATTGAAAATGGCCCCAACATAAGATAACCAAGAAACTGTGAAAGCCACGAAGTGGCCATTCCCGTACCGAGACGCTTTCAAACCCCAACTCAAAATGACAGGGGTAAACTCTACAGCCGGATGGAGGTCTGGCTGTGGGTTGTTTCAAGAATGAGGAGCTGTCATATTGACGGTGCCATCAGTCAACCATCGTGTTCACTCTACAGCTGGATGAAGGTCTGGTTGTGAGTTGTTTCAATAATGGGGAGCTGTCATACTGACCGTGCCATCAGTCACCCATTGTGTTCACTCTATAGCCGGATGAAGGGCTGATTGTGAGTTGTTTCAAGAAAGGGGAGCTGTCATATTGACGGTGCCATCAGTCAACCATCATGTTCACTCTACAGCCGGATGGAGGTCTGGTTGTGAGTTGTTTCAAGAATGGGGAGCTGTCATATTGACAGTGCCATCAGTCAACAATCATGTTCACTCTACAGCCGGATGAAGATCTGGTTGTGGGTTGTTTCAAGAATGAGGAGCTGTAATTTTGACGCCGCAATCAGTCCATCGTTGTGTGCACTCTACAGCCAGATGAAGATCGGGTTGTGAGTCGCTACAAGAATGGGAAGCTGTGACATTGACAGTGTTATGTGGCAACCACTCTGTACAGTCTACAGCCGGGTGAAGATCAGGATGTGATTTGTTACACCAATAGGAAGCTATGGCATTCGTATTTCTATGTGCCAACAGTTGTGTGTATTCTTCAGTCAGTGGAAGATTGGTTCGTGAGTTGTTACTTGAATAGGATGCTATGAAATTGAGCGATACCTGTCGGTAGAAAGCTATGACATAGACATTGCAATCTGGCTACCGCTGTGTACACTCTACAGCCGGGTGAAGATCGGGCTATGAGTTGCTACAAGGATCGGAAGACATGACATTCAGTGATACCTGTCGACTGTCATGTACAGGACAGTCTACGGATGTAAGCTGATACACCAGTGAGAATCCTTGATTTTACAAATGTTCGATAGCCATTGAATATATACGCTGTCCAGCTTGTTGGAGATCGTGATGTTTATTACGTAACTGCGAAACTGTAATTTGACGTACTACACAAGTATTGTCCCTAAACTATTCATTTTTTGTTTCACGTGTCATATTTTTAATTTCAACTTTGTTCTATTTTAGTGAAAATTTTGACTCAAAATAGGCAAGAAACTGAAATGCCCAAAGTGGCCATTTTTAAATTTCACTGCCGCCTTGTTTGGCGACGTTGGAAATAGAATGCAAGATAAATTCAGATAAAAACATTGGCGAGGGGGATTATGAATGGAATATTCTTATGCAGCACAGTCATTTATACATTTGTGTGCGTGCCTGAGAAAAGGGTCCACAAGTGCAAATTTTGACTTTTGTTACATATTTCATTTCTGCATAGAAAGACCTTTCCTGATGACTCTGTTTTTGAATTTTTCAGATATCTCAATTACTTTTTGAGATATCAAATGGTCACTTTTGTGAGAGGGGGTTCCACTAACCGGTACTACTGTAACCCAAAATCTACCGGAATCTACCCAAATCTGCCGGAATCTCTTCTGTGAGTAATTTACCGAAATCAACTGGAAAGAAGAATCTGGACCTCCTCAACTTGACACAGCTTGAGCTTTGTTGGTGCCACTTTCTATCCCATCCTTCTGAGCTTATCTTCTGATTTGTCTCAAGTCTTGAACCCCTGGATGGCTGCTTGGATAAGCCGTTCCTTTGAATACTATTGCGGGGGAATCATCTTAGTCAAGATCTTAGTAGTCGTAGTCAAGACTACGCTTGTAGTTGTGAAATTTTATATCATGGGGAATCTCGCAGATGTACCCTGCAGTTCATTGGGGAACACGATTCCTATATAGCCTAATCTTTACTGAAGGGGACATTAAACCCAATCATCCAATCCAATCCTAAGCATGCAATGAACTAGCAGTTTTCATTCAGAGAAGCAAATTCACATCATATGTTGTTATTCAATTTATTTAAAGTCAGTTTTTAGAAGAAAATCAAAATGAACATCGAAATTGGAAATGTCACATCGACAATCAGCTGGCAAAGTTAACTCTGTAACATTACTTTACTAACAAGTCGGAACAGTTAAAAACTAATTTGGCGGCAATTGGCATAACTCTTATAAGTAACCAATAGGGGGTGGTAGCAGTATAAGCAAAACAAAAACAGTCACAAAAGCGTGACAAAACAAAACTGCCAGGGCCAAGAAAAAATTGTTAGAGAAAAAAAATTGGGCAGTCACAAAAAACTTTAGGGAAAAGTTTGTAGTATCAATTTGTTCATGGTCGTTTTGTCTGGGAGGACGTGGTTTTTTCAGCTCGTTTTCTTTTTCTTTGCCCTGGCTTCTTCCCTCCATGTGAGGGAAGAAGCACAGGCCTTGATTCCTGGCTGGACCTCACCATCCTTGATGAGTCTTTTGGTGAATTAAGAAACCTTTTGACCAGTTTTTTTTTTTTTTGGCATCCATGTCATACCATTCATTTCTTGGAACTAGATTGTTGGCAAATTTGTCATCGAGTTTGAAATCGCCGAGACCAACCATGGCTTTCTTGAGCTCTCTGTACTGTGCTTTTACCAGCTCTTCAATCTTCAAAACAAGTTCCACCAGTTTGAAAGACTTCCACTGTGTTGCTTGTTTTAAGCAGTGATTATAACTCTCAGAGTTGTTATTTGTCCACAGCGGGTGGACCTTGGCCAAGCCAGGTCTCTCACAAGCCCTCACATTGCCAACCAGGTGTGGAATGATGTTTCGCTTCAAGTATGTGCACACTTGTGGAGACATACTTTCAAGATATATCTTAAACCTATCAGACAGTTCTGTGTACTCAATTGTAGTGTCAACCACTTCGAATACATTCTTGACAATAACGTTTCTATCTTTCTTTGAGAGTCCGACTTTGTCGGCAAGATAAGATTTTAAATTATTTTGCAGATGTCGGCTGCATGAGAACCGATCACTCTTTATGGAATGCCTTTTCCACGGCATGCACAATGGCTGCTTCTTCGTCACTGCCAAGAGTTAGCGGTGTTGGTTCTTGGCAAAGAACCCCAGCCAAATGATGGAAGAAAAGAAAGAAAGTGTCATGGTCAGAATTTCCATGTAGGAAAATTGGACCCACAAAAATAGGATGTTCACCAAAATCCCGTTTAACAACAGAAATGTTTTTAAATACAGTTGCTGTAACGTGCAAGTCACTTAAATTGAATGTTTTGTCTATTCCCAAAACAGTTAAATCTGCGGAAGGAGGAGGACAGCAGCATCTCTTTAGGTCCGAAATTTGTTCATCAGAATACAATATTATGCATTGTACCTTTTGACTTTGCCTGATGATCAGATTAATGAATGGGATTTTGTGTTGTAATTCTTCTACACCTGTAATCTGATTAGCATAGTTTGCTTTCCTAAAAGGATTTTCATCCTTTTTCAAAGCAGCTTTTGCATTATATACCTGTTTTTTGTTTCTTGGTCCACAAAAATCATCACCTTTCTAATACACTTCCGCAGGTGTTTTGGATTTTAAATCCTCTTTCATTTTTGTCAGCGTCTCGGGTCTAATGCGCACGTAGCCACAGCACAAATTGGATTTTGCTGACCCATGTGGCCGTGTTTGTGGACTTGGCCCTGTATACTCATAAACCGCAAGCTTGGGACCGTTTGCACCTTCAAGCCATGAAACTCTTTTTTCATAGTCTGGTGAGCATGCATGCTTTGTATAGTACCTGTTTTGCGATTGAACATGTTATAGTTGCCAACCATTTGTCCAGCTAAGTCGCAGCCATATAGTGATTCATTCGCATGTTGTACTGATCGATGACTAACGGCTTATTCTTTCCCCTTTTTGTTGTGTCACCTTCCTCGGCGCTGGTTGAGACCATGAGGACAGGTTTGCTGGCCTTTTTGTCTTGCCATGCACAGAAGAGGAGCTGGCTGTTCTCAGACAACCAGTACTTAGATTCCTGGTGTTCGAGGCTGCGATTGGTCATTGTCTTGACAGCAGTAGGAAAGCCTATACGATTTCTTTGGACTGTGCCAGTGTAGTAGTACTCATTGCGGAGCAAGAATTCCAGCAGCTGTGTTGTGGTATACCACCTGTCAGCTTAAATATGATATCTGCTGCCAATGGTCTTGAGAAGGGTGGTGAATATTTCGATTTCTCAGAGTTCCCTCCCTGGTAATCGCAGTCAATCATGGGATCGTAGAAAGTGTTGGCACGGAAATAGGTAAGTAGGGGACAGGGACAAGGTGGTCTAGAGGCAAGGTGCTCGCCTCTCATGCCAAGGGTCCCGGGTTCTAAACCCGGGCAGTGCAGGCATGTTGGAAATTGGATTTTTCTCATATTTTCAAGTCCCTGGTCCTATTGGGGGATAGGATCGAGTACCTAGTCTTCTCGGATAAGGACAAAAAAATTCGGAGGGCCCGTGTGCACGTTGCGCACGTTAAAGATACCTTGGCAGTTGGAAATCGTAAAGAGCAGGCCGAAAGGCCGCTGCCCGGGCAAAATTGAAATTAATAGATTAAAAGTTATCCATATCACCCCCCCCCCCCCCCCCCCCAGAATTTATTATTCATTATTAAATATATATTGTTATTAATAAATATTCAAATATTATTTGATTTGTGTGTTGAACTGATGTGAGTTGTGAACTGCTGTGAGTTGTGAACTGCTGTGAGTTGTGAACTGTTGTGAGTTGTGAACTGCGCCTAACAGGCTGCGTTACAATTTGCTCTGAGATAGAGAGAGAGAGAGTGAGCGAGACAGGGAGAGAGAAAGAAGCAGTGCAGTGTGTTGAGCGCTTCGCTGGCAGCTCCATTCTGCTCTGTGGTTGACATGTTGTTTCTGTAAAGCGCATAGAGCATTTTAAATGGATATGCGCTATATAAATGCTATACATTATTATTATTATTATTAGGTTGTACACATATACAGTTGCATTGTCTACCAGTCCAAAGCTTTTTATGTGATGTTTTTTGGGTTTCGAGGCATTGAATTGCTTAATACATGAAGCGGCCCTTGAATACGACTACCATTTCATCCACTGAAATGTTATCATATGGCGTAAAAGGGTCAATAAATTTTTCAACGAGGGGATTGATGAAGGGTTCAATCTTTTCCTTTCCGGCTAGAGGCTTGGTAGTGTCATGTTAGCATCCTCCACTCATCTATCTCAGACTGAGGTAGGTCTACACTTTTTGCTGCTCCATTGATTAATTTCATGAGAATATTCTCGGGGCTTTATCTACTTCTTTACATAAATTTTCTTTTATCGCTCCAGCTCCTTCTGCTTTGGTGTGCGGTTTTCTCTCAGCTGCTGTCCTTTTGAGTTTCCAGAGCTCATATGGCAAAGGGGACATGTTTTATGCATTCATTGTACACGTTGCATCTCTCAGCATTTGTTTTCAGTGTGGCTTTGCTGCTTTTTGGTTTGGATGGCAGAAGGCCTTCAAGAAGAGGAAAAAAGATAACATTATTATACACTGTACAACTGTTCTATCTAAACTGTAATTGAAATGTTATATTTATCTTGTCACGTTTTAGCCAAATAACAGGCATTCCAAAGGCCAGTCTGGGGGAAAAGCCTGGCCAATAAAGCTAAACTACAAAAGTGAGGAAAATCTATAAATTTTATCAGTTTACACAAATTGGCATTAAGAAATAAATAAATTAGACCTCCTATGCATGGATTTAGAATGCCTTCTCCAACATAGTTGGCATTATAGATCTAGAAATACTCATAAGAAATTTGCCAATGAAATAGAAATTTTTAAGGCGACAGCAACTAGATCAAGGATCTAGATCTACCTGTAAATTTATTAACTTTCAGTTAAGTGACACAACGCCTGGTTACAGCATGTGAACGAACCTTGTGATAAAAATAATGAAGAAGTATAATGTTGTCTCAAATTCCTCCCATTTCACATCTTTTCACCATGCAAGATGAAGGAGAAATGAATCGAAAAGAAATTTACAAGTTCAGTAATGAGATCTCCATCCAAAACCCCAAATTAAAAGTTATACATGTATCATAAGGATGACTTTAGACAGGCTGTGCCCTGCACTTCAAATATATGAAAAATATACCTTATGGAGTCACAGGGACAATGGTCACATGGGACACTCCAAGCTCCTTTCCTTCGTTAATTTCACTATTCAACCAATTTGATTACTTTCCAGACAAAAGCACGGGCACAATCCTGCCCCTTTTCCCAATTATTTCAATTCGGCAATTATTTCAATTCGGTGGAGGTACAGGTATTTGCACTGGGCTCTGTCAAATGAACTCAACTCTTTTAATACATCTTCATTGTGTGTATCTTTGAAGACCGTGAGTGACGTCAGACACTTTCATTTTTGAATCTTCACCCTGGCATCTCCTATAGGCCAGTGAAACTGGGCGAAGCCTAGACAAGGCCAAGGTCCCGAGAAAAACTGGTGGTCATGGTGGGATCTTGTTGTGTGAGGGGATGCACTAATCGCGTGAAACAGGGCTGTGGGTTGTCATTTTTTCGAATACCATCGAAACCCATTGAAAAAAGGAATGCCTGGATATCAGCCATCAATCGGGCAGCAGCAACAAAGTCCTTAAAGCTCTGGCAGCCCTCGAAACACGATCGTGTGTGCAGCCATCATTTTGAAACTGGTAAGTAACTTTTACAAGATGTTCAAAGTCGCCTGCTAGTCTATCGAGACCCTGGTCTGTTTCTTTTTTTTTTTATAGAATCCAGGGTTCATTTGCACTTACAGTAACCGTATCTGGAGTATTTTGTTCAAGACCTGCTAAATTCCAGTTTTCATAAAAATTGCAAAACAATAGGCCTAATTTTCATGTTCATAGGCATTGCATTACTGAGAATATTTTGCCACAAGTTTAGGAGCAATTACACTTTCATATATTGTTGCACATTTACTGATGACAAGATCAAGAAATGCATCATCTCGTCCAACTCGGATTAAAATGCCGCTTTCTTTTGCATACATATAGAAGTCACAATACTTTGTGCCAGTCATAAACATGTGCATCTGGATGACAAGTATTCATGGTTTTTTTTTAAGGTTACCAAGCCATTCTTCTGGTCAAAATAAATTGGGAAATTGGGAGCAGAGTTGTCTGTGGGGAGTTTTGTCCTGAAATTAAACGGACACTTAATTTCCAGGCAACCTCTTCCACAGCAATCACAAAAAACAATACCATCGGGTGATGCCCCTAAGTATGGGTAATCTGATCTATGGACAAAATCTGGTAGACTACTGGTAACAGAAAAATTTGCTTGTCCCTGAGACTGATATCCAGCGTATTCATTCCTGGCAGTTTCCTCGTGGTCAACCCCATATTTAATTGAAGGAATATTTCTTAAGTCCCTGACAGTACATAAAAATCTGCAAGCTTGCCTTGTTCTTCAGAAATACAGTGATATACTTCTTCTTCTTCTTCTTCTTTCATAGTTGGCACGTCTAGAATACGATTCCCCCAACTGCACTACTATATGCGACTCAACGTCGCTCCTCTGAGGCTAAAAGCAGGGTAAAACCTTCATAGATGTTAAGACCATTTAAAAATATCTTAGTTGTGTAAAATCTTTTGTATATAATAACTCTGGTATAAATATCTCTTCGTTTCCAGATTGTGCACAGAAATACAACCCGCACTTTAGTTACAATGGTAGCTGCAACGGATAATTATGTTCTTTAATTCATTGTCGAAAGTCGTTGCAGACGGTAGTGTTTGGACTTCTGCCGGGAGGTTGTTCCACATCCTGATGACACTAGGGTAAAAAGAATAAAGATGGCTGTTAACCCGTGAGCTTGGGATGTTATATTTTATATTATTCCTTCTGTTGCCTCTGGTATTAATGGTGAGGTGGTTCAGTGGGATATGGATATTTCCTTCCCTGCCCTTATAAAATATTTTTACATTGTTTTTTGCTCTCCTCTCTTCTAATGGTGTCCACTGAAGGTCTCTCATCATTTTGTTTACACTACTACTTCTAGTATAGTCATTCGTCACAAAGCGGGCAGCTCTCCTCTGGACCCTTTCCAGTTGGTCTATATTTATTCGACAATGGGGGTCCCAGACACTGCAGCCATACTCTAGGGAGGGCCTCACAAAGGTGTTATAGCATTTCTCTTTTACTTTCCTATCGCAGTTAGAGATGTTCCTTTTCAGAAATGCTAGTATGCTGTTTGCTTTGTTACATGTGATATTAATATGTTGGCTCCATGTAAGTTTTCTGTCCAATGTTACACCCAAATATTTAGCCTCATATGTTTCGCTCAATTTTTCGTCGTGTATAAAGTAGTCTGAGGTGATGTTGTGGTTTTTATTTGAAATTCTCAGGACTTGGCATTTATTGGGGTGGAATTCCATACGCCAGTCCCTCTCCCATTTTTGTAGACTGTCTAGATCTTTCTGTAGGATTTCCGTATCTTCTTTTGAGTTTATTATTCTATAAAGAAGGCTATCATCAGCAAACAGTCGTAATTTAGTGCCTGGAGAGATCTTACTTGGCATATCGTTAATATAAACTAGGAATAGTAAGGGGCCCATTACGGTACCCTGGGGTACTCCCGAGAGAACAGCTGCAGGATTGGATGACTTTCCATCAACGACGACTATCTGTGTTCTGTTTTCTAAGAAAGACTTAATCCACTTCAAAGTACTGTTTCTAACTCCATAATGGTTTAATTTAGTCAATAGACTAGCATGGTGCACTTTATCGAAGGCTTTACTGAAATCTAATAAGATGGTATCAGTCTGCTTGTTGTTATTCAAGTTATTAACAAAATCATTGCAAGTTGTGACCAGCTGGGACTCACACGACCTGTGTTTTCTAAAACCATGCTGTACATGTGTTAAAACCGAGTGTCTCTCGAGATGCTTCATGATGCTGGTGTGCAAGATATGCTCTAACAGTTTACAGGATATTGATGTCAGGGAGACTGGTCTATAATTTTCAGGACTAGCTCTATTTCCTTTCTTAAAAATGGGTACTACATTTGCTTTTTTCCAGTCTTCCGGTATTTTTCCTTGTTCAGTTGAAGCTCTAAATAACAAAGTGTAAACGGGGGCAATTTCCTTGGCACAGAGTTTCAGTAATTTGGCGGGAATTCCATCAGGCCCTGTAGCTTTATTTTCGTTAAGGTTTTCCAAAAGTTTCAGTACTCCATTTTCTGTGACATATATTTCATCCATATCCGGCAGTTTGGCACCACTCAGCTCTCCCGAGAAGACACCCCCTGGGTCGGAAAAGACCTTACAAAATTAAGTATTTAAGATATTGGCTCTTTTTTGGGCATCTTGCTGTGGGTGCCCTCTCTCATCGATCAGTGCGGCTACTCCTAAGTTTTCTTTATTTTTACTTTTCACATACCTCAAAAGTTTTTTACTGTTATCAGATGTATCACTTATCATCTCATGGATATAATTATTATGAGCTTTCCGGCATTCTTTCTGGGTCAATCTTTTAATTTCTAGATATTTGTTTTTCACTCATTCGGAGTTGCACTATTTCATTTTTTTGAACCATTTATGTTTTTTTCGAACTAATCTTTTCGTTAAAGTATTTATCCAGGGTTGGTGAATTTTTGTGGATGACATTTTTGTTGGGACATTTTCCATGACCATGTTCAGATTTAACTTGATACAGTCCCAGAGTTTGTTTGCGTCAGTTTTTGAAGAGTGGTATTTCATGAAGAAACTGCCAAAAGTTGCTGCCTCCCTTTTCAAATTATTTTCGTCTGTCTGATTCCATAGGTAAATCTGTCGCCTAATAGGTCTTTTCTTAAAGGGTTTCAGTTCTGAATCAATCAGGACTATGTCATGGTCCCCTAGTCCAGGAAGAATTTTGATCTCTCTTGTAAGGTTAGGGAAATTAGTAAAAAATAGGTCTAACAGTGCATCTCCTCGAGTGGTCTCTTTTACTGCTTGCTCTGGGCCTATATCCGCAGTACTGTCTAAAAATAGGTCATTTATTTCTCTTAAGTTTTGGCAACTCTTCACATTTCCTTCTTCCCAGTTTATATCAGGTAAGTTGAAATCTCCTCCTATCCAGATGGTAGCCTTTTTGTTCTTTTGGTAGGCACTGAGAAGTTCATTACAAATGTTCTTACTAGTTTCCAAGTCACTACTAGGAGGTCGATAGACTGCACCCACAACCAGAGGAGGTTTACCCTTCACACTAATCTTACAGAAAACAGTTTCTCCTGCTTCCTCACTAGGTATTTTTTCACTAACTAAGTTCTTCTTCACTGCTATCAAGACCCCACCTCCCCTTCTCTTCTTCCTATCATTTCTGTAGATTTCATAATCATCGTTAATCGAAATTTCACTGGTTTTTATATTTTCGTTTAGCCATGTTTCTGTTCCGATGATTACATCAGGTTTAGTTTCGTTCAGAAGTAAGCTTCCAGACCGTTATGGATAGTGCTGGAGTAATTCTTCCTAATCACTGTACTCTCCAAAGAGGGGAGCTTGACTGCTCTTTCGTCTGGCATTCAATAGATTTGATGACATCAGCAGTCATATATGTAGCCAGTGTCTGAATAAAATTGATAGTCCTGGTTTGCTCTATAGAGCTGATGACATTGGGCTGTGTTTGTTTCTTCTTAAGAGAGGTAGGGACCACTGCCTCAGGCGCATTGTTGTCAGTGTCTTGCAGGGTAATAGAACTCATTTTCCATGCTTTGTTCCCTGGGGTGGCATCTGTATGTTGTGGTCCTCCTCTTCTGCCTCAGAGAGGGCTTAGTAAAATTAATGTCCATGAGTTTGGCTGGCTGAACCTGTAGGATGGCAAGAGACAAAATTAGAATTAGACTATTCTATCCATCTGGTAGAAGCTTCATGCTGCAATAAAAATTATCTGTCTCCTCAGCAACACAAACTGTCAACGATGTCAGCCTGAATCGGTTCATGGTGGAAGCCAAGCTAAGAAGTGTGGAAAAAGAGGTGGAGACTGTTCAACAACAGAGGAAAAAGCTTCACGAGCGTTTAGAATTACAACATTCAAAAACAAGTGTTGAAAAATTCACATGTGAGAATGTGAAGATTAATATTCAGTTTTATACTGGAATAAGTAATGAAATTTTCAGTTTATTGATAAAAAATATAAAAAAAATTCCCATCTACTGCATTGTCTGTCGAGGATTCTCTTCTCCTGACAATGATGAGACTGCGCATGGGGAGTCCAAATAAGGACCCAAGTTTGAGATTTAGGGTCTCAATGCCCACAGTAACAAGTATCACTGAAATGATGCTAGACATGCTTTCCACAACTTTGAAGGATTTGATTGATTGGCCACAACGTGACGTTATCCAGAGCAATGTGCCAGACAGCTTTCGGCCTAAATACAAGAACGTTGTCTCCATAATTGACTGTTTCGAGATTTTCATGGACAGGCCTACAAATCTTACAGTAAGGGCTCAGTGCTGGAGCAATTATAAACATTCTTCGATAAAATATTTGATCTCCATTACACCAGCTGGGGCTATTTCCTTCATATCAGAAGGCTGGGGAGGGAGAGTGTCTGACAAACAAATTACACTTGAGTCTGGGTACCTTTCCAAACTGCAACATGGGGATGAGGTAATGGCAGACTGTGGATTTACTATAGAAATTGAATGTGCAGCTCATGGTGCTCTACTGCACATCCCATCTTTCACACGTGGAAAGAAGCAGCTCAGTGGTAATGAAGTAACCAAGTCACCAGAAATTGCTCGTCTTCCAATTCACGTTGAACGGGTTATTGCAAGTTTGAGAAAATTCAGAATCCTGGCAAACAAATGTCCTCTCACACTGGTCAAGCAATTAGATAAAATTGTTATTGTAATTGCTGCTCTTACAAATTTACAGAATGCAATAATTAATTAAACAGTACATGTAGTCTGTATTCTACTCTGGGATGAAGTCTTGTAACCTACTGCTGTCCTCAGACTACCCCCAAAATGATACTTCTCATTCTGAATGCTTGTTAGACTCCGCACCATTCACATCAATAACACGGACAAAGTAGAGTTATGAGAAGTATCATTCCATTCCTAGCTGCAGACAAATAATGAAAATGTATTTTGTCTGCAGCTAGGAATGGAATGAAACTGTAAAACTCTAGGCATCTGTCCTTTATCCAATCATCATTGTAACTAAATGTATATTGATCATGAAAGTTGCTAAACAATTTTACATACCTTCTTTTTGGATGCAGCATTCCACTTGCACAGTTCCTCAGTGGGTGCACTTTTGACAAGGCCTGCTCTTACTGCAAATTCAACTTTGAAAGCGATGGCCGCTGTGTGGCTACATGCTTTTCCATTTCTGAAGAATAAGAATGCGTATTATTTCATTTCAAATAGCTGATGTATGCATATGTATAATAGTTAATACGCAGGATTAACATTACATTCCATTACAGTGGTATCTACCCTGTAAAAAAATAAAGGAAATTAGTAAATCAACTGATAAAACTCTTTATCAAGACACTTTTCTCACAACCATACCTATAAGTATATCATTGTTACTTAGGATGAACAAAGAGCAATGTAATTTGCTTTTAAAAGTAATGTCAACTATTTTTAAGTGTCTCAAGTGTTGTACTAATATTGGTCACAGCATATGAAAATAAATGTCCATTTTGTTAAAAGTCATCCGAATTTGTTTTTGTCAGTACTGTCACTGTGAAAAGCAGGGAGTAAAAGTTTGGCAATTGTTTGTTGTGATATTATGTCTCACATCTTCCTCAAAGATTTTGTTTATGTTGATTGGGACAAAAATTATATTTTTATTGAATTCTAACCGACTATTTTATATTCGATGGTACTTCTTGCATTCTCTAACGACACCACCGGTCGCAGGTAGGTTGTGCAATTCATTTAGTCTGCATGTGAAGAATTGATGCTGTCGTTAGATAAAGCCATAAATTCTTACATTAACTAATGACTATAGATCTACATGTACATAAAATGCACATTCTACAAATCTTCTCCACTAAAAATGCAGATATAAAAGATCTAAAACTCGCCCTGCCATACAGGTGCAGTGGGCAGTGACGATCTCTGCTGTTTCTTTATTTACAACAAGGAAAGACTTGGACAGGACAGCCCTCTGTCCTTGTCGCTGGCTGGGTAGTACCTCTGCCCATAAAACCATGTTTGCTTGCAATGTCTTGGGCTGGTCCAGCACCAGGTGAAAATGTTTTAATAATCTGAACATGGCCATTCACCGCGTAGTTAAAGCCATCAAGGCTTTTGTAGGCTTTTGTTTGGCACAATGAATAGAGATTTGTCCCATAAACAAAGTACTGAATAATGTCAAAATATGTTACACTGGGCCAGCTCTTTGGGTTACAAATCCAGGATGCTTCAGCAATGTCAAATGGATCTGGCAATTTGCTGCCATCATCAAATATTAGCTTCGCGAAGTACAGGTTTCTATCAGCAGTACACAAAGTGTCAACATAATGGTCCGCTGTAGCCATTACGAATCTCTCACACTCACAGGAACAATAAAAAAAATAATCCACAAACTAATTACTTCACTTGTTCACTAAGACAGATCACTCAAACTACACCTAGACTAGATAAAATTTCAGTAAATACTAGGTCTAAACACTAAAAACAGCTGATGAACAAAACAAAACGATCACTAAACTAGCACTAGCAGCTGCCGCCTTCCACCATTTTGGCCTTTCTGCCCACCAGTGTGTTACTGGGCGGGGCTAAAGTGTTTATCCTTTCTAGGTAGGGTCACTTCAGCTAAGCACTTCCAGCTTCCTTTCATAAAAGGCGCCTTCCAATATCTTGTTTACTTTATCTGTTTCAGCAGAAAGGTAAGTGGGATTCTTTTGGTTGTATGTTTTTTCTGTGTTTATAAGGTTCTTGTGGCATGGGCTGAAATTTCTTGTTCCCACTTTATGGAATGCAGTCGTTCATAATTTTTGGTTCTTCCCAACATGACTGCATCGTTAGTTTCAATTGCCTTGGCTTTCAGCAGAATGCAGCATTGCAGTAAGCTGTGTCCCAGTTTTATTGCAAGCGATGGTATGCCCTATGTAGTGCTGTCATCTCTATACTTGGCCACTTGCCTGATCGTTTTTATTATGTCTTGAAACCATTCTGGGCGAATAAAATCTGCCAACCCAAGAGATTCACCATTGGGGAATGTTCTGAGTTCAGTGAGTAATCTAGCTAGCTCCCTGAGTCTGTTTCTGATATGTACTGTCCATGTCTGTTTTTGTCATGTCCATTTTTGATTGCTTCTTGTAATCCCAACAGTCCGATTGCGTCATCTTTCTTGGCAATGATAGACACATCATTCCTTAGAGATGCCAATACTTCATGTCAGGACTATCCACCCATTTCCAAGGGCTAAATGCAGAAGATCAAGAGACTATACAAGGAGAAACTGGAGCAGCTGGGTTTTTCCGGAAGACGATCCATATTTTGTTGAGGAATCAAAGTAGAAGGTTGGTAACGATCCATGTTTCATTTGTGTAGACGTGTGTTTGGTTGAAGTAAGACTAGACTAGGTTTGCATCTAAGTTAAGGCTTCAGATTCCCTTCTTCCTTGCATTGGACTGGTTGGATTCAGACGAATTTCAGAATAGGCCTGTTTCAGTATCAACATATTGTAATGCTGCCTGTCCTGGTCTAGATCTAGATCTAGATGGATGAAGGGAGTACGGTAACTTTAGACATTTTAACAATCCATGGGAGTGAGGGGCTGCATTGATTTCAGGAACCTATGCTTATATATATTTTTCTTTTACTTTTAGCTGAACGGTATCAGGGTATTAATGTAGGCAAGGAACTGAGCTGTAAAACTGCAGTGAAAACAGCCAAGCCCAATCACTGTCTTTCTTTTTTTTTTCCACTTTCATGTGTGTCTGCTGAATGTTTGATTTCCATTTTGAATATTAGAATTTGAAAGTTTAAAAAAAAAAATGAAATCAATCATTTATTTTCAGTTCATCTGAGACTCAATTAAATTACTTGCTTTTCAGATTATCGCTCGGAAAGATGATGTTTCGTCATGGCCCAGACCTGAGTTTTGGAGCATCTATGTCTATTTAATAGACTCGCCTGGCTTTACCAGAGAGACACTGAAAGCCTAGAGTTATTATGCTTCTGGCTGGGTGCACCAGTTGACTATCAAGCACAGTAACACTGGCCACTGCATCATAAAAGGAAAAGTGAACAGATGAGCTCATGAGAATGTCAGTAAGTGTTCTGTTCTTTTAAATGTTACTTTAACAACTGTTGTGTACATTGCCAGTCATAATGGTGATGCAACTGACCCCCCCCCCCCCCCCCCCGGGCCAAACAAACACACACAAGTGTACACTCATGGGGCATCTTATCAGGAACTTGCAACATCTTAATAAATGTGCCACAGCGTAATGCATTATTGTAAGACTCTTTTGACTTAGGAGCAGAACAGAAGATTGTTTCAAAATGTTGGGATTTCCTAAATTACAAATTGAGCGTGGATGAATGGTGCTTCAAAGGATTTCAAACCATCAAAGTCAACAAGAGAAGATGGCCGTGTCATGAGTGCTTTGAGGCCTTTTTTTTCATTGCAGACCACAGGCTTCAAGTGAGAAGCCATACCAATCATGGGGATAGCAGTGTTGTTTCTGCACATTGCACCTGTATGGCTGGGTAAGTCAGAGATAGCAGACAAAAACTTAACTAAAGTCATGTTCCACTTCTTTTGAAATGGTATGAAAATTGATATAAAAAAGCCTTAATTTTTTTGTTTTTTTCAAAGAGTGCAAAATGCTCTGTTTAAGTTTTACTGCAGAAAATTAGGTTTTACACCTTCAACATGATGTTCAGCACGGGCAAAGTATGTTTCATTCCGACAAATACCATGTATAATCGGAATGAGCAATATGGTCTAATTTTTTGGTGAGCTCTTCAGTTAAATTTTCCTGTCTTGTTATTTCTTGTGTCCACCCAGCCTTGATCTGAGACATTGTAGCGGGTCCCCTCAGGGCCGTTTTCAATCCACTTGACCCGCAAGTTCTTTGCTGAGTAGAGAACATGTCTGACAAGGTTTTAAAGTGTTGCCTGTCCACAAGACCCTCTCTTTGCAGTGTGTTGTTAATTTTGTTAATTTAGTTAATTTATCAGTGTGTGTGTATATATATGTGTGTGTGCGCGCTATGTATCATACTTTCTGCTTCTGTAACTGTATTGTTATGTATTCAATGATCAAAACAAATTTCCTTGTACAAGGACGAATAAAATTTATCTTATCTTATCTTATCTTATCTTATCATATCAGAAATCTCTCTCATTTTGAGTGTGAAATTAGCCAGCAGCCTCATGTCAGACATGACAACATGCTTATCCCTTTTCTTTTCCCAGAAGGAGAATCATAGGGTCATTCTGACACAGTTTTCCTGCTGCATCATTTCTAAAGCTGTCAATAACTATAGTCCTCAGATATGCCTAGAGACTCAGCACTTCTTATAAATTTAGAGAAGCTAACTGATCCTATAGAGATTCCTATAATGTGACTGCACTTACGCTTGTGTTTGTAACCTGGCTTTTACTGAAAAACCCATGGCACCCTCCACCAAGTTATCACCATTTAACATTTCCTCTCACTCATCAGTTTTAAGCCACTCATATTCATTTCAATATTTTTCATGAAAATTCCTTCTATCCTAATTGATCAAAAATGCTCTTTTCTGCTCTACATCTGGGAGATATAAGGCTGCCTTTACTGCATCTTCTTGACTGCTTCCTCTTGAGGTGTCTCAGTAACTGTGCTTGTAATGATTCGCAGTACATACAATGTCTTTTAGGTTTCTGTCCCTGAAACATATGGGAAAAAAGGAGACACCTTTCAGACAGGTTGGCCACCTTTTATCATGTATAAGTTCTTAATTTAAAAACACAGAGCTGGTTTAATCTTTGAGACAATTCTAGGGCCAGGTGGCACAAAACTGAAAATTACTGCAATGCAAAGCATCAGTTGATGATCGTTCTGTCTAGCAACAATAAAAGTTTTGAGTTCACAAATGAGGTACCTGTGACAATGTTAGAGATTAAAACTAACGTCTCCCAAAGGTCTTCTCTACAACATCTGTGATTAAATGTGACACCAATCTTCTGACGACCAGTGCATAAGAGCTATTTAGTAGGACAACACACAAGACTAGTTCTTGAAAAGGCTGTTTGGGACAATATATAAAGCATGTTGTTTGCTTTATGGTGACAAACTGTATTTAAAAAGGCTATTAAGGGTGATAAAGATGAGCAAAAGTGGTTATTTTACATCTTTGGATAAAAGTAGTACCAGTCTTTTGACCACCAATGTAAAACAGCTACTTAGGGCAACACTACAATATCTAAAGTGAAGCATCAATTCAACATACCTAGGATACACATGGATTTACCATATGCTTCCATAATCCACATTTTTTTCCCAAGGTACATGCATCCTCTTTTAGGGCCTGTTTTAGAATGTCGTATACCTCTGCTAATGCACACTGGTTCTGCAGTCAACAGAAAAAACCAATGCTTTTCTATACTTAATACAGCATAAATTTCAAACAGGATGGCTATGGTAATGCAGAGGCTTATAATAAATAACACAAAGCAAGTCTGATCTGTTACTTAATTTTAGGACCAGGTGGAACATAATTGAAAATACATGTAGTCATAAAGCAAATCATCAATTGATCCTCATCCCATTTAGCAACAATAAGTTTAGAATGAAGTGACTGTGACGATGTTAAAGACTGAAGCTAATTTCTTGTAAGACCAGTTGAAACATCCTAAGGACACAAAGCTAAACATACAGCTTTTTTTAAATAATGATCATAGACAGACTGAGTGCCTTCTTTGCTGTCTCAATTAGTGCCTCCCTTGTTGTCTCAGTTGGTGCTTCCCTTGTTGTCTCAATTGGTGCCTTCCTTGCTGTCTCAGTCGGTGCCTCCCTTGTTGTCTCAATTGGTGCCCCCTTTGTCCTAAATGGTCCACTCCTCCTAATCAGAAAACAAATTGGAGATAGTATAGTGATGCATTCAAAGGCCATAAAATGTCCTGCAGATTACGACGTTGTAGATCAAACTACCCATAACTGTGGCTGATTTCTATTGCGTCATGAGCAAAGAGCACTGTAACCTCTGCCGAGTGATCTTGTGAAAGCCACACCATTCTTACATTCTTTCCGCTGCAGAACCTGACGGAGCTTTAGGACTTGACTTCTTTACGACTTCCTCCCTATCCTCAAGCGTCAGTAAATCACCTAAGTCACCAAAGTGGCCTGAAAGTTTGAGCTTCTTTCACTACGGCAACTACTGACTTTTTAGACACCATCTATACAAATTTTACTTTAAAAATCTCAATAAACTACATAAGGAATCACACTCATTAAAATATGTTATTCAGTTACTCCTACACTCCGAGCCAGACGGTGAAGTCAGGAGAGATGGTATCAGTAATTTTTTTTACTCCGTGCGCAATTCATCGCAGTCCACCCGAGAGAAAACACAGCGGCAATAGTGTTCACCATCGGGCCAAATAATTACAATAAAGATCAGTAACACTAAAGCTGAATTGGAACTTTGCCTGCTGCAGAAATTAACAACCAACAACAACGTGTCTGTTTCCTGCCCAAAACTTTCCCACCTCAGTGTTATCCTGTCACTAGCAATTTTCTTGCAGTGATAACAATGGTATTCCTCCTATACTAAGCAATGGAAGGCTGTAACGACGATGGTCCTAAAGAATGCCCGTTAACTGAATCAATTTATTCTTTGCTGTCAATTGGTCGTATTCAGGAATCTGAAAGTGAAACGTCAGGAGACTACGGTAGAGAAAATAATGTGTCACTAATCTGACTGTATGAGCCCCCTGCACATCCGACGACAAATGATAACGGTACTAGAAACTACAGGATGGGCAGAAATAATTTGTTCCAGCGGGAAAAAGGGTTTCCTGATAAGTTTCTTGATGCTACCTAAAAAGTTTTCAAATGCTAAAGCTGAAAAAGTATCAAAAAGTCCATTTTTACCCCTCGGCATATTGGCAATGAGTGTTAGATAAAATGAACTTGAAAGACACTAAATGCCAACAAAAAGAAGTGTAAAGTGCTTGTAATATTCTTTATTAACAGAATCTTTAAGAGCAACAGCAGCAGCACAAAGCAAGAACAATCTGAACTCCGTAGCTTTCCCCCAATCAATTTCATTCAAAGATCTGCATTTCTGTGCAAATTCATGAGGTAGAAAAATGGCTGAAACTTTAGGAGATAGCCAGATGTCATTGAAACAGCTTTTGCATCAATACCACTGCATAATGGGCCTCTGGTCCATGTAGTAATTTTATCATGACTCCTAAACATACAAGGTGCATGATAATCAAGAGGAAACTGAGATACCATTCCAATAGGCAGTTTACTTTTAAAAAGGAGATTGCCCAGTATGAAGCTCTTCATCGAGCATTTCTTTGAAATCATCATCTTGATATCAGTTCTTAATGGTGCATCCATTCAATGGAATCTCTTTTTTCTTTGGGTCCCATTTATCTCTTTCTTTACATTTGTCACAACCACTATAGTCATTGTGTCCCTTTATTTGTTCTACAAAAGCTCTTGCTGGAGCATAGCAGTAACACACAATGCTCTGAATCTAAGTTTACCACCATGCCTTTGAATCCACTTTCTTCTAACACAATTACTTCCGCTACAAAATCCTTCTTAATCATGAACATTAGATGGCTTGACAAAGAAGCCAACAACAAATGGATTACTCTGCAACTTAACAGGCAAAACTACAAAAGCCAGAATTGGCCACAACTGAACACTAGAAGTTTCGAAAAGAAGCAGGCTACCAATGTTCACTTTGATAGAAATAACTATCTACTGAAGGAAATACAGAAGAGTCAGAAAACAAAAGACATACACCAAAGTAGTGATATGAACCACCGGCATTACATGTATTTCATAGTTTGTGCTAGTTTTTAAAACAGTTCTTGGATCTATAGGCAGAGAGGGGCGATGACAAAGCAGTTGAACATTTTTAAGTTGTGTTGCCCAAGTTTCTCAAAGAATCGAGCAAGTTTAAATCACTGTCACACACTGTTTCTGAATCAGTGGAACTGTCAAAATTAAGGTAATTCATCTCATTGTCACAACTTGATTGCAATTTACTGACCAGCAGGACCATAGGACTGGAATCTCTGTCACTGATATATGAATGTTGCCACAATCAGTTTCCATTTCACAATCCTGTAAGACAGTTGTAGGTCTGCTGTAGTCCTCATTTTCAAAGCTATGTAATTGTTTGTGAAATCTAGAGGCTTTGTATACCAAATTTCTGTCCTCCATGGCACTGGGCTTGGCAACGACATGTTAGCATCCTCCCCTCAAATCTACATGTATCTCGGACTGAGATAGGTATGTAATGATAATTTTCCTGGGGCTTTACATACTTTTGCTGTTGAAGATGGGCCTTTTCTCGTCCAGCACCCTTTTGCTCTGGTGTGTGGTTTTCTCTCCTCCGCTGGTCCTCTTCATTTTGACTTCCAGAGCTCAATGACCAAGGGGGACTCTTTTATGTGTTCTTCGCATCTCACAGCATTTGTTTTTGGTTGTGGTTTTGCTGCTTTCGGTTCGGATGGCCGAAGGCTTATATGAAGAGGAAAAAAGATAACATTATAACTGTTCTATCGAAACTAATT
This sequence comes from Onchidella celtica, assembly GCA_963931925.1. NCBI lineage: Eukaryota > Metazoa > Mollusca > Gastropoda > Systellommatophora > Onchidiidae > Onchidella > Onchidella celtica. The sequence goes on along the minus strand of OZ007575.1, from coordinate 36,900,105 downwards.
GAAATGTTACATTAATCATGTCATGTTTTGGCCAAATAACTATTAACAGGCATTCCAAAGGCCGGTGTGAGGGAAAAGCCTGACCAATAAAGTTAAACTACAAAAGTGAAGAAAATTTATAAATTTTATCAGTTTACACTAATTGGCACAACATTAAGAAATAAATAAACATTCAGTTCTGTATCACAATGCCTGGTTACAGCATGTGAATGAACCTTGTGATAAAAATGATGAAGAAGTGTAATGTTATCTCATATTCTTCTCTTTTCACATCTTTTTACTATGCAAAATGAAGAAGAAATGAATCAAAATGGAAAAGTTGAGCAATAGGATTGAGGTGTCACAAAGCATTTGCTTGCCTTCTTTTGTTTCATTTGAAACTCCCTGCTAGCATACATCAACATAATGAAATTGAACAATGAAAGCATTAGTGAACATTGGTTTTTAAAAATTTCTTTTCTGGTCATCTCTCTCTCTCTCTCTTTTCACTATAGTCCTGCGGCATAGCAGACCAATTGTTCAAATTGTTCCAGTATCACGCCCAGTGAGAGCAATGCTACGATCCACTCTCTCATCTGCACACGTTGGGTGTTGCAAAAGCGAGATTCCTGTTCCATGGAATGAATTCTTGGCTGTGGTGGCACTTGGGTTGTGGCCAATGTTGTCCACAGCCGCAGTTGTGAACACATTGCTACGCAGGGTAGGCGGGCAGACCACTTGCTCTATGCGGTACAGCTGACACACGCTGTTTCCCATCTGGGCAGAAAGACGCAGGACTCTGTCATATGAGATGCTTAGGCCCAGAGAGAAGAGCTTGTCCACAAGTCCTCTCTTGCGTGTTTCAGCATGCAGCATCAGCCCAACATAGGTTGGAAGAGGAGTTTCTTGAGACGTACTGTGTCTGACATGTGTCTTGGTTGCTCCCTGCTTCCGACTTTGCTTGACACTGTTGAAATTGAAAAGCTGCGCAATGGAAAGAGCTGCTTGTGTCGAAGAGGAATGGCTTTGGTTCTTGATGCTGGGGCCATCCAGCACCATATTTACCATTGCAACTAGTACGTTTGGCACAGAGTCCTCCTGACAACTGCCCGGGAATGATCCACGGAATCGGTCAGTGTCTTCAAACATATATCGACGAACTATCTGTGCAGCACGCGCAAGGTCAACTGCCTCAGTTTCACTGTCTTGCTCGCAGGCTTTGCCTAGCGCTTCACCAATGTCTTCATCAAACGCTAGTAGAACATCTCGGCCTTTGCCCTGGGATCTCAGGCCTGGTAACTGGGCTAACAGGCGCTCTTTCAGTCTTGTGCTATTAACTTTCTTGTACAAAGCAACCCCGAGCTGTTACATTCTTGTCGTGTATAGCTTTGCAAGATCTGCGAGTCTGAAGACTGAGGCCGTGCCCTCTTCTAGGTGGGTTTCCTCGATATACAGGACCAGTTCAGCCAGTACGATTCTTGACATCACACCTTCATGGTCAGTTTTCTGCTCGGCTTCTACAGTGGTCTTTGCACGATAGTAAAGAGCCAACAAACACTTGGAATGGTACTTGGCCTCCAGAGCCACCATATCACCCATGCTGAGCCTGGCCATGAGTTCATTGTCCCCAAGTTGCGCTGCACACTTCCGTACGTGTGTGTCCACCTGGAAGGTTGCTACTTTATGTAGGGTCTCTATGCCAGACTTTCCACAGAAAAAGCAGGAGGTGCCGCTGGTAGTGGCTTCTGAAGAGTGTGTTCTGGCGCGCTTGGCTGGGACATTGTCAGTACTACCAAATGCTGAGCTGCTTGCGATGAGTCTCTTCTCTGCTCTTCGTAGCATTGTGTTATTGTATTGGAGCATACAATGTTTTATGCCACTTGGCCTGGTGGGCAACCATTGTCGCCTCAACACCTTGTCCTTCATCTAGTCTCTGTAACTGAACAGTTCTTGGCAGTTTTCCTAGTTCATCAAACTTGACCAAGTTTGCAGCCATTGTTGTGTATCCACTCCCAGGGTCTCGGCGTTTAGACAGTACTGGACAGACAAGTGACTCTGTTGTCTCCTCTTGACATACAAGATACAGCTTCCAGTTTGTCTCAGGAGGTGATGTGGGAGTACGTTGCTCAAAAGTATCGACCAGTTGGAACTTCTTTGCCATGGCTGCAGTCTGGAACAACTCGTCTCTGATGTCAGGTGGTGCTGCTGCTGCTGCTGTAATCCACCACCAGTTGAATGGTTATCAAAGCCTCACCTGCAAAGACACAAAACACCACCATGTTACCACAAGCTTTTTCTATAACCTGGTAAAAGATTATCATAATGTGAAGTTTTCCCTTCATAACTTGGTCATTTGTGGACATAAATCAAGTGGTGAGAAGTTTTCGACATTGCTAGTAATTGTTTAAAATGTAAATTTGTAAACCCTGTCAGTATAGAAATGAGGTGGTACCTCTTGGACCACCCCCGGTACTGAATGGGCCACCCCCGGTACCAGTGTATCAAAACGTATAGTGTATCAAAGTGTATCAAGCTCAACAAAACAAAAAAAGTTTAAAAATGTCATACTTTTTCTCATGTAAACAAAGAACCCGGAAGTGTAAAGATAGCTGAGTGTAAAAGCAAACATTTCCAGTTGAAATTTGGAATTAAATACGTCTGAAAAAAATTTAATGCCAAAGGTCCACCCAGTACGAGGTCCGTTCGGTACCAGTCTCCCCTACCATGACTATCAAATGGCGGCCATTTTGAAAAATGGCCGCCAAATGTGCTACGGGGAGAATCTGGAATGCCTCCGTATCCAAAATTGTTCAGAATGTATTAATCTACATGTGTGCCAATTTTGGTGCTTTTAGAACAATTTGAACAATTGGTTTCATATTTTTTACTATGCCGCAAGACTACTATGTGTGCATGTGAAAGTGGTGTGCTCGTGAATGTGTAAAGAGGTAAGCTGGGTTCTCATAAGGAAAGGGAAACGTCGTAAGACCTTCAAGTAGGAATTTGTTTCATATGTGGGAGCAAAGATTTTAAAAACAACATATCTGCATCATCAGATGTATCACCTTTTTTGCTAATTTGTTAATGAGGTACTCGAGCTTTGTTTTTTCAATGTCAATAGGTTCTTGGCAATGGTTGGGGTCTTTTTGCATTTTCTTGTTTCCTGTTGTCTCGGCTTTGCCTGACTTGTAACATTATTTATACATTTATCTGATTCTGCCACAGAAGCCATTTGTCTTGACGTCGAACAAATCATCCCTTGGTCAGTTAACGGATCCAGCGACTATTTCATTTGAAGCAGAATCTCAGGGATCAAGAGTAAATGAGTTCTTCACATTCTTCCAGAAATTCTATGGCATGATTTATTGATCATTTTTTCTCAAGAGCCAAAGGGAGTTCGGGGAGGGGGGGGGGGGGGGGGGAGGCAACAATATCCTTCAAAAAAAGTAGTTGCCTGAAATACTACCAGGTCATCTTGACATGGGCCAAAGTCCACATTTATACGATTGCCATGTTTTTTCTTTCATTTTTGTCCCAAATGGCTTGTAGACAGCTAAGATTAGCAAATCAACATCCATTATATTTCAGCTGGTAAATATTTAAGAACTTTTCTTTTTTGTCTATTGACAACATGCGAACAAAAGTAGTGTGGTACATGGTACACGGCACACTGCTAGAACAAAGTACAAGCGAGATCATCTTTTCATCTTTTTTGAAATTTGACAAATACTTATTTATTACTTTTACAACATGTAATTTATATATTATTTTCTATAGGTATCTGGCAGCCGGAGAAAATCCTGTCTCACTGTCCTTTTATTTCCATGCTGGAGTGAGTACAATATGAGTAGTCGTATTGGAAACCTGCAAGGCGATATATGGGAAAATCTCCAGCTGGTGGTCATGCCAAAACCAGATGCAAACAAGTGGATGGAGATTGGCAAAGACTTCAATACAAGATTTCAATTCCCATTGTGCTTAGGTGTGCTAGATGGAAAACACATCCGTGTTAAAAAGCCTAATAAGTCTGGTTCGAAATACTGCAATAAAAGGTCATTTGCAGTTGTCCTTTTGGTTATAACAGATGCTGACTGTACATTCAGTCTGGTCGATGTCAGTTTTTGTGGTATGAATAGTGATCCTGCAGATTGCTGGGGTGTTTCATTGGTCTAATTTTGGAAAGCATTTGAGAGCAAACAAACTTGACATTCCCCCAGCTGGTAAAACACATAGTAGGCCTACCAGGAACAGATGTAATCACAATCCCTTATGGCAATAAAAAAAAATGGTAACTATCTCACACAGTTTGTTCATTTATTGCCTTTTACGTGTGTTGCCACAGGAGATCGTCATGAGAGACAATTTATTACCCTTGTACATCAGTGTTGTTCCCAAATCTTCAGGTACACTAGTTGTGGTTTTTTCAGATCAAAGTCGCACACAGCAGCTGTCATAAAGAACAATGCAACTCTTCACAAGAACACATATTAACAGGAACGGAAACCTGAAAGCAAGAATCTCGCTTATGACATGTGACCATAATAAATAATGACTTTGTTTTAATTTTAAAATTCACTTTTCACAGTACCATACACTGTATAAAATATATTAATAAATTGTAAAAGTTATACATGTATACAATACGATAAATTAACAAGAGAATATCATGATAGATTCTCATGGTACTCCTACAGAGGTGATTGGTTGAGCTGGGCTACTTGTGTTGCCACATATCATGAGAAACACTAGTGCACATTCAGACCAAAGTAAAAGAAAATGCAAGTGTAATACATGTAGTAGGCTTTTTGACCTATTGGGGCATGGATCCTGAACAGAGAAGTGCGTTCCGGTAGTACAAACTGATTTTTCAAAATGGAGTTTCCTAAACATAATGTATTTCCTTGAATAGAACTTTTTATCTGAACATTTTGGTACCAAAGATATATATTTATGCGTACCCAAAATTAAAGATGTTATGCAATTATTAATTTTCAACAATTTCACTTCTTTTTGCGATAGAAGCCATTTTTGGTGAGCAGTAATTTAAGAAAGAAACATTCATTGGAGGACACTCAAACTGACAAACATTCTCTCGACCAAAGTCTAATTTTTATGGGGAGAACTGGATAATCCAAACATTACGTAATGTACAGTTTTATTAGTACAAAAGTGGCTTCGGAGCAAACATTGCAAAATTTATAAGGGGAGACGAAAAAGTTTGGCCACTTTCAAAAAATCACAAAAAATCAATGAATTTGTCTACAAAGATAAAACATCACTCCAAATTACATGTACACCAATGTAATTGGAATTAAAAATATCTATTCTCATAACACTGATATAAAGTGCCTTAAATTAATAAAAACATTCACTCATTCACTCACTCTGTGTGACTTATTGTGAGACATAATTTGAATATCATCATGTAACAAAAACTTAAAAAACACAACTCAACAACCTGTAGGTCCCCTAGATCACCTACAGTATTTGTACATGACTAAGGTTTGTACATGTAATTAAAATCAAATAAAATGGACACACAAAAAAATGTGGCTGTAAAAAGTAATTTTGTGTGAAAATAATAAATCGTTACAAAATGAAAATTTACCGTAATGTCACATTGCCATTTCAGATTTTTTACACATTGAAATGAAAATGCAGGATAGAATTACATACTATTTTTACATATAATGTACATAATGTCATTCCATTTAAATAAATCGCAGAACATGGCAGGCGCCCAACACCAGTGTAATAATGGGCCAAAATATAACCCCCCGCCTAGACAGTACCCTGGGTTAAACAAACTTCAAGTGGTCTGGTATATTTTAATTTTATACCTGGGTATACCCCGAGGTATACTTTGGCCTAGGCCAGACTAATGTATAGCCCCCACCCCAGTCCAGATTATATACCCTTGCTGTATTCAGACGTGCTAGGGTAATAATATTCAACATTTCCTTTTTATTTTAAATTTTACACCCTTATCCACTACAGTACATGTGTATAACTGCAAATGCAATCTTTCAAATGTGCAAACTACATGTAGATCTAATCCAGTGTCTCAAACCATGAGATAAAGAAAATGCATACTTTGTACAAATAAGCTGTTACAATTCACCAACAAGAGTCCCACTCCCAGAACTGCTGAGATTTGGGACATTGTTGGAGACAGGGGCGAGGCTTCCTCATAATCAAATAATCAGTGATTACCCTTCGAATATTAATTCTAGAATTACTGTGCTTTACAGATCGAGCCCGACTCCAAGTCCATTTAGTCAGTTCAGCATTCAATTCTACCTAGCTATTTGCGTTTGTATTAATTGTATAGTCCAACGCCCCTCACCGAAAAGCATCTTTATAGGGACCTTATGAACTGGTCCATAATCAGTGATTAATAAAGACTAAGAAGACTCGACTACACCCCGTAGACAAGAGAATAGTGGGGGAAAAAAATAAGACCTTTCAATGCAGGCAGCTTGGAGAAAGTAATGACAGCAACTGGTGACAGTTAGTTGCTAGTTTTCCAAGAGTAATGCATGGGCCTTTGTGGTAGAGACATTTCGTCCCTCAGAACACGTAGGCCTACTAGCGTAACCAACATTTTGTTAGTTTTGCAGGAGAGCTGTTTTAAGTTTTGGGCGACTTTCATGACCCTCGTGTGGTGTCAGTTTTCACCTTCTCGTGCTGATATTTTGACATAACATGTATAGGACTGCCAATATCTAAGTGCAAGAGACTTAGCTTTTTTCTCAAAATTGGACAGTATGTGATCCTTGTTTTTTCGAGAAATAACGATACGTCAGCTCGTCTCAATTCCCCGATTGGAGAGGAGCTAGAAAATGGCACAAGTAATCGCATGGTGATTCTAACTCCATTTCGGCTGAAATGTCGGTTACACTAGTAGCCTACGTGTTCCGAGGGAGAAGCAGCTTGGAAGAAAATGACAACATTACGACTGCTTATTCAAATTGGACAGCTGGTTGCTGGGTTGCCTGGAGTAATGTATGGACCTTTGTGGTAAAAGCAGCTGGTAGAAAGCAATGACAACTGCTGACAGTGACAGATTGCTAATTCCAGTTTTCCTGGAGTAATGTGTAAGACCTTTGTGGCACGGGCAGCTTGATGAAGAAAATGAGATAAATGCATATAATTTTGATGCTAAAACTAAAACAACAATTTCAATTTGGGCAAAGGGTGGAAGTGGATGGTGACAGAGTACTACTCTATTGAAAATTCAATCAGTCTTAATTGTACAACCAAATAGGGTTTTTCATTCAGATGCATCATGACAGGATAGGGTTGTACGTCGTAGACTAGGGGCTGAAAAAACTTGAATGGGGTTTTTTCTCCAGAAGCTTTTTTTTTGGGGGGGGGGGGGTATTATTAATACATGTATCTCTGAATTGAAAGCAGCTCAACTGGCCTTGGCAGTGTTCAGTGTCAGTGTTAAATGTCTTATTGTCATAATTAGGATCGTAACGGATAATGATTAAGATGACTACTAAGACATGCATAGATAATACGGGTTCAAGGCACTCTACAGCATTTACAGATTAATATGACAAAGCATTATATATATTATACATGAATATATCCGGAATCGTTGGGCTAACCGATCAAATTGGGTACCTGCAGCATTTATTCCTGGAAAGGAGAAACGGTACAGCAGACACAGAATCTAGGAACATAATTTTATGACACATGCTATCCTTTTAAATGTTCGTCAGTCGGACTCAAGACCACCTAGTCATCAAAGGGGCGGGGTGGTGGTTGACTATGATGAATGCGCGGGTGGCTGACGAGTCAATTCTGGGTACGGAAGGATCTCTGGCAGTGAGGGTAGGGAATGGTGGCTGCTAGATGAGGGTCATCGGCTCTGGATTTCCTCGCCTGTCGTCGCTGCTTCTGAGCAGCAATCCTGTTGGCCTCGCACAGCGCAGCGCCTTTGCGGATGAAGGAGCGTCAGAACTTGGCTCTGTCCTGGGCAGATTCCTCCCCGCAGGTGGTGTCCAGGTTGAAGGCCTTCAAGGGGGATTTCAGGGTATCCTTGTAGCGTTTTCGCTGGCCTCCCTAAGAAAGTTTGCCCTACAGCAGCTCGCAGTGAAACGGTCGTTTGGGCAGCCGGTTGTCTGACTGGCATGCTAGCTAAGTGACCTGCCTAACGGAGCTGAGATTGCGCCAGGATGGTCTGAGTGCTGGACAGGTGTGAATGGGCACGGACCTCGGTATGTGGAACATTGTTTTGTAATTTGATTTTGATGGCCAAGAGTCATATGGTATAGTAAACTGTCTCCTACTACCGTGAATAAACGAATCAAATTGTGAAAAATCATGCAGAAATGGAATAGGTCAAAGATGATCTCAACCCAGCATTATTAAAATGGTCACTTATCAGCCGATACAGTATAAGTATGGTCTTCATAATTTGCCTGCTTTGAATATGCAAGAGACAGGGAGAGTGAATACTGCAAGAAAAAAATCTTCACCTGACCAAAGAGACAAATAACTCCGAAAAGACATCGTCTCCGGAAGATGTAGGCCTACATGTACAGTGTATTTATATAGAGATAAAACAATGTTCCAGCGCTCCTTGTTCACTAACTGACTAGTTCGGAACTAAGTTTCACAGAAACAGGGTTTTGTCATTGTCTTCCACACGGCAAGGAATGTCTTAATTGTTTGAATGTCGATCGGAATTTGGTATCGAATGCTATGTAGATGAAGAAATTGCAAGCGCTATTCATGTAAAGCAAAAGTGTCCGCAACTTTATGTATAGAGCGGTAGCAATGACATATCGTGCATGAAGAGTATTAAACCAAGGCATATAATCCAACATGTAGGTGAAGCGAGTGATCGAATAGACCAGGCAGATCGCGAGAAGTGTACGGGGTGTATGATACTTTTTCCCAAAGTTCTTGGATGAGTTGCCTGTGAGTTTCTGTCTTCTTCGAAGGGTGATAGTGATTTTAATTGCTATGACTACACAACCGACTGTCACAAAAGCCAAAGGTGCCGTGTGGCTCAAATGTTTGATATTTTCAATAAAGGATCGAAAAATCGTGGCGAAATATAAATCATGAACTCTGTCGTCCTCAACCCATGTATTGTACGGGCCAACGTAGAAATACTCGAAATCAAAACAAAGTATAACTGTAATACACCAAGATAACCAGAAAATGAACGCTGAGACCAATACCACAATTGTCCTCCGACGTGTGACAACCCTGGAATGTCGGACAGGGAGAAAAATAGCGATGGTAAGGTCGAGGGTAATCATGACTATAATGGCAATCGACATCCGGCATCCCATTGAAGATAGGAAGACAAACAGAAAATGAAATACACGACATGTTAGCGCTGTTGGGTTGGGCATTTTCCAAAGTAAATAATGTATATTTGGAATCTTCTCGGTGGATATTTGTTGCAGAATGGCAGGCACACTGGCCGCGTCCAACAGACAGAAAATATCCATCACGGCCAAAGTCAACAATAGAATGTCTGAAGGTTGTTTTAATCCAGATTTGATCAACACTAGAATGCTGCCCAAGTTACTGATCACACCGATACATGCAATAATGGGATACACCACCACGTATAAATACCAGTTCACCTCTTTTACCAATAAGGTATCACCATAACTTTCCCACCTGTGGTGAACTGAACTGTGATGTTGACTAATGTTGTGGAAATGGTCACCCGATCCCACCCTTTCAGCAGAATCAGTATTCTCATCCCTCAGTTCAACATTGTCGCTTACATTTGTCTCGCATGAGTGCCGTAGTTGTAAAGACAATGTGACCACTGTTTCCTTTAGACATTCGCCTCTGCTTGGAACTGTGCTAGTTTCAGGAACATTTTGGGTATTGTCAACATTTGTCCAAGCTGAACTGTTCATTTCTAATAGTTCTATCGTTGGATCTTGTGTAGCTGGGAATGTACTGGACGTTATAGCTCTGATATATCCTATTTGTGCGCCGGCCTTGGGCAGTGCACACAGAACAACTATCCAGAAATATAGTAACTCTGGGCTATTTCTAGACCACATTGTCCATACTACTGATGCAAACGTGTGCATGTTGAATACTCATCGAATGTGCCAATTGTAAATAAAAATGAGATCTCACAAATGTTGTGTAAGTTCGGTTCCAACTGCCAGCAATGAAAACATACATTATTTTGTTAGACAAAGAAGCTGATTACTCCGTATCCTACGTTTATTAGAAGCAAGAGATATTGCCATGATAGCTCTATAATCAACGAAGTTCACCAGTGTCCAGCTCGAACTACACAGGTAGTGCCTACAGGACGTCAAGAAATATTTAAGGAAGTGGCTAATACTGTATTTCAAAGTAGTGCATCACACAATCGATAAACAGTAATTTTATTTTCCCCGATTTATTGAGAAAAGAACTACGAAAATGTTCAGTTCTTCCCTCCACGCCGTGGAGATGTATGCTAAAATGGGCGTTTCTTCGCCAATTTTGTTGACGTTGATGCTTGTTTGTTTGTTTTTCATTCAAGGGATAACCTCGCTCGTAGTAGCCTAATTATGTTTCCAGTCTACGCCGCGCTGGTCCATCAGATCCACATAAAGGCAGAAGCAATTGTTTTCTTTCCTGCAGTTTCTAAAAGTTACCTTTAAAGATCCATGTGTTTGCTATAATAGGAATGTAACATAGTTTGTCAGTGCTCTTCCGTGCGATGTGGGCATGTAGCTGACGTAATCATCGCAGGGAAACTGTCGGTTGATTCGTTCTTATTTGTATTATCTTCATGTGTTTAACTTGCCTCGTCTTGCTTTGTTGATTTGTTGATGCAGCTTTACGTATATTCTCGGCTCGAAAAGTATTGTTTATATATTTATTCAAATGTTTCTCTTTTCTGTGTCCCGTCCACTAAAGAAATTGCCCAATGGGCGCACTGATACAAGCTAAGAGTGTTTCGAATTATGTTTGATAGTGTCCCTTGTTTGCCCGAAACAAACAGAGTAGCAGGCCTTCTCATAATTCGCTGCGCAGATGTAAGCTGGCGCGCTATGTCCTGTATAATGTATTCTTATTGTATACCACTCTGATAACATTATTTTCCCGTGCAAGGTGAACACACATTTTAGTGATTCGCACAGATTAGTAGCCTACTGTAGAAATGGGTTTTCAATAACCCGAGCTACATATATGATACTTTTACAAAGAGTAAATAGCACATTCAAAATCAAGCTGTGGTCCAACAATAAATAAAACATTAGTTCCATTAAGTTCAGTGTGAAATATAAGCCCATGCAAAATTTCAAATGTATCCAGTAGAATGTTTTCGAGAAAATTGATGTTGATCCCGCTCATTCGAAAAAAGACGCATTATAGCGTATTCCTGAGTGAAGCAAGGCTGTCCTCCTAGTTGATTCGCCACACGAATAGAGCGCGTCAAAACTGTCTTGAGTATGAAGATGGAAAAAGAGACCCACTGAGTCAAAAACATTTCAACAATGTTCCCCTCATTCCTACAAAATAAAACGGGAAAAAACTATGAAGTCACACCCAAACTGAATGGAATCCGTTTCTTCCAGATATACTTTTTTGCACACATCTTTGTCACCTCAGGTCGTAACTAAAATATGTATATATTTTTGCTTTATATTTTGCCCGCAGACATTTTTTGCCATCATTAAGATGACTTTAAAAAAAAAAAAAATTTACAATGCACAAAATGTAAACCGCATAATGTTCAATTGTACTGAGGTCATTTCACGTTGTCGCCTAAAGTTATGTATCTCACCTCTACCTTAGCTCTTATTTGTTCCAACTCCACTCTTAGCACAACTGAGATGTTCGACGTTAAAGATTTGCGGCTTTAGTTATGATAAGGACTTAGAATAAATTAGAGCTGTGAAACAGCTTGTTAAGCGCCACACACAATGCAAGTGTCAAAGTGTGCATTTTTTCATATTTATTTATTTATTTATTTTTACTCTGCCTCTTCCTATACTAAAAGATCTCTAATTTTTCAGAAAATGGAGCTAGAAGAAATAAGAAATCAGGTCGCATCATAAAATGAAGGAAGGGGGGGGGGGGGGCATTGACTGATTGCTTAGCTAAGTAACATTCTGTAAACAAAGCATACCTTGTTCTGTTTAGTAACTGTACGTCTGTGTGTAATGTACAGGCTCGATTCAATGTTGTTAATTTGCTCTCCATCCGTGTGGAGCGAGATAGTACAGTACTTTCATGCATATCGTCTTTAGTGAACTATTGAAACGTGTTGTGTATCAAGTGCCAGGCAAATAATGTCATTATTTTCACCATCAAGTCGTGAAGCAAAATTATATAGATACTGCTCAATCTGACGCTTATAACTGAAGAAAAGCGTATCAAATACCAGCGTAGATAGAATCTGTAATACATTTTAAGTAACCTGTCATGCCAGAGCATAGATATACACTACTAAACAGTACCAGAGGTGCTAAAATATCACTCTGAAAGCTCTGATTAAAAGAAAAAAAAATATTTGAGACCGGCAGAGAGCCGACTTTATTATGTCTAGTTTGCGGCTGATTCGGGGAATACACAGAATTCATGTGATTTTTAAAGCTGAGTCTCGACCCCCACTATGTAAATTCAGGCGCAGAACGAAATTTCCTGTCACACTTTATTAGGTCTATTCGAAGAAAATGCGTTGTTTTTTTGGGGGGGGGGGGGGGGGGGCTCAAAAGGCCGGAAGAATTTCTTCTGTTAAAAAAAACAACAAAACAAAAAAACAACAGTTTTCTGCAAAGATATTGCAAAACACTAGTTGCTTCGATGTCTCAAACCCATAGGGTTAGAATATGGTTAACGTTCCCTTTCAACGTAGGCCATATCTTGTCCTTTCTGAGAGAGGCTGAGATCTACAACTAGATTTAATAACTTTTATACTCGTTTACTAATAAAGCTTTTTCACATCTATACAAAACAATTATTTTTTTTTAGAATTTTACCAGTGGGTTAAAATTATGTGACCGTATTTAATTCTATTAACAGCTCTGAATATGAAACATAAATCAAGAAAATGTACCCAAATAGACCGTGAGGGATGCAAAGTGGCCGACGCGCCGTAAAAACTCAAATTCAAATTCGACTCCATGCTGTATGATACATCAGACCTCTGCTAATACAACAACCAACTTTGGAGGGTCAAGTGCGAAACCTAAACTGCATGCATTTGATTTGGATGTCATCAAACCATGCGACTTTACAATGTTATTGAAGTCAAAATTGGGCAAAAAGAAAAGGTTGTAAAAAATGTGTCTTATCTGCCTTCTCTTTAGTTTGCTTTGTATTGTTTAGGTTTTATTTCTCACGCGGGGCTTTGCAACATACAACCTTTTCTTTTTGCCCAATTTTGACTTTGCTTATAGCCCTGCTGCGACCCCACAGTTTTTCTGTGGTTTTTATGATATTTCGTGAATGTTATTGACGACTGCTTAATTAACAATGAACAATCTGCGGTCAACGATCCTTGATGACCCTGGAGTACACTTCAGTGATGTGTGAAATCCGCTGGTTTTCATTGAAGGGGCGAATTAAGTTGGTCATCCCCCAGCGTCTCCGTCTCTTCCTCAGACGGAACATTGAAAAAGTTTTTCGTAAAAATTGTAAATCTTATATTTTTTTTAATTCATTACTTTTGTTGGTTTTCCACGACTTTGCCAAGTTTTCAAAAATCATTAGATTTGTAGTTTTCTTAATCAGTTTCATTGATGTCTCCTTTCAAATGATTTTGCCTTTAACGATCTTTCTGCCATAATTTTTATTATAAAATACTTCAACGTTAGCCTGATGGTGCGCTGAGTCAAAAGTGCCATGGGTTGAGCCTGTTTTGGTGTGAGCTGTGGACTGTGGAGTTGGATGGGACCTCGCACACTACAGAGACTAAAGCAAACCTGTCTCAAGTCTGACTTGTGACACTAATGGACAAGCCAAAAATTGTTTTGAGTCGAAAGGCGGAAAGAGAGACCAAGCGTCCAGAATCAAAACAGCTTACCTACCACTAATACCACTACGTTTTGTTGTTTTCTTCTAATTTTTGCCGACATTTCCTAAATCATTTAACTTTCCTTGGTCAATTGCATTGATATCTCCGTTCAAAAGAGTTTGCTCTTTAAGATGTGTTGCCATTAATCCTTCACAATAGTACAACAATTCCATTTATCTCTGTGCGTTTTACTTTATTACAGTTAAATGGTTTCAAGAGAGCGTGGTCATAAAGCAGTGTTTCTCAATGTTGGGCAGACGCCCCACCGATGGGGAGGGTGTGACAATATTAGGGTGGGGTGTGGGACTTCAAAATGGGACTTACAGCCTTTTCATAGAAATCTTAATTTCATTGTTTAGCTCGGATTAAAACATCGAACTTAACAGGTGAACGACTTTAATGGTAATGTGTAACCTACCCGGTCATACGCGTCCGTGCTCGCGCGATACAAGCGTCGGCAGGCTCTCGTGGAAGTAAGAAACAAGTGAAAAAAAAACATTAAATAACTGTTAAATAAAATTTCATTTCATTCTACACATACTGAATATATATAAAATCTAAAAAATCTTTTTGTATATTATACACTGCATACTAACTGTCTGATCATGGTTTGGGCGTGCGTTTTGTTCTTTTTTGAAAATTGAAGTGTGATGTGCGACAAGAAAGTTTGCTAAACATTATCAGAAGGTCAATAACATTAGGACAAGACATATTGTGAGAGCTCACTTCTGTGACAAAATACGTCACTGCTGTCAACCTGTACATGTGTTTTGGTGCTTTTGCAGCAAGCCAATCCGAGGCGAAACAGAGTCAGTGTGCAATGCTTCAACATCCCGCGCACTGAGTTAAAACAGGTTCAAGACAGTGTTGACTCAGTAAGCCACCAACCTTACAACAATCACTTCGTATCATCATAAGTTTTACTACGTTAAACTTAAACAGCTTTCAATCGATAAAGCAGCCAGCTACTCCCACTCACTCAGAGCCTTGTGGTGTGCGATTTGACAGAACTCGACCACTGAACCAATCGATCATCTAGAGCCATTGGGCTTCAGTGATCGAGTTCAGTCGTGCGACTTACTTTAGGTGAGACTATAGCTCTCACTTTCTTCACAAAATATTAACATATTACTGCAGTGAACCTCTGCATTATTTAGTGTTTTTCCCGGTTATGTAAATAAAACAAGCCAAGACGAAACAATTTTCGATTCAGTGCGCAGTAGTTGAATAAATTTCAAATCTGAGTCAAAAACGACTTAAGACAGATCTGACTTTGTGGGCCATGCCACCGGCATTTCAGTGTAATTATCATATGAAAATCAAATAAATTTAAAAAGCACCTGTTCGCCTCGCTTGCGAGGCTAAACTAAATATCAGGTGATAAAAAAAACAACAACAAAAAACTGCCCCAATATTGACACCAACAATCTCGCAATCCTTTTGATATTATTAATATTAATTTTTGACAGACGCTCACTTAATTCAAAATATCTTTAAAAGTAATGATTAAATCTCGATGAAATTTTAACATAGCGTTACACATATAATGGACATAACTCTACCCAAATTTCTCACGGTTTCATCAAAACGATTGCGAGAGAGATATTTGGTTAATTTCAATGCAATGTTGGGGTAGTTGTTTTTTTTTTTTTTTGGATCACCCGATATAAACAGGCATTGAAGGTTCTTGCAGCGCCAACGTATTGGATTTTCAGGCCCCTGTTTTACATTGACGTTTGTATTATATGCCGAGGTTGCCCTGAAAATATTCAACTTTTTTTTTGATATTATAGATGGAAAAAAAAAAAAAAAACTGAACGGGAATTAATTTAAAAGTCCAATTTTGTCCACTCAGTGGCGCCTCAAAGGTTCTGGTAATGAAAAGTGTGAAATGTCAATTTCAAAAAAACAAAAACAGAACATAACTGTAAAAAAAGGTCCACCGTTGCATTTTCAACTTTCAGACTTCTTGAAAGAATTATTTTCTGACACGAACCCATAGCGTGCCCTGTTCTGTCTAGGATAGGCTAAGATCTATAGCTTCATATAAAAAGTTTTATAAAAAAAATTGCAAAATTCTTTTCAGTGACGCCTCAACGATTCGGGTAATGAAAAGTATGGAATGACAAAACTCAGAAAAAAAAAAAAGGTCTCCTGTTATATATTCGACTTCGTGACTTCTTGAAAGAAACGTGGACCCATAGCGCGCCTTGACCTCTCTGGGACAGACTAAGATCTACAACTTGATTTTTGAACTTTTATGCAAATTCAGCGTAGTGATGTTGTAACAGAACTGATTGCAACTGCTATTCTACTTCTACTAACTTAAAAATGATGAAGCTATGAATACCAGACATAAATAGGGTGCCCAAGACACACCGTGAACTGCGCAAAGTGCCGCTACCGTGCCGAAGCGCCGTAAAACACCTAAACTCAAACTCAAACTCAGATTGTGATTTCTTGCTCAAGAAAGATCATTCACGCACACACACAGACACATACACAAAGTAACCCAAACAAGTTATAGTTACCAAAGATCCTACTTTCATTGTTCAAAAAACTTTACCATTCTGACTCAGAGCTAAACTTGATGAAATCTCTTCACTGAACAAACAGTGGTTTTTCAGTATTTTGTCTTTGTTGTAGAAAAAATAAATGAGGAAACATATCTAACAAAAAGTCACTTGAACTTCAATGAAAAGCACCAGGAATTTCTTATTTTGAATCTTTGTATGTGTGTGTGTGTGTGTGTGTGTCATGATTCAGATGTTGTTAAAACTCACGCAGAGAGTGAGTTGTTGTTGTTTTACCAGGGCCATGAGAAATTGGCTGGTGGCCTTGAACGGCCCTCGCGAATTATAGTTGGTGAGTAAATAAATGTAAAGTTAAACTTAGAGTCACGCTTGTCGGTTTTAATGTTCGTGATTAATAAGTAATGGAGTAGGGGTGAAACAAGGTGGGGATGGTTGACATTGTTAAGTATGACTAGACAAGTTTTTGCACGTTAACTGGCTGGTAGAATAGTGCAGACGTATTACTACAATTAAAATGGTGGGAGGTTTCGACCTATGAGATAGCTGAACTAATTGGGCCAGCGGACTAGCACGCTGGGTAGTTAGATAGTATAAAACATCGTGTAACGTTCAGATTTAGGTGAATACAGACGAGCAGAAGCATCGTGTCGTGAAGTATCTCCGGTTGACCAGTACCTGAACTGTGTGCTTTGAAGACAAGAAGTCCTTGCTAACGGACTGACTGAGCTCTAGAAAGAAAGGTCTGAGTGGGCTGATCTTTGAAAGCCCACGCTGCGCTATATTGATGTTCGCGCCTACCAGTAGGCGTGACCAATGGTAATATATCTTATTTATTCAAGCATAATAGAGATCGGAGATAGAGAGAGAACTACAGCCTCATAGGAAGACTAAGGAAACCCCAGCTGGCACTCGACCACGAGTGTCCTGTATCATAGATCTATTGCCATAGTATGATTGGAATAATATAGCACATTGTTGATGAATTGAATAGTGATTGTGCATAAAATATAGTCTTTTTATCAACTGCTTAAATTACCTACAAGCCGAAGAGTGCTTCTGTAGGCTTTGAACGTACTGGGCTCTCCTAACATTTAAGCCCATATGATTTATGGAGAGTTTGCCTGGCGACTGGCCAGTGGCGACTCAACTGTCACTTTAAATTGATATCTAGTTTCGTATAATATACCTATTTGCTATTGATTGCAGTACCTCCATAGTTACATGAATATCATTGGTTAAGTTATTAATTAGAGTTTTTTGGTTTGAATATATACCTCTATTGTCTTTTGCTTTGTTATTAATATTTATGTAAACTATGGCCTGACCGGCCTGACATATATACGCTCTAGTTATTTAATACTTTTCTTGTGTGGTTGTGTCCGAGTGTGAGTTAGCTGCCTCTCGTGCAGTCGTAACATCCCCAAGACCCTAACTCTGCTCGTGACAGTGTGTGTATCTGTATACTTACGTGAGTGGGTAAAAGGGGGAGGGGAGTGGGGATGGAGGACAATAATAATCAAATATTATAATGAAACGATAAATACCCTAAATTGTTTTGTCGCAGGAGGATGACCTCATCAAAAAACAAAGGCTCAGCTATACGTCAACGTGTAATTGTCCATTGTACTTGACGTTAAATGTCGAAGGTTTTATATGTTATCTTACACTTGAATCATCTTTTGACCTTACTTCAACATGGACAGAGTACATGATTGTTAAAACTATGCTTTTAGCGCTAACTATGCTAGGATAAACTAGTTCATAACTGATGATAGTTATTTAGTTTTTGTTTGTTTTTTTGTAAGAGTGCTCATGCACAGGAATTTTCTAGCCATCTGTATAGTTGAAATGTTAAAATATGTGTATTGCACTTACTTCTGTGTACAAGTAAAGTCAAGTGTGGTGAAAGTTTGACACCAAGAGTACCTCAGGTAAAATGCCAGCTAAAGATCTTGCTAACGACTTCTGTGATGACAATAGGTCGGTTCCTCCGATTTTAACATCTAATGCTCGGGGACATGGTGTCATGCAGTGTGCAAGCAATAGGTTACTGGAAATTGGCTGACGCTGCCGGCGTCCTGAAGATGAACATTGCAGATTATGATTACGACGACGAGGAATGTAATACTATGATTGATGATACCTGAGCTGACACTTCGGAAAAGAAGATGTTACAAAGACATAATTTTTTCCTCTCCTAAGGCAACTGACTCAGACGTACCCAGTCCCATGTTTACAGAAAATGTCATCGATTTTGACGTTGCTTTATTTCTTTATCTAGGCCCAGTTTTCTCGGGTTCTTGGCTAGTCAAGTGTAGATCTTTAAGGTCAGAACAATGTCTGTTCTCGAGTACTGAAGTACTCAAGGCATGATGATCTCACAATGATAACTTACAGCAGCTTTAAAACCCTGACCTTTCCTGACAAGTACATTTTTCTAATGTATTATATCAACTTGAGTTTGAGACAAGTCAGTCGTGGCATCTACTGCTCATATGCTCATACATCACGGTAGAGATAAGAATGGGATAAAAGCCAAGCATAATTGCATGGTTTATTTACTCAGTTTAAATTCCATGCACACGAAAAAATTCTTTTAAACATTAAAAAAATAAATTTTTTTTACTGTAGTTGTTGGTGGCGGCGGCGCGGTGTTGAGTGTTATTATTGCAGGGCTTATAGCGACAGGACATTGAGCACTAGTCAGTCTGAAGCAAGTACATCTCGCTTGTTAAATCAAATATTTCAAGTCTGAGTCAAGACCGACGCCAAACAGACTTAACTCAGTGTGTTACTACGGCAGCTCGTACGTACATCTTGTTGTGGTTCACTTTGAACGATGAGTAAGACAATTTCTCCTCCGAATTTTGAAACGAACTGTGTGGCCGCCCGGCAAAATGAGGCATAATATTTCGGCACTATCTGATTCGAGAAAATCGTTAAAAGGCATCATGGGGTCAATTATATCGATTTTGCGTTTTCAGTATTTTTGAAAAGTTTTACCTCTTGACTATTTCTTTTCCGAATGATAATCCTGTTTGGGATGGGTAAATGCTTCAAAACTGATTTTGAATCAAGTCATCATCAATAATTTTGACTAAAAGCTGAAACTTTAAAAGCGTTTTTCTCAAAACTTTGGTTGTGTCACTTCCTGTCTTTGAGAGGCTATATCTCCTCTGCTAGTTAAATTACAACAAATTATTTGTAACCTATTTGGTGATATCAATATCTTCATATCACCAAATTGAACAAAGTGCCTGCCTTATTTTGTCGGGTGGCTACACAAATGGTTACAAACTAAATTTGTAAAGACATAAAGAATTACTGTTTGATGCAAAATCGTGCTATCTTTTCGTAAAAGGGAAATCTCTAGAATACGTAATATAATATTTATTATGATAATTATCGTCAAAGTAAATAGTAGCAGGAGTATTTTGTTGCGTGCAATTTGGGTCCTTTCTTCTCTCAGAGCTACAACTTGAATGACAATTTCAAAAATTTATCAAATTAATTTCCTAAAGTGTCAGTTAGTTCAACCCAGCTATGTATCTACCTATCCACCTATTCAGGTTTCAGACACTTTCTTAGAAATATTGTTATGACGGTAAAATACAGCCATTGTCTTCCTTTCACTTTCAGAATCACACCGTTCCTTCCGTAGTTTCCCGCCCATGACGAATGCTTTGTTAATGTTACATGGGCTAACTGCAGGCAATTTCCGCCACAGTATCGATCATGGAGAAGGACTGATGTAAATCTTCTAATATTAGTAAGTTGTTAAGTGACAAAATGACGGGTGGTTTAAGAAGGTCACAAATAACGAATTTCGGGACAGCGAACAGATCCAAAGATTAAACAAAAAAAATAAAAAAAATAGAGATTTGCCACGTCTGTTGAGCTACAAGGCAACATGGAAAGTTTCATTTACATAACTGCCTTTGGAGGCGGTAGTTATCAACAGGGGCGAGGCTTCCTTATAATCAAATAATCAGTGACTACCCTTCGAATATTAATTCTAGAATTACTGTGCTTTCCAGATCGAGCCCAACTCCAAGTCCATTTAGTCAGATCAGCATTCAATTCTACCTCGCTGTTTGCGTTTGTTATATAGTCCAACACCCCTCACCGAAAAGCATCCTTATAGGGACCTACACCTTACGAAACTGGTCAATAATCAGTGATTAACAAAGACGAAGAAGACTTGACTACACCCAGAAGCTTTCTTGAGCATAGCCTGTATTCGTCGACGCGGCCCCGTAGACAGCAGAATAGTGGGGATAAAAATAGGCTTATGATCAAAGTTTGACCTGATTTCACCTAGATTTATGCATGTTTTTCACTATGCAGTAGTTTTCATCCTAATCGAAAGGTAAAGAGTAGAGTGGAAGAGTTTGTGTGGATTTTTTTGTTTGTTTGAGATAATCTAAAAGTAATTTACTCTACGCACAGCAAGAGCTATCAAAGCATAATAATGTAGTCCAGATCTACACAACTGTGATCAAAATCAGTTGAGCCTATCAAGAACATCACTTCACTTGATAGGTCGAGCGAACCTATACCGCAAAGGCAGATAGCCACTTCTCCGAGATCGCTGCACATCGTTGTGTCACAGAGATGCCGCTTAAGCACTTTCTGCCATTTAATGTTAATGGGTCCTTTTCGAGAAACTTTATGAGATGGTAGAATAACAAATTCTCTGGCTATGAATATGACAATGAAAACTTGAAGTTCAAATTATATTTTTAAAGAATGGATGAAAAAAATGCGTTTATAAGTCTGTTAGTATGAATAAATGGCATTTTCAGATTAGTTAGGCTTGTAAATTGCTGCATTCCTGTCCTGTTGACAAGATTAGTCCGCTCTTTAGATTTTGCAGTGCCTAGCACCCGTTTCGTTGTTTTAGTCGCTTCATTTATGATTATTTATGTAAATATGATGTAGCGATACGTCCTATTATAAGGATCTTACTAGCTTAAATTCTGATTACACTCTGCAGAGGGCCACGCTTCGCCTCTGGTTATCAACGTCCAGATTGAACCACACGAAGATTTACTAAGCTACAGCTAAAATAAATTATCGGATGCGCTTTGGCTTTGGTTTTGGCCTTGCATTTTTTTTTAGGGTTTAGTACGGCAGGGCCTTCTCGTACTTACTAAGAAAATATTGGAAATTTATGGTGTGATTTCTTGTATGCCAACTGCCAACCGTGACTTCCGCGCTTACCATGATACCCGCTCAATAATAATGTCACGTAGTACTTGTTGTGATACTTTCAATGGTTTTCTAAATTCTCACGTTAAAATGATTGCTAGCAACAAAGCAACAATGAGATAGTGTAATTTGGCTTTAGTATACGGATCTGGAAATCTGTACTAGCTGTACCAAGGAAACTCTCACTAAGTGTGCATGAAACTCACAAAATACTACAGTGTCCTATCTATTGATGATAAATCCCAATCTTCAACATCATTCCTATTTTAAATTTTAAAAATCATTGTCTACAGGTGTTTTGTTTCACAATTTTCTCAGTTTAAAAAGGGTATAAGAGCTTTCTAAGTTTAAAGCTCCTAAATCATAGATTCCGGAACGCTCGCATAATTTGACTGAGAGTTCAGGGCTGAAATCGCAATGGCATGACTGCAAGAAAGTTTTTTAGAGTAGCGCACTGAGTCTAGCGTGTTTTGCGTCAGTTTCGACTCGGATTTGAATTGAATCAACCAGCGGGATAGACCAGCTTGCTTCAGACTCGTAGCTGTGCGAGATACCGTTTTACTGCTCTTGTCCACAGCATCCACTCCTCTATTTCTAAGGAAAAATGACATATGAAGAACTCTCTTTGCTTCTATAGAGGTGAGAAGGGGAGAGGAAAAGATGCTGTGGACAAATGTCTCGCGACCACATGAAATGAGACAGGTATCAAAAGATGTCTTATTGGGAAAATCGGACTTAAGTGGTAGAGGGTCGAAATATATCGAATTTTCGTTGTTCACAGAAACATACATTTTATCTATTTTTCTATCATAAACTAAAGGTTTTATGCATCGACTGTTCCTTTCGACCTTTTCTCATGAAGTGCCTGTCAAAGGAATCTCTTTATATATCTCAATATCTTCAAAAGTTCACATTCTACTCATTTCACCTGGCGGCGCGACAAATATACAGAGGCAAAGAGTGTTTTTACGTCATTGTCCGTAAACATATCAGAGCGGAGCGGATGCAGTGGACATGAGCAGTAACTCTTTAGTCCATAAAAACCAAGGCACAACTGAGTGCACTGGATGCCATTTTGTTTTTGGGCAAAAATGGGACGTTTCTCCTTCCTGTGTCTCGTGAACTAAAAGAATTTGTCCAATGGGTGCGCTGATGAAAGTACAAAGAATGTTTCAGAGGTATATATCTTTAAATTGCCCCACCCTCTTTCGCTCAAAACAAAAACGGCGTCACTGGCTTTCTTACAGTAATCATTCGCTGTTCAGACTGGCCGTCGAAACTGATTCCTCTGCGGCAGTAATTTTTTGCCCGCAAGGATAGATTTTCCTTGACTAAGATTTTCTGATCGATAAATCCACAGGCAATGTTAAGTTTTGAAAGCGGTGAACTTGTACATAAAATAGCTTTTAAAACCCGTTTCACAGAAACTACACTTCTAGGTCACGTCATTTCCGCGTTCATGCTATGATCTGTTCTCAGTAGGGAATGACCAGGGCACGCGTTTACTATACAAAACATCACTATAAAGAAATAACTCCCAGGGGGGCTCCGCCCTCTTGCGACCCCGCCGCGCACGGCCACTCATAAAGTCGCATCCTTGGTGAGATCTGTATACCGTCTCAATAAAATTATTTAGTATCGACCGGTATCGAATCCGCCATTGACGTGTCAATATGGTAGACCGAAGCAGCCGGACCACCAAAACGCTACTAGTGCCACAGTCAGATTGTACGAGAGGATTTCCATAATTATTAGGACGGTATCCTGAGTTGAGAATGTGTTTACATACAGGACTATGGGGCAGGGAAAGGTTTGGGGCGGAGGTTAATATTGTTAGTAATATATTTCTTTCAAATCTGACTTTTAATAGGTCCTATTTTTTCACCCTTGCCCCATGAAAAAACTTTACCGTGCTTTCTGGAGATGACCGGATTCAGTAACCTTTCCGACTGGTCAATTGCCGGTGAAAACAGAAAAAAGAAATTAGCGGATAGTCTGATGGACTGATGAAGGAAACTGTCACTGTAAATTGTCATTCAAGTTGTAGCGCTAAGTGAAGAAAGGACCCAAATTACACACAACAAAATACTCCTGCCACCATTTACTCTGACGATAATTATCATAATAAATATTACATTACGCATTTAAGTTATTTCCCTATCACGAAAAGATAGCACGATTTTGTATCAAACAGTAATTCTTTATGTCTTTACAAATTTAGTTTGTAACCATTTGTGGAGCCACCCGACAAAATGAGGCAGGCACTTCGTGCATTTTGGTGGTATGAAGATATTGATATCATCAAATAGGTTACAAAATTTTTGTTGTAATTTAATTAGCAGAGGAGATATCGCCCCTCAAAGACAGGAAGTGACACAACCACTGTTTAGAGACGGACGTTAAAAAACAAAAGGGGAGAAGTAAAATCGTCACCAAAAGGAAGGTGGCCAAATGCTTGTTAATACACTTTTCTTTTCCTCAGTCTTTTCAATGGAGCTTTTCCTTTTGAAGACGGCTGTGAGAAAATGGGACCAGATTAAAAAGAGGCTAGTGGAATGATTGGCTTTGATGTGACATGACAAACATCGAGTACATGCTGTTGTTATTAAGCAAGCGGTAGAACTAATGATAACTCAGGTGTAATGCTGTTCTTTTATAATTATATTTCATGATGTAATACCACATGAGCTGTGCTGTGCGAGGCCAAGAGGACTGCTGCTCAGGAAAATCGACAGCAGGCGAGGGAATCCAGGACCCTCATCCGGCAGCCACCATTCCTAGCCCACACTGCAAGTCGTCCCTCCGGGAGGTACTGTGGATATCCTAAATGGATTCATTTATGCGGTTTATTTGAAAATCAACAATCTGTAGCAGGCGTCATCTAATTCAACTTTCCACATCTGAGGAAGATTGCAATACACCGGAAGTTGAATAGTTTGTTTTTTCAGCCTCAGCATGGGGGAAAAGCATAATATTATTAGAAGAAATAGGTGATGACTGGCTCAGGAGTATGACGAAAAGAGGAGACAGTTATTAAGTGTAAACGAGATCATAGGTTGTTTTTTTTTGTTTTGGAAAAGCTTCTATTTAATACATGTGTAATGGGGTGAACCATTACAGGGCTGAGAACATAGCCCACTGTAGGGAAAGGGAGATAAACCCGTTATTTTGACCAGCTGGACCACTAGATGTGGTCAAGGGGAAGTAACCACACAGAAACCATAGATAATCTCCCCTTATTGTTTGATCGTGCACTTTATATGAGTCATGCAGTGTTGAGTAACATTGCCAACTGGTGTACTCACTGCGCCAATTTTAAACCATAGTCTTGGCGTTGTCTGTATTGTCCAGGATTGGTCAATTTAAGTGACCATCCCTGGTGCCAGAAGTAGAATCTTGTTATGTATCACTACATTATAAGTTTTGTTTAGTATTTATCTTGTTTAGTAATATTTTATTAAGATGGTGTATTTACAACATACACGAGCAAGAGGGTAGCTTTTAAAAATGTTTTTATTTGTTTTAATGTTTTATTAGAATTCGCACTTAGTGAACTGTAAGGAGTAAATGGGTTGCGCGTGTTTGGGTGACGCTTAGATGATAGCGTGGGTCAGTCAGTTCCACCCAAGTCTTCAAGACAGCAGGACGTGTCATTGTGTCCAGACTAACATAAAAGTAAAAGAAGTTGTATAATTTATATTTCAAGATTGGTGAAGTGCCAGCTCTGATGATGTAGACTATCAAGTGTGAATTCATTTGGTTAATTCACGTAAGTTGTACCCATTATTTTAGTTCTGGTATTTAATAATATTAGATGATGTGAAATAATAATGATTGGATTATACTTGGAAGTTTGACAAACTTTGTTCAGCTTGGTTAGGTAATCAGGCTAGCAGCTAACAATCTATGGTAAAGTTTATCTTACTAAGTGTCCATCTTAGTATCTATCAGTATCCTGCAGAGAAAGAGTGTAAGGTTCTAAAATGCTATCAACGCTAGCGCGCATGATTAGTTCATGTAATTAAATGGAAACATTTAACTGTAATTTATGACAGACGGATTTTATGTGAAGTGCTAACAAATAGTACTACTGGAGGGTGTGGTCTAAGTCCCGCTACTTGGATTAGAGATAGACAGATCTAGATCGTTATTCTTAATCTGCAGTTGGTGCCATTCAAGCTCGAAGTGTCCTTCTTATGGATCAGAGATAGACAAATCTAGATCGTTATTCTTAATCTGCAGTTGGTGCCATTCAAGCTCAAAGTGTCCTTCTTAAAGGAGAGACAGAGAGAGAGTAACGGGCAAGAATTATAACCAAGTTATTTCTTTACTGTAGTTCTTTTGTGGGTTTGTAAGGTTACTGTTGGATGGTGATTATTTCTAGGTTCCTTTAAATCAGCATTGTGACTATGATGTATGTTTAGATTTGTCTTGTGTGCCTGTTCGTTGCATTTTGTTGATACCGTGTTCATTGTGAGCTTTATGATAATGAGCAGACCAGTTAAGATGGAGAGAGAGAGAGGTGCGGGGGTTTGCAAGTGCGTGAGTAGGTCACAGCAGACGCCAGCAGGCATGATCACATGACTTCTGGTCAAGCGGGTCAAATCAAGACCGGGATTGGTTAGCTAATAGCTTCCGGAAGCTTGACCTAAACAACAATAACAAACCTGGCTGACTGTTTACAGTAGCTACCACACTTAAACAGCATTTGGGATGTCGAATATCGGAATTATACTAAAGGATGATGATTATTTACTTTAATTTCTTAATTTATATGTTTATTATAATGCCTCTTTGAATTAGTATGTTCTCTAAATAGGTGTTAAGTTGATTTTCTTCAATTTGTACTGGTTAGGTCGGACTTAGAAACTTTTGAGGGTCGAACCTTGAACTTTGGTTGTTGATAAGATGAATCATGAAGGGAAAGGCCTATGCTAGGTGTATGGATGCATTGTCTATGCATCAGGTGTCATATTTTTATGGCATCCTTTGTAGGTGCTCATTGTCTGTTCTTTTGACACACTGACAGATGTAATTGGACTCTGTTGTAATGAAGAGATCAGATGCATTGACTTAACTCAGAGTTGTGGGTGTGGCTCGCCCAGTAGACCTGTATATAATATGTCATCATTATTATGATATTATCTTGTTGCATTATATAATTAGTTCACTGAATATGTGGGAATGTTTTAGGTATATCAGTATTGTTGGAGGTAATACAAGTGGGTTGACTTGACTGTTCAGTCTTGTAGTTGTACCATGTAGTTGGGTTTGGCTTTATGCCATGATTATCATATCACTTGTAGTGGGAGACTATAACTTGCTATTGTTGGTTGAGACTTAGGTGTTGACTTATCATGTGGGTTGGTCCACCTAGAGATACTCCTGTGACTTTATGAGTAAGGAGTTTGGTATTATATCCAGAGCATAGGAAAGGGATAAGTTCGGCTCTGAATTGAGATAAGTCTGTGGCAGTATGGACTAGGGTTTTGTGTAATATTAATAATCTAGCATGTGGGGAATGGAGCTGGGTTGGCTAATGGGGCCTAAGTTAATTAATTTTGACTTAATGAGTAGATCCAGTTGGCTATTGCTATCCTCTGCTAATTATGATGGTAATTGTTAATTAAGGGATACTACGTTGTGCGTGGGTGGGCTAAGTAAGTAGATGGGATTGTCTTTTATTGAGCCACCTAGCACGGACAGTTCTGTGGTATGAATGTGTAGACTCAGCAGACTGTATTTTATTGTAGTTAGTTTAACTCTAGCTCATTCCATAACTAGGATAGATTTGATGCGTACAGGGTGCGCGGCGTACAGGGTGCGCGTATACACATATAAGGCTTATAATGGCCGTTGTTATAATATAAGAATTATAACGTGTGGGATAGCCCTATGTCAGTCTGTAGTTAAGCCAAGGGAAGTAAACATGTTACTTGGTAGGCTTGCATCTTATACTCGAGTTATCTCCCCTGGAGTGCTCACAAAGTAAGTTATACGTTACTGTTTGACAGACATACTAGACCTTCCCCGTATTTAGTTTACAATGTGAATATGATTATTATTAACTTTTATGTTTTCTTTTGATGCATTCTCCTGTTTTAGTATGATGTAATGATTAACTGATGAGGCGTGCTTTTAATTCCTGTTTTTTGTTCTTCTTCAGCGCGCCTATCGGTTGGGTTTATTGTATCGTTGTGGTTTATTGTGGTTTATTGTGGTTTATTGTATCGTCGTGTTTATCGTATTGTCTTGTTTATTGTATTGTCTTGTTTATTGTGGTTTATTGTATTGTCATGTGTTTATTGTACTCTTGTGGGGTTTATTGTCTATTGTCTTGATTGTTGTTTATTGTCTTGTGCTGTTTATTGTATTGTGTTTATTATTTGATTTGTTATTTTCTTTTCCTTTTAATAAAATTATTGTCCTCTCAAAACCTGATAGTTTTGTTTGTATGTTTGACTGTGTAGAGAGCCCGCTCGTCTCGTCCTGTGTTACATTATTTGGTGTCAGATTAGATAGCTATAGATAGAGAGAGACCCGCTCGGTTTACCCGTCCTGTTACACATGTTTATCGGTTTTTAAAAAAGGCAGAAAATAGATTGCACGGTTTATTTCTAAAAAGAACTGACTCATACCATATAGTCAGACAGACATGTCTGTAATCACCACGTAAAGATCTTTCTGGGATATGGCTCCGCACCATTGTCCTACCAATGCCAACTCCTTCTGGGGCTAAGGGTGGGCAGATTCGATTCGGAATTCGAAATTCGATGAATTCGGGAAGCTCAATTCAAATTCGACAAATCACACATCACAGCCGAATTTGAACACCAATCAGGCCGGAAGGAGAAAATGAAGTATACGAAATAGTTTACCATAATAAATCCCTTTTAAATCTTATAAATAACAAATGCACACCAAAACGATACTATAAGTCTCTAGAAAATTTTAAATAAATAGTTCTGTACATCTCAGGCAAACTCACAAAAATGCCGATGAAATACAGTACTAAATTATTTTCTCCTGTACGGTGTCTGATTCGAGGTCACGAGTCGGGTTTGATTTTGATCCGATTCAAGCCGAATTTCCCTGCGAACATAGTCATATGACATTCTCCCTTTGTGATGATTGGTTATGAATAGTAATGAGCGCTGCAGTGACGATGCCATGGAGTTTACGTCTTAACTAGAGCTGGTGGGCCACGGTCAAACATACACACCCTGACCACTCGATAACAGTCAGCGTTACACGCGTGCGATAGCATGGAGTGGCTGGATTTCTGAGCATAATTAATATTAATCAACGGGGGATTACCTAATGTTGGCA
The DNA here is from genome assembly GCA_963931925.1 of Onchidella celtica. NCBI lineage: Eukaryota > Metazoa > Mollusca > Gastropoda > Systellommatophora > Onchidiidae > Onchidella > Onchidella celtica. The sequence continues at coordinate 36,871,041 of OZ007575.1, read as the reverse complement.
CGACTCCGCTGCTCTGCCCTTGATGACTGTTGTAATGTTGACCTACTTTTTCACGTTACGTCTTGACAGCTCGCCTCCAACACTGCAGTACTGGTCAACGTCAAGGTCAGTTTCGCAAATTCGAATCGACGTTAAGATTGGGTCGAATTGAGCCAGAATTGACCTTTTACTATTGTGGGAAGCACTGAATATTTCATTGGTCATAATATTGACCCCGATTCGAATTCGAATTCGTGTTCGCCGAATCGGGGTCTCAAAATGTTCGGATTCGCGATTCACAATTTATGTGATAGCGTTTGTGGAGAGCTTTGAGATGGCTTTAAGCCAGTATGTGTGTGATTCCAAGTTAAAAAATGGGCCATGTTAAATTGTCTGTTGGCTAGCTTTTCGGCGTCTGGGATGAAGAAATGGGGATACGTTTTTTTGAGACGCATGAAATTTACAATATGACTTTTACGGAATATTATGATTAAGCAGTTACTCGTGAGTACCTGCAGCTCGTACATAATCTAGTTGTAGCTGACTGATGAACTACAGAATCTGTTTACGTCTCAAACCAAAGCGATTTTTCATCCCACCTGTTATAAATCCTGTAAACGCCGCTGATCTGGCTTTTCTGAGATAAAATTTAAAAAAAGAAGAAGAGATTATTGCAAGTCGGGATTTTTCTGAAAGTCAGACCGCATCTAAAACTGGAAGCTAGGGCAGATGCAAAGTAGCAAATGCTAACTATGGGGAATCCCCCAGTAAGTGAGGTATATTTTATTAGCCATACTTCGCCTTATTCAAAAAGCAGGGCACAGTGCACTGGTGGGCAGTTCTGGTTTACCCTAGATTTGAGGAAGTAAATCTGGACAACGGTTGATTACTGTGTGACTTCTGCATCCATGTAACATTGGGTAAAGAGGGAGCAACAATCCCTTAATGAGATTTTTTTCCAGGGAATCATTGTGCTGTTGTCTTTGCCTTTACTTTTACATCTGGTGTACAGTGTGTTTATACATATATCTGGTTTATGTTTATATTACTTACGTTTTACGTGCTGTGTGAAATTTTCTGGAAAGAAGACACACACACTTAACGTGTTTCAGGGAACTGCATGATACAATTGCCCAGCTAAATGTTACTGCAAGCCAGTAGGCCTTTAGGGCGTCTCATGCACGGTGGCAGAACTCTGGATAGTTAAGGATTTCATGCGAAATTGTATCATTAATGTTTTTTGTTTTTTTCTGACAACACACTGAATTTATTTATTTTAAATATTTTGCTAACGAGCCTTGGATAAATCAAGTTTGGAGGTGTGGATGTGGCCGAAATTAGAGGTTTGCTCACTTCGAAGGGCCATAATTACTAGTAGAAATTATGTGATGAAAGTGTGTGTGTTTCTTCGCAAATGAACGATTTCTAAGGTACATAAACATGTTATCAGCTGTATTGAAGCAAAACAATAAAACTCGTGTTCCATTGCTGACGCACTTTTGTTTTATTTTATGCTTTCGATGTATTATGATCCTGCGAGTGAGAACCGTTTCAGCATTTCACGGTTCGTCAAGCCATTTTGTCAAAAATAGCGGTGAATATTGTACGTCGTGTAATTCAATGCGTGTTGAATGTTTCCCATGCCCTGGGCTTATCAAAGGGACCACACACACACATACACACATGCATACACACACAAACACACGCACACACACACATACACTCCACACACGAAATCATATACACAAACACACACAAGATCATTGCGCGCTTCCATCATAACAAAATTTTTAAAAGATTGCCCGAAATTTGAACAAACATATTAGGTCGATACGAAGGAGACTAGATAAGATTAACTAACACTTATAATTAGCGTTTTAATGTTTGAAACTGACATCCAAGCTGTAGCTAGTCTCAATATCGAGAGTACCCAAAATCGGCGCAAACCAAGGCTTTGTTCAACTCTTGGTTGCGAAACATCTCCGCCCCCTATAAAAAGTGCTCAACTGGCATCACGTGGCCTCTAACGGAATTAAAGTCATTGTCGGTCTAAATAATCAAATCAACAATTAAAATGTTCAGATAAATACTGAAACAATAGGGATGGACACCCTTAGGTAGAAATCTCGCTTGGACAATTTTTGCGGTTAGTTGTCTGTTAAATTTTATTGATAATGAATGAAACAGGCTTGATAAGGACATAAGGCTATGTCACCTATAATATATGTTGCTGTAAACTCGATGCTGTGCTGCCAAGGAAGAGAAATTATGGATTATTATATTGTTGGCGGCCATTTTGGATTTTCCGCCGTGTTGGATTTTCTTTTCTTGGCCAACACCTTATTCTTAAACACTATCAAAAAGAGAATGTTTGTGCCAAGTTTCATTGTTCTATCATTTTTTGAACGACTGTTCCAGTTATCTAGCCCACTATATTGCGAAAACCCAAGAATAATAAAAGCATGAATAATGAAAAATGGTGAAATCTTGACCCTTAAACGTGTTCGCTGTTGAATAGGCCCTAAAATGATGATGTAAGTTACTTATCTTGATGACGTCTTGCTTGCCTTCTCTCTTCTATGTTGGTAAAATTTCTTTTGTACATGTAACTCAGATGTTACCGATTTGAATACCAGGTTATGAGGCAATCTTTTTGTCCTGGCATAATTATACTTGCAGACCTTCTTGCCGGCAAACGCTGCTGTCCGCGCAGACCCATAGATAAATAATATCCGTAGTCTGTGGCGCAGACCTGCAGCATGACAGAAATTGAGCCCCCTCCCCTTCCCCGCCCTTACCATAATGACTTAGGCGGGATACAAGCGGGGCAAGGAAAGAATGTACGGCAAGACCAGACGAAACCGACAAATATGGAACCAGCTGGCCACGGGGACAGTTAGTAGGAAAACCCTTAAATGGATCTTGGAGCGAGGAGAGGAGCACTTATCGGGATGCCTCCTGTGCTAGGATTTTGATACCTGTCATCAATCAATCAATGAATCAATCAATCAATTCATGCATCCATCCATATTTTGCCATTTAAATGAGAAAATGTAATACAATTCAGTAAAGGTGAAATATTAAAAAAAAAAACCACAGAAAAACTGTGGGGTTGCAGCAATGTTAAAATCGGGCAAGAAGAAAAAGTTGTATGTTTGTGCCAAGTTTCATTGTTCTAAAATTTTTGAGTGAAGGTGAAGTGGTTTAAAAAGCCCTGCCGAATTTTGAAATACGAATTTACGAAATGGGGAGGTTATCTTGAAAATATTTAGTTCATTTATAACTTCCGGGACAACAGTTATTCGCGACACAAAATCGGGTGCTTCAAAACTGTCTTGAGCCGGCGGAAGGAAAGGGAGAGCTCACGCCTTGAGTCGAAACAGTTTCAACGAAGGGCATGTCACTTGTCAGGGCGTCATAACAGAGGGAAAAATACCAAGTAATGCCGTGTCTTGGTCTGGTCTGATAAGTCCCACAAGCGCATGGTGTGAATATACGAATCAAATTGTAAAAAAATCATTCAAAGTTGGAACCGATCAAAGATTATTTCCAGTCATGAACTATCTGACTTAGTATATTAAAGATGGTCACTTATCAGCCGATACAGAATAAGTACAGTCTATCATCGCCTGATTTGATAAAGATCAATAACGGGAAAATGAAAGAAAAAACAAAATCTTCACCAGACCTAAGAAACAAATAACCCTGTAAAGACAGCGTCTCCAAAAGATTTATTATATAATATGGAATGAGACAAAACACGATCCAGAGCTCCGTGTTCAGTTTCTGACCTGTTCGGAGCCAAGTTTCACATGAACAACGGTTTCATCATCGTCTTCCAAATCGCAAGGGAAGTCTTAATTGTTTGAATGCAGATCGGAACTTGGCGTTGAATGCAATGTAGATGAAGAAATTGCATGAGCTATTCACGTAAAGTAAAACTGTCCGAAATCTTACGTATACGGTGGCAGCATCGAAATATCGCGTATTAAAACTATCAAACCAAGGCATATAATCCAACATGTAAGTGAAGCGAGTGATCGAATAGACCAGGCAGACCGCGAGAAGTGTACGGGTTGTATGATACTTTTTCCCAAAGTTCTTGGATGAGTTGCCTGTGAGTTTCTGTCTTCTTTGTAGGGTGATAGTGATTTTAATTGCGATGACTACACAACCAACTGTCACAAAAACCAAAGGTGCCGTGTGGCCCAAATGTTCGACATTTTTCAGAAAGGCTCGAAAAAAAGCGTTGTAATATAAACCAGTAAGTCTTTCGTCGCCAGCCCATGCATTGAATAGGGAAATGTAGACATACCTGAAATCAAAACAAAATAGAATTGTAATACACCACGGTAACCAGAAAATGAACGCTGAGACGATTACCACAATTGTCCTCCGACGTGTGACGATCCTGGAATGTTGGAGAGGCAGAAAAATAGCGATGATACGGTCGAGGGTAATCATGGCTGTAATGGCAGCCGACATCCGGCACCCCATTGAAGATAGGAATAAAAATATAAGATAGAATACGAAACATGTTAGCGCTGATGGGTAGGACAGTTTCCAAACTATGAAAGACTTTTCTGGAATCTTCTCAGTGGGTAAACGCCTGAGAAAATCAGGCACACTGACAGAATCCATGAGACAGAAAATATCCGCCACGGCCAAAGCCAACAATAGAATATCTGAAGGTTGTTGTAGTCTAGATTTGATCAACACTAGAATGCTGGCCAAGTTGCCCATCACACCGATACCTCCAATAATGGGATACACCACCACATATGTATACCAGTTCATTTCATTTAATAATTCATTAGATCGAGTACCAATATATTTCCACTTGTGGTTACCTGAACTGTTTTGTTGACTAATGTTGTGGAGATGGTCAGTATTGAGGAGATCACCACCCGATCCCACCCTTTCAACAGAATCACAATTCTTATCCAACAGTTCAGCACTGTCGCTTACATTTGTCTCGCATGGGTGCCGTGATTGTAAAGACAATGTGACCATTGTTTCCTTTAGACACTCGCCTCTGCTTGGAACTGTGCTTGTTTCAGGAACATTTTGGGTGTGGTCAACATTAGTCCAAGCTGAACTGTTCAAGTCCTTTGGTCGTCCTCGTTCATATAGAGCCATTTCTATTGTTGTATCTTGTGTAGCTGGGAATGTACTGAACGTTGCACCTCTGATATATTCTGTTTGTGCCCTAGTCTTGGAGAGTACACACATAACAACTATCCAGAAATATAGTATCTCTGTGCTGTTTTTAGACCACATTGTCCATACTACTGATGCAAACGTATGCATGTTGAATACTCATAGAGTGTGCCAATTGTATATAAAAATGAGATCTCACAAATGTTCTGTAAGTTCGGTCCCAACTGCCAGCAATGAAAACATACATCGATTAGACAAAGAAACTGATAACTTGATATCCTACATTTACTAAAACCAATTTATATTGCCGTGGTGGCTCCATAATCAACAAAGTTTCGCCAGCGCCCAGCTCGAACTGCACCCGTCAAATGGCTATGATTTGCGTACGGGTTAGTTTGTTTGTTAGTGAACACATCGCAGGAAGTGATAACGTCATGTGTTAATGGAAAAGAAATATTATAATATTTTCCTAGACATTCTGAAAACACAAACCTGTACTTTTGGCCCTGCAGCGTCAATCTCCCAATTCCAGACCCTTTCTTTTTCCTAGTCTAGGCACATTGAGAACACACAAAGTTTCATACTTGATAATCTAACTCAGTCTCATCATTCGAACCAGTCCTAACCGGAAGTTGCTCGCGTATTGTAGTCGTTCACCGTTCCGATAGAACTCGAAGCTTTAGGTCTAACGTTCGTTCAAGTTTGAGTTAAATGTCGATGACAAAATGCATTTTTAAAGCTACAATGCGCGTAGATAATTAGATTTGAGTATTTGCATGTGTCGATGATTAAGCGTGGAATATGACGGGCCAAGCCAAGGCGATTCAGCACTGTCGGCGACTGCAATTTGTGCTTGTGATATTGTAATCGAATGCGCAATTTGTGAGTGTGATACCGATACCGGAACCAATCTCAATTACATTTGCCGAAAAATTAGATCGAACGCCAATGTGTCGTAACATAGAAACTAATACAAACGTTCTGCGAGTTATTAATTATTTTTGTATTTTCTGTGCCGGCGACACGACGACAGTCTGTTCTAAGCGCTGTATAAAATCTGAGGGCCACCGAATCAGCATTAACAGAAGAGTAGCGGAAGTCGCACCTTTCGCTACTCGTCTGTTAATTAATGCTATTTTTTCGGCAAATTAATGTCATTGAGATTGGTTCCGGTACCTGTATCACATTCACAAAACTACTTCCGGTTAGGACTGGTTTGAATGATGAGATTTAGTTAAGATTTAAGACTATCAAGTATGAAACTTTGTGTGTTCTCAACGTGCCTAGACTAGGAAAAAGAAAGGGTCTGGACTTGGGAGATCGACACTGCAGGGGCAAAAGTACAGGTTTGTGTTTTCAGTATGCCTAGGAAAATATTATAATATTTCTTTTAAACTAACCCGTGCGCAAATCATAGTCATTTGACGGATGCTGGCGGGACGCGCCGGACGCCAGCGCGCAAAGGGTGAGCGGTAAAACGTAAAAAACAAACAAGCAAAAATAAACTAAAGCTAAAGGAACAGGCAAAATGGAGCAGGTCCATAATAATCACCGAGAACTGAAACTAATAAATCGATTTATCCCGGGCAGGGCCGGGAACTCAGCTAGTAGATTATAAATCTTTAAGCAGTGTCCTACTAGGAGATTACGTGACGCCGCCACAGATGAGTGCATCGGTGACCATTTTGTTTTGAGCAATAGTGGAATGTTTCTCTTTCCTGTGCCGCCTTCACTAAACAAATGGCCTAAAGGGAGCACCGATGCAAGTTCGATGAGTGTTTCAAAGGTAAGTTTTGACAGTGCCCCACCATTCCTTGGCACGAAAGAAACAGTGACCATTCACTGCGCAGATGTAAAAACTGGCGCGTTACTTCTATTCTTACTTTGTATTTCTGTGGTCTTAGGTCCCCGCTAGATCACCGACAAATAAGTACCATAAAAACTACCAGGAGAACTGATTAGGTTGAGACCCACCTAGAACGGGATTGGAACATGTGGCCTCTCGCACCCGGGTCAAGCACATTATTTGAATGCATTTTAAAATATGGTAAGCAAAAGGATGAAAATGTGACATTTCATATCATAAAACCGGTCCGCATTTGGTGCTGAGGATATATAAGGCCATGAGGCTAATATTGTACTGGGTCTGAACTGTTTTGTCTCAATCTTGGAGCGAGATACAACTTACATGTTCACTATGGAGTTTTCAAAGGCACCAGTCGCACCAAAGACGCACTTAGTTAAAAACGTTTCAACATTGTTCCCCTCATTCCTTCAAAATAAAAACGGAAAATACTATGAAGTCATACCCAAACTGAATGGAACTGTTTCTTCCAAAGTTTTTCCAACGCGTCAACAACAAAATCCCGCCAACTTTTTTGCACACATCTTTGTCACCTCAGGTCGTAACTGAAATATGTGTATATTTTTTGCCTTAAATTTCGCCTGCAGACATTTGTTTTTCCATAGTTAACCTTTACCGTAGGTCGATATTTACTACGCGCCCCCTACGCCGTGGGTCATTTTTGGCACAGTCGTGTTCGGGTATCTTGTGCTAATCGTAATCTCTACTATTCAGTTTCAAGATGGCGGAGGCTATCCTGCAGGTCTTCCACGGGCCTAAATTCATGTTCATCTGACATTGATTGCTCATCATCGCTTTCTGGCTCCAGTGAAAAACATGCGGCCACGTTACTTTCTGCCATTGTGCTCTCTGACATTAGAGCAGCACAAAGCCACGATACTTGCATAGTCTAGATCTAGGTCACATGCAGGGTTCGCTTAGGGTGTTATTTTTAGCTTCCTTGTGGCGGGAAAAACCGTGGGCGGACATACCAGAAATAGATCAGGGGTGACAACTTTTTTTTCCCCCTTTGTAGAGTCTGTGTCAAAAATGACCCACGACGTAGGAATCGGGGGTAGGGTAAAAAACCGTAATCTGTTTCAAAACTTGAAATTAAAATTAATAATATCATCAATTGATATGTGGCAAAATGGTTAACTGAGGCATTCTTGGCTGCCCATGGATTTGAAGCTAGCCGTTATAGAGTAGTATTGAAATTCCAACCTTCTGTGCCATTTTTTACCGACGACGTACGGTAAAAGTAGATTACCTTTAAAAAATAATGCAGGAATTTACAATGCACAAAAACAACAACAACAACAGCAAAACCCATGTTTAATTGTACTAGGGTCATTTCACTTTATCGCAAATGAATATGTTCGTTTAAGTGCAATACATCTCATCACGACCTTAGTTCTTGTTTGTTAAAACTTCACTCTTTGCACAAGTGAGAAATTCGTTATTAAACTTTTGTGGCTTTAGTTATTATGATAAGGACTTAGGATAAATCGGAACTGTGAAACAGCTTGATAAGTGCCACAGCGTATTTTGAACTAGTGTGAAAGTGAGCATTTGTTTTTTTTTTTTTTTTTTGCTATACCTCTTCCACGTACTAAAAGATCTCCGTTTTTTTTTCTTCAGAAAATGGAGATAGAACATACAAGAACTAATGTCGCGTCACACGAGAATGGAACGAGGGGAACACTAAATGATTGCTTAGCTAAGCAACCTTCTCTGAGCAAAGCATATCTTATTCTGTTTACTAACTGTTCGTCTTTGTGCTACATTTTGATTCAGCGCTGACAATTTGCTTTCCATCTGCGTGGAGCAAAATTATGGAACTTTTGTGTGTATCGTCTATGGTGAACTATTATTGAAATGTTTTATGTAGCAAATACAGGCAAATTATGCCATTATTCTCACCACCGTGTCGTGTAGCATAATTATAGATATTGCTCAATTTGACGTTTATCATTGAAAAAAAAACGCCCCTGAAATACAGGAAAGATAGATTCTGTGATACGTTTTAACTATTCTATCATGCCAGAGACGTTACAGTATCACTCTGAAAGCTCTCATTAAACAGAAGAGGCGCCTTTTTTCCGGCTCAAAATGTCTGTTCAACTCAGTTGTGGCTCAAATCAAAGAAAGTATTAAAGTTATAGCGAACTTCAAGATCTCTTACAACATGCCCACCGTTAATCTTTACGTCTTTCTATGGGTAATATGGTATTTTGTAGTATTTAAGGCTCAGCTGTTAAGAAGCCTTTCATGATTACATTGGAGGCCTTACTTCCTTTATGATATGATGATTGTGTTTACAATCAGCTAACTGCATCGTTATTCGTACCTTGTGGGGTCCGTCAAACCCAGACTCTCAAAAGAAGGAAAAAATACTAATTACAACCGATACGTACTCTGTAGGATTTTTCAGACCCACATCTCAAATGGAGAAAAACTAGTTCTAAATAAATGATAAAAAATGCTGTACATGTAGACTATCTGGGTCTGGCCTAAGATGATTGTCCTATTCAAACATAATAGGAATAAACCAAAATGATTGTCAGTGATCACTCACTCACAGACTTTTGTGAATCTACGGTACAATGGATAGTTACACCACGATCTTAGTTCTTGTTTTGTTCCAACTCTACTTTTTGCACAGCTGAGAAATTCGACATTAAACTTTTGCGGCTTTGGTATTATGATGAAGGAGTTCGATAAATCGGCACTTTGAAACATCTTGATGAGTGCCAAAACGCATTTTAGTCAAGGGTCAATGTTATAATCCCACCCAGATGTTATAGATGGTATTATAATGTTGTGTTGGTGCGTTTGTTCGACTGCATATTTTTAATATTAAATTTAATCTTAACTTCCAGACCATGTCAAATACTAAAGAACAAAGTGAATAAATTTCAACAATCAGGCCTGCAGGGCCACATTTTAATTACGTTAAGTACACTAACAATTTCGACTAGATCTATTTATGTAGTAAGGATAAATATTAGCAGCATCAAATCCATAATCAATAATACTTCATTACAAGTCTAGCTCTAGGTTTCCTATAATATCATGGACTTCTGTTCTCGCTAATTATCTAACTAATAAGTTATATATCTAAGATCTGGACTGCTTACTGTATGGCAATTAATATACTAATATAGTCTGTGGAGACATAAGTGTCATAAGGTTATCTCAGATATTTAGACTTATAGGTCTGGCCCGTCAGGTGACGTCGGCACAGTTAAATAAATATAACTCTAGGATGGGCTGGCAACTCCCAGCCTCACCCAGACAATTCAATCACAGTTATATATTTCATACATTAATACTAGTTGCAGTTCTAGGTGACAGTTTAACTTTGCATCTTGCATTCTCCGGCAATCTCTCCTGGTAGATTCATCAAAACTCTCCTAGCGGATAAATGTCATGCTCTTCGCCTCCTTATTCATTGTCAATGTCATCAAGAGATAAATTACTCACGATTTGCCCTGGCGCTAGGCCAGGGAACAGTGGACAATAGCGTTGTTCAATTTCAATTCAGCCATATGGATATCTCAATGACTAGATCCACATCTAGACATGTTATACTTTGTAAGTATTAAATGATTCGCTCAAGTGGAATCTCCATTGACTCCATCGCAGTCGAATGTTCTGCTTAGAATGAACAAGAAGTACCACCGCAGGTGCCCGCACGGCATCGCGATCTCTACGCTAATCCTCATTGGTTAGCTCTTCAACCCTCAATGCCGTCAGCAAAAATATAATCCCCTCTTCAAATTAAAACTGGGGCGCTAATCTTCCCTCTAAACCTTAACGGCTTTTATTTAACTCTTTACTAGATACCAATATACATGTTTACTTTTACTTTTCTTATTATTATCAAAATACGAAGATTTCTGTTCCTGGTGCTAACTTCCTTTATGCTAATTTCCCGTCTATTCTAATCTGTTAAAAGTTACAAATTGACATAGCAGACGACAATGCTTTAAGGCCACTCTAATAGATATCTTGGTTTTTCACAATAGTTACATTCACTCTTAGGCCAACGTATTTAATCTTGACATCCCGTTACATTTACCCTTAGGCCAATGTATTTAATCTTGACATCCGGTTACATTTACTCTTAGGCCAACATATTTAATCTTGACATCCCACTCTAGGTTGTATTAATTAAGTTATTTCCCTTTGACCACATTTGATCTTGACAGTCAACGTTTGCAGTTGTTATACCTCTTCTGCATTTTAAGAGATCTCCAGTTTTTCAGAAACTGGAGATAGACCAAACAAGAACTAAGGCTACGACATCATAACATTTAAGGAGAATAGTCCAAATTTCAGTAAGAGACAGGAATACAAAGTTATTGCAAAACACAAGGTGCTCTGGATCTCTCAAATCCCTAGGGTTAGAGTAAGCTTAGCATTCTCTTTTCAACTCCATGCTGCTTGAGAGGCCAGTCCTCTGCTAAAATATAAGAATCAGCTTTGGGTGGTCAAGGGCGAAAGCTAAACTGTATGTACTTGATTTGGATACCACCAAACGATGTATATTTTTACAGGCGGAAAGACAGACCCATCACATTGAGTCAAACCAAATTGCTATTACTTTTTGCTGTTTTCTACTAAAATTTGCCGAGATTTCCTAAATCATTTATCGTGTTTGAAAGGTTCTTGATCAGTTTCATTGATATCTCTGTTCAAATGAGTTTCACCGCCATTTCAAATACTCACAATATTACAACAATTCCCTCTCGTCAATATGCGTTTTTTACTTTAAAACAGCTTTCAGTAAAAACATTCGGTTATGATTTGTTATAAAGCAGCGTTTCGCAGGGTGGAGCCAAGCCCCACCCATAGGGCGTGGCTATATTTTGGTGGGGCGTGGGATTTCAGAATGGAGCGTGAAAATTTCCATGGAAATCTTACTTTCATAGTGTTTTAGATAAACTCTTGATTGTTTATATCGTGTTGGTGGTTTCCTTGTTTTTAGGTGGGATTACAACATCGAACTTAACAGATGCACGGCTTTAATGCTTTTGCAAAACCCATCTGGTTATACGAGTTCTTGGTTCTCTCGATGCTAGGGTCAGTGGCAAATCTCCCATTGAAGTCAGAAATTATTGAATATTACTTGAAATAAAGTTTAGCTTAAAAAATTATATTCAACGTATACGTACTGAAATATATTTTTTAATCGGTTTGTATATCTGTATGCTAAATCTGTCCGATCATGGTGGGGCGCACGTTTTTTTTTTTTTTTGGAAAATTTAAGTAGGGCGTGGGACAAAAAACAAAACAAAAAAACCCGTTCGAGAAACACTGTCATAAAGTCCATAAAATGGCGACAAGCTCACTCACTTCCATGACAAAATGTGTTACTAGCTGTAAACCTGCACGTTTGTGTTTTTACGCGTGTGCAGCAAGCCAATCGAAGACGAAACAGTTTTGAGTTAGTGTGCCATGCTTCAACATCCCGCGCTCTGAGTTAAGACAGATTCAAGGCGGTTTTGAGTCTGTCCGCCGTCAGCCTTGATTTAAAATCTTTGATACACATTTACTAAATTTTTTTCAGTAATGTGTCAAAGATTCTGGTAATGAAAAGTATGAAATTTCACAATTAAAAAACAACAACAACAACAACAACAACAAAAAAAGCAGGTTCCCCTGTTGCAGATTGAAATTTGTGACTTCTTGGAAGAATTATTTTCGGACACGAACCCATATCGCGTCCTGTCCTCGCTGGGAGAGGCTAAGACCTGCAACTTGATTAAAAAACTTATATACAAATTTGCAAAATTCTTTTCAGTGATGACTCAAAGATTCTGGTCATTAAAAGTATAAAATGTCAAATTACAAAAAACGAAAAATGAATACCAAACATAAACAGGGTGTCCAAGAACGACCACGAAATGCTCAAAGTGCCGTTATCGTGTCGACGAGCTTTTATATCCAAACTCAAGCTCAAACAATAAATCATATATGCAAAAAAAAGTAACCAAAAACAAGTTATATTAATACAAACTTTCATTGTTCAAAAACGTAACCATTTTGACTGAGGGTTAAACATCACCCATTGCCAAGCAGTGGTTATTTTAGGTTTTTATTTTTGTCGTGAAAATGAAAAAAATTGAAGAAACTTAGAGCTAACCCAAAAAATCCCTTGAAATTCTTGAAAAGCACACCCTTCACGTACAGGAATTTCTTATTTTGAATTTTTTTTTTCATGTTTGTGTATACTTAAGTGGGTGGGTGAAAGGGGGGGGGGGGGAATAATCATCAAATATGTTATGATAAAACGATGAATGCCCCAAACTGTTTTGCTGCAGGAGGAAAGTACTGGCAGTGATGACCTCATCACATTAAATGTCGGAGGTCTCGTGTTATCTTACACTTGAGCCGTCTTTTGACCTTACTTCAACATGGACAGAGTACATGATTGTTGAAACTTTTTGCCGAGATAAACTGGTTCATAACTGATGATAGTTATTTAGCTTTTTGTAACAGTGCTCATGTACAGGAATTTTCTAGTCATCTGCATAGTTGAAATGTTACAATTTGTGTATTGCACTTACTTCTGTGTACAAGTAAAAGTCAAGTATAGTGAAAGTTTGACATCAAGTGTACCTCAGGTGAAATGCAAACTAAAGATCTTGCTTACGATTTCTGTGATGACAATCGATCGGTTCCTCCGATTTTAACTTCTATTGCCCGGGGACCTGGTGTCATGCAGTGTGCAAGCGATAGGTTACTGGAAATTGGCTGACGCTGCCTGCGTCCTGAAGATGAACATTGCAGATTATGATTACGACGATGAGGAGAGTGACACTATAATTGATGATAGTTGCTTAATGACACCCCCGGCGTCCTGAAGATGAATATTGCAGATTATGATCACGAAGACGATGAAAATAATACTATAATTGATGGCACTTGAGCAGACAAGAAGAGTTTACAAAGGCATTTTTTTTTTGTCCTAACACAGCTGACTCAGGCCTCTCGAGTCACGTGCTATGGAATGCCATCTCTTTTTCTTGATCTCTTCCCAGTTTCCTCGGGTTTTTGGGTTGTCAAGTTTAATCTTGAAATTCAGAACAATGGCTGTTCTCAAGAACTGAAGTAAGCGTGATGAACTTACAATGATACCTTACTTCAACTTTCTTCATGTACTATATCAATTTGAGTTTATTTGCCGTTCCTTTTCCGTTGCGTTTTATTGTACCGTCTCCATATTATTTCTCATGCGTGGCTTTGTTACCTACACCTGTTTCTTTTTCTGTTTGCCATATTTTGACTTTGTTTCAAGCCTGGCATAATAAATAATTGTTTTAGTATAGATTTTAAGGAGTTGAACTAGTTTTACATAAGCTAGCGATAGATCTGGTGAAAAATACAACTACTGTCATAGAAAGAAACATTGCTAGCCTATTTTCCCCACTAGTCTAAGTCTATTATAATGTGAAGGGAGCCACAACTGTACCAACCTGAATTTATCAGCTCTGAAACTGTTAAAGTCAAGAATCGATGCAATTCATTTATACATGAAATGTTAATTCCCACTTTCTTGTTTTGGGGAGATGTGGCTGTCTTAAGTGAACTGAAATAATACGGAGTCATGGCAATAAAAGTTACATTAAAGTTGCTTGTGGCGTTTTGGTTGTAATGAATTTATTTCTTTTCTATAGATTCGTCATATACATAATTGATATAAATTCAGCTGTTTTGAAGTCGAGAAGATAATTATTGTCATCGGTGATCTAATAATGTAAATTTCATACCAATTGAAGTCACAGAAATTTATTAACCTAAGTCCGTGTTCATTATTACTCGGTGTACAGTATGACAGTACAAGTACAGGACTGAAAATACCGGTCGTGTGAATTTTCATTATCACCTTCTAGTGGATTTTTTTTTTCCATTGCAATGTTGTTGTTTTTTTCACAGATTGCATAAATAATATATTTTTTCACTCGGAGGGTTAACGTGCACACTGGAACACGTTTAATTCAAAAAGATAATACAGTAATCATCTATGCCTAGTTAAGTAGTGACGAGTGGCAAAATACATCGCATCATCTGACAATGATTTGGTATTTTTGTCTCTCTTTCTCTATCTCCCTCCCTCCCTCCAGAGCCCAGTTGCAATACATAGACCTTGCAGCCTCTTGTAGGTTAATCAATAGATATATTAGATATATCTTGCAGCCTCTTGAAGAGTTGTTCTATATCATTAGCCCTCACTGTGTAGAGTTGAGTGCTGCTCGGCTGCCGTTGTGAAGGTAAAATATCAACACCACAGCGTACATCATTAGCCCCCAATGTGTTCAGCTGCTTGATACTCGGCTGTCGTGGTCAGGGTAGGATATTTAGTATAAATTTACATATGCTGCAGCTTGAACAAGTGCATGTTAGCCTTTACTACGTGAGACTGGCTTCTGCTCGGCAGTCGTAGTCAATGCAATTGACCATAAGACTCCAATGTATATCAATTATACTGCAGCTACTCAACAAAACGTGAAAATATGGCCGTGACTAGTTCGGTTCACTCAAGGTGGTCAAGTTATGCATAGGCGATTTCAAAACCTGCGAGATCTATGAGTTCCTGAGTGGGTTATAAACCTAGCGGTTACAATGCACTTAACCCGCCCAAGCTTGTGCAAGAGGAATTGCTAAATTGTCCAGTTATTTTCAAACAAGAGAGCCACACAATTTTGATAAAACGCCTATAGAACATCTATTCTTCCCTCCGGATGGACGTCCTCTCTCTCTCTCTCTCTCCCTCTCTCTCTCTGTCTCTTGAGGCCTTTTCCCCCCACCTTCTTCTAATTTGTAGGAAAAGGATCGAGTGCAGCGTAAAGGACATCTCAAAAACCGAGAAACAGGTTTCAGACGTATGAGAGGGTTTCACTGCATTTGCTTCTCACAAACACTTACATTACCTAGCTGACCACAGCGCACTAACCACGGGAAAGCCTCCGCCCTGTTAACAGTACATGAAGATCTACGTAGGTTTTAGGAACAGGAACAGCCAATTGTTGATGCATTCAATGTTTTCTACTTTAGTTTATAGTACCTGAATAATCAGTGAGCCAAGTGTCATTAAAAAGCTTTGAAAATCCTAACATAATTTGTGTCCAGTCTGTGTACCTAAAATTGGATGTAAGGGTGGGGTAAGGTTGAGGGAGGGGTTGATGAAAGAAATTTTGGGTCTCACAATTGATGTTTGTGAGTGCTTTAAAAAGGTTGAGAAACACTGATGTAGACAGAAGAATTTTGTGCGAACCTGTAGAATCTAGCTTAGAATTCACTCAGACATGGAAATCTCAGAATTCACACTGACATCATAATTATTAGATCCAAAGTTTAGAGGAATATTTCCCCATTTTGATAAATTAATGTTCAAATCGGAAGAAATGGGAAACAATGCAGTGAAATAAATTCATATCAATGTCAACTATTAATTCTCTTCTTGCTCCCTGGGGATGGAAAATGTCCCCTGCAGCGCCTCTTCACAAGTTTTTAAGTGTGGATTTTTCACCATTATTTTCCAATACAGTGGCTGACCAAAGTGAAGAGATTCCCTTACCTTTTCGTCAATGGGCATGCACAAGACAAACTTATAACATAAGTCTTTTCTATTAATCTGACATTAAGAACTTTTACACAGAACTTTGTGCATTGGCGCACACACACACATTGGCCCTTCTGCCTGATTTGGCAATACACAAAGCAGTAAAATATACATGAACACTCCGATGAAACAAGACAGTTTTTATTATTGATGTTCCGGTAAACTACCACATTTCCATCACCATCAAACATACCACCGTAGTCTTTCTAAACTCATTGATTGTAACAGGCGCTCTGCCTTTTGAAATAATTGATGGCAACACCCGAGACGATAATTCTAAATTATTTGAAGTAAACAGGCCCTGAAATGTTTCTAAATTCTTTGATGGCAATAGGAGATTCTTGTCTCAACTGTCACCTCTTAATAACACTTCCAGTGATTATTTTCCTTCATCATTAACGCTGGCGTTTACAATCGTTGCTGCAGTCAAGTGCTTACGCACTGCGAAGGCCCTTCTGTCTGATTACAGGAGTGAAACTGACATTCGGCTTTATAGTGATGGTCACAGGCCCCTTAGTCCTTCTAAATTATTTAATAGTCACAGAAAATTGTTGTCTCAGCTGCCACCTCTTTACCATTTTCAGACTCCTCTGTCAGTTCTGCTTCATTCATAACGTTGATGTTTACAATTGTTACTGTAGTCGTGCATACACACTGAGAAGGTTTATCTGTTCCGTTATGGAAATAAAGTTGGCCTTTACAATCGATTCTACAGTTAAAAGCCAACAAACTGAGAAAGTCTATCAGTTCTCAAATATGATGTAACAGGCGCTGCAGTCTCTCTAAATTACATACTTGACGGTAACTGGCACTGCAGTCTTTCTGGGTTCTTTGGTAGCAATAGAAAATTTTCGTCACAACTGCCACCTCTTTAAATCTTCCAGGCCCCTGTGTCTATCTCTTTCATCTGTAATGCTGACGCTTACAACCATTGCTGCGGTCACAGTACTGACATGCTGGAAATGTTTACCTATTCTGTTCTGCCAATAAAGCCAGCGTTTACAATCATTACTATTGTCAAGTGGTCACGCATTGATAAAGTCTATCTCTTCTATTGAAGATACAAAGCCCATCTTTATAATCGTTACTGCAGGAGGCTGGCGTTTCATTTAGGTTCAAACAAATAAACGAAACAGTGGTCCAGTCACTGCCAAGAAAAGAATCAGTGACCACATAAGATAAAACCTGGACAATCTCCAGCACTTACCATTATTGATCTCATGGTCGAAGACAGAAAAGCATTTGGACTCAGAAAATCTGTGAAATTCTTCTTCGTCCTGTTCATATAAGACATCTTGAAGACACTCTAGGAGACAGGGTTCACCTTGTCTTTGCACTGTAGCAGTTTCATACGTTTCTGAACAGAGGCATAACGTGGTGGTTGTATTGTCTGCGATTTTAGAAGTATCAGGGTCCACCACCCACTTTGGGTAACGATCATACAGATTGGAACTTCTCAACTGTTCATAAGATTTTTTTGTTGTAGGAACTGTTGGGTGTGTTTTCTGTGTTTTCAGATAAGATTTCAGTGCTCTGGCCATCAGTAGGAGTTGTTTTACGTGTTTGTGAAACTTAAGTTCATGTCCGGTAACGAAATCAAGATCATAATATTCATAAACTAGGAAATCAGTGATATACAAAGTCAGGTTCATTCTGAAATTATAGCGAATCAAAGGAGTGAACTTGACATTTTCTAAGTCATATGACAGATGAGTTTCCAAGAAGCAGTAAATAAATTCTGACAAAGCATTGTCCCCCTTATTTACTGAAGGTCCATCGACGTCTTGTATTTGATCACCCACTGACAAATCTTCATAGTCAAACTCCTGTGTGTTTCGTAACAGAATATTCCCGCCATCTGAAATGGCGATTCGCTTTAACATTTTGCGTTTGCAATTTCCATCAGGTCGCCAGACGAAGCCATTGTTACAGTACATTACTTGACAGTTAAAATGTTCACTGAACATTTCATTACTTTGATGGTTCTGTGACATGTGACACTTGGCACGGTCCCATGGCAACTGTTGACGGATCTCCTTCGATACCATCAATTGTATATGAAATCCTTGCCCCCAAAAGAGCACGAAGATATAAAAGTTGTGTTTCGTTGGTTCATACATCCACCTGTTCATGTTAACGTTCTTTATATCTGTCCCGTCTTCTCCATTACACAAGGCGCAGTATCTGTTGTTGTATATAATATCATTAGAACTATTACGAGTTGCCATCGACACATAAGAAATGAAGGCCTCGCATTTACCTTTTAGAGAGGGATTTTGTAACACTGCCTGGTCTGGGCACGTGCCAATGCTTACTGGGATACAAAATCTGAGATGTTTACCCTTGTAAAAGGGTGATTCGTAGATCACTTTATCTTTATTTATCATCGTCTGCAATATCATATTTGCTTGTAACGTCTCCGGTTTGCCTGTAAGTTCGATTGTCCACCATGCAGCTCGGGATTCTGGTTTTGCATTGCAAGAGAAGATTTGCCAGTTTTTGTAGACCAGGCCAGTGGTGTGGTCACTCACAATTGTGTTTTCTAGAAAATAGATTACTGGATAAAGTTCTTGCACATCGTTTCTGTTATCATCAGTCTCATTGGCCCAAATTCTTGTTGGCTGACCGTTGGTCAGGTCTGTATTCATTGGTTTGGTGACAGCAAAGTCTGTGATCCGTTGGTCATCACCGTCCGTCCACCTTTGAGAAATGCTTGTGCTGGATCTGGGCTTTTCTGGACAGCTTGAAATGACTGATACATGCTCCATGACACATTCAACTTCCAATTCACCCAATTTTCCGTAAAGAATATCCCCTTCTTCTAGAACGTCGGGGCATTCAGTTATCATATCTTCACAACAAATTTTATAGGTTGCACATTGGAGATCACAGGAACAGGGCAGGCGGTAACACTGACCACATTTACCACGACAAGATGCCTCATTGTTTATCGGCTGTTCTGAATTTTGAGTACAACGTGAATACTCTGGCTTTTGGGTTTGTATGTTTCTTTCAGTCACAGAAGTCTCACTCTCTTCGGACGTTAAACCTTCGGTTTGCTGCCTGTCCGTTGATACCGATGACTCATGTTCGTATTCTGTAGACTGCGTGACCGGATTGAGACTATGTGAGTGACCAAGATTTCTTTTAGGAATCATCATTTCAGGTGTGGCAGATGACCTTTTCCTGACAGACCCTGAAGTCTGTGTACCAGAAGTGAGGACTTGAATGTTTGCCTCATGTATACCATCATTGGCCGTGTCCCTGGTGGACGGGCTGATCAGACTGAGAACCGGTAAGGTACTGAGTTCGCCACTGTCAGATACCAAGGCGTTTGTCGTATGTGGTTTGTTTGAGAATTTGGGGTGAAGGATTTCTGTGCTGCATTTGATGTAGATACTCGCAGAAAGTAAGACAAGACAGCAGAATCTATGAAAGACTGCCATTCTGGGATGAGAATACTAGCTTTCCTAAAAAAAAAAAAGAAAAGAAAAGAATCAGAGTAGAATGATATAAAATACAAGTTTAAACAGTTGTCCATTCCTGATAATGGAGTAATAGTGATTTTTGTGGTTTTAGTTCTGGCCACCTGTCATTGCTAAAGACGAGATTTATATTCTCACAAAGTGTCTTAACAATATTTTTAATAGTTTTGAAATATCGATATGCCACTTTGTGAAAATGTTGATCTCATCATTCGCACTGATAAGGTAAGCACGAAACCCAGAGCCGCGAACATCTTCGATACGCTAGTATATGAGATGGACGACGAACTGCACGGCACAGAGTTGTAATTGGCAAACTTACCACTTTAAGTTTCCACTCAGATTTGATTCACGTTCTCTCCAGGAAGAAAGCTTTATTTTAACAAGACTGTTCTCTTAAAAGGACAAAAAACTGAGGCGAAAAGCAAACGGCAGTAAAACATATGATGTTTTTTTTCAACTGGCAGACAGAAATTATAATTGGCTCCGGGGCAAAGCAATAAATTTTTGTTTGGCCATCTTACCTTGTCCATAAATTTACATGGATGTCTGTGTACATCTTAAGATCAGATTACAAGCAAGAAATATTCGTGCCTGTCAACTTCCGTCGGTTGAACCTTTCATATCGATCGTTTTTACAATGATTAAAAACACAGTCGGTCACTTGTACTTAGAAAAACCCTCCTTAATTACTTGTTCATAGCATTTTTTTAAAATTGGAATACCAGTAAGTCATAAGCACTTTAGGAAAACAGACTCAATCATCATTGCATTTACAATCCCTCGCGCGTGACATGTATTAATCTTGGAGACCTTGCGTAAATCTTACGACCAAATCTAATGTTTTGCATACTCCAAATTAAACTTTACTCAAAAGGGGGTGGGGGAGGGGCGGGGATGGGAGGGCGTCCTGGAGGTGATTTTGTAAACACTTCAGTGTACACCATGTCAATCATTACATTTGATTCAGCATGTTCAAATTAAGGGTAAATAGTAAAAGAAATTGACTTTTTTTATGTGGTTGTCATGGGCACGACGGCCATATTGAATTTCCCAGCTCAAATTTTGCTATCTTCTCCCTAAAGAATTATCCGATTTATTTGAAATTTGCTATAAAAGATTCCGACGCAGCTGCACTTGCATGAAGTAGGGAACTTTTTTTTAACATTCTAGATTATTTTAAAAGCTATGACATTTTGTCAATTGGTTTTTGTCCCAGTATTTGCCTCTAAATAGCTCATTTCAAGAAAAGTAAGAAACATTTTCCAAATATCTCTCTATTTGTTTTAATGTATACCTATATACACGATGTGTGCCAACGCGTTGTTCCATTGGTTTGGTTCATAAGTAAGAAAAGAGGTAGAAATTATGTGATGAAAAATCAAGTTTTGAGAAATATGCGCCTGAAAGTTGTAATAGCTGAAAATTGAGTGAACATTAGGGAACACTTCAAAACATTCCAGTCTGGTAAGCAAGATCACCTTCCCAGCTTCTTTCTGCAGTCGCTCTTTCCCTTGGGCTGGATGGCACTGTATTTCTCCCTTCTTTTCCTTCTTATGTGCCTTCAGTTGATGCAGTCTTGCTTACTTCTTTTCTACATCAGCACCATTATTATATTTTATGGTGGCATCTCCACAAGCTTATTGGGGGCTTCCCAGTCACCGTCACTAACCATTTTTATATCTAAAGTTGTATATTTCGACTGATTTCGCTTATAAGTGAGTCCTTTAGATGGATTTTAACAAAATAGTAAATGCGCACACAGATGCCAGATTAAAGTTGTGTAACTCATACGATACTTCTTCCAAGTAGGGTAATATAATTAGTTTTTCACTTATTTATGTGTTTCACCTATCTCTGTGATCTCAATTTATTCTCATTTTGTTGATCTAGGTTTCAGTGGACTAGCAAATTGTCTTTTCTTCTTCGGCATGATTGAGTTAGTCAAAATCCATAGGCAAATAGTGCGTTGTTTAGCATACAAAGTAAGCAAAACACAGCTGATTGTTGACAAACTTTCCCATCCAGCATAGCCCAAAAAAAACAAACAAACCGGGATGCAGCAAGGTCACGGGTACAGGACATGCAATTGCGAACAAGCTGAGTGTGCTCGAATTACTACTGTACCGACCTAAGTACCTCGCTTGGTCAACTGTTCAAGCGTGGGGGTGGGGGTGGGGGTAGACAGTTTAGCATGCTGTAACACAGTCTTGGTAGAATCAAACCTACTGGTGTTTTCTATGAAGTATAAAGGAGGGCAGAAGCAACTACGAATATCAGCGTTTCGTATATCGGATTGAGAGGTTGTAATTTGCTGGCAAAAAAAAAAAGTGTATTGCCAAAGCATTGCACTCATTATTTACAGAAGATCTACCGACGTCTTGTAGTGATCGACTACAGGCAAATCTTCACAGTGCAAGTACTGCGTGTTTCGTAACAGAATATCACCACCATCTGAAATGGCGATTCTTTTTCACACTTTAATTTTGCAGCTTCCATCAAGTCGCATGACGAAGCCATTCTTACACTTTAGTTTACAATTAAACCTCTCAGTGAACGTTTTGTTCTGGGACATGTGACAATCTGCGTGCTTCCATGGCACCCGTCGACCCATTTCGCCCGAATATCTTTATTGTATCATGAAATTTTGTTGACTAAAGTAGACGACTACAGCAAAGTTGTGTTCATTTGGCATATACACCCACCTATCAACGTTCTTTATATTTGTCTGTTTTTCTCTGCTACACAAAGCGCAGTATCTGTTGTTGTATATAATAGCATTAGAACTATTAAGAGTTGCAATCAAGACATAAGGAATGAAGGCCTCCCATTTACCTTTCGGAGAGGGATTTTGTAACACTGCCTGGTCTGGGCACCTATCAATGCTCACTGGGATACAAAATCTGAGATGTTTATACCCCTGATATTAGGGTGATTTGTAGATCACTTTATCTGATTTTCATTATCTTCTGCGGTGTCAGATTCTTTTTGCTTGTAACGTCTCCGGTTTGCCTGTAAGTTTAGTTGTCCATCATTCAGGTCGAGATTCTGGTTTTGCATGGCAATAGAAGATTTGCCAGTTTTTGTAGACCAGGCCAGTGGTCTCGTCACTTACAATTGTGTTTTCTAGAAACCTTTTTGATGGATAAACTTCTTGCACATCTTCTCTGTTGTCATCAGGCTCACTGGTCCCAGTTCGTGTTGACTGACCGTGGGACAGTTCAACATTAATTGATTTGGTGACAGCAAAATCTGTCATCCGTTGGTCATCACCGTCCGTCCAACTTTGAGAAATGCTTGTGCTGGATCTGGGCATTTCTGGACAGCTTGAAATGACTGATACATGCTCCTTGACACATTCAACTTCCATATCACCCAATTTCTTGTAAAGGATATCCCCTTCTTCTAGAACGTCGGGGCATTCAGTTATCATATCTTCACAACAAATTTTATAGGCTGCACATTGGAGATCACAGGAACAGGGCAGGCGGTAACGCTGACCACATTAACCATGACAAGATGCCTCATTGTTTATCTCCTGTTCTAAATTTCGAGCACAACGTGAATATTCTGGCTTTTGGGTTTGTATGTTTCTTTCAGACACAGAAATCTCACTATCTTCGGACTTTAAACCTTCATTTTACTGTCTGTCCGTTGATACCGATGACTCATGTTCGTTTTCTGTAGACTGCGTGATCGGATTGAGACTGTGCGAGTGGCCAAGATTTCTTATGGGAATCATCATTTCAAGTGTGGCAGATAATAATAATAATAATAATAATGTATAGCATTTATATAGCGCATATCCATTTAAAATGCTCTATGCGCTTTACAGAAACAACATGTCAACCACAGAGCAGAATGGAGCTGCCTGCGAAGCGCTCAACACACTGCACTGCTTCTTTCTCTCTCCCTGTCTCGCTCACTCTCTCTCTCTATCTCAGAGCAAATTGTAACGCAGCCTGTTAGGCGCAGTTCACAACTCACAACAGTTCACACTCACAGCACTTCACAACTCACATCACTTCACAACACACAACTCAAATAATATTTGAATATTTATTAATAATAATATATATTTAATAATGAATAATAAATTTTTGTTGTTGCTGGTGGGGAGGGGGGGGGGGGGGATGATATGGATAAATTTTAATCTATTAATTTCAATTTTCAATTTTGCCCGGGCAGCGGCCTTTCGGCCTGCTCTTTACGATTTCCAACTGCCAAGGTATCTTTAACGTGCGCAACGTGCACACGGGCCCTCCGAATTTTTTCGTCCTTATCCGAGAAGACTAGGTACTCGATCCTACCCCCCAATAGGACCAGGGACTTGAAAATATGAGAAAAATCCAATTTCCAACATGCCTGCACTGCCCGGGTTTTGAACCCGGGACCCTTGACATGAGAGGCGAGCACCTTGCCTCTAGACCACCTTGTCAGATGACCTTTTCCTGACAGGCCCTGAATTCCGTGTACCAGGAGTGAGAACTTGACCCATGTTTACCATCATTGGCTATGTCCCTGGTAGACGGGTGATCGGATCGAGACCCGGCAAGGTAGATCTGATGAGTTCTCCTCTGTCAGACACCAGTGCGAGTGACTTCTGTGGTTTGTTTGAAAATTTAGGGTGAAGAATTTCTTTGCTGCAATTGATGTATATACTCGTAGAAAGTAGGACAAGACAGCAGAATCTATGAAAGACTACCATTATGGGCTGAGAATATTAGCTATTCTGAAAAAATAATATCCAGATCAGAATGATATAAAATACTTGCTTAAATATTATCCATCGCACATAATGATGTGTCGATCAATTTGTTAGTTTTTACTTCTGGCCATCTTATCATTACTCATGTTGAGGATCTATATTCTCACAAAGTGACTTAGCGATATCTTCAACAGTTTTGGAACTATCAGCAGAAAGGCTTTCGTCACAAGATTACCTATGCACAAAGAATCTCATTCACACTAAAACTTTGAAACATTCCTCGGTGAAATGGGAAACTTGTTGATACGCCATTACATGAGATGGACGACGACAGATTATAAACTACCATTTTCTTGTCACGTTTTGAAGTCGAGCTAGAAGAAATAATTATCAATCAAAATGAACTACTTAATTCGTACCCGGAATCACGAGAGGAGTATTTTATCAATTTGCCTATCTAAAATTCTCGATGTTTAACGGAAGCTGACTTCCAGAAACATTGATTGTTTGTCATGAAAATTTGCATACGTTTTACTTTAAACGTTTTCATTTGACATGTGATTTTATTAGCCTTGTTATAATAATATTTGTCATGAGGACGTTGTCTTTTTTTTTATGCTACATAACATTTTCTAACTTGCTTGACATAAAAATTTGACTGCTTTTTCTCTAAGAATTTTGTAGAATCATGGATATTTCAAAAGAGCAACGTGTGTGCATGAAATTTTGCCACAAACTCGGAAAAACTGCAACTTAGACTTTTGATATGCTGAAGACTGCTTTTGGGGCAGACGCAATGAGAAGGCCACGATACCTGAATAGTTTTCAAGCTTTAAGATCTGAAAGTTCATTTGATGATAAGCCCTCCTGGGGCCGTCCAGCTAAGGTTTAACTGATCAAAATGTGGAGAAAGTCATTGCAGTTATTTATGAAGTATGCAAAGCATTCGTAGAGTAGCTAGTGTCGTTGGCTTTCGTGCGGGTCTTGCCAGCTATCATTACGTCACACCGTGAAAAAGTAGATCTTACCATGCGTGTTGATAAGGTAAGGTTACAATCAGTACCGCCAACATCAGCGAGACGCTGATACCGTACATAAGAAGGGCAACGAACTGTACCACTGAGAATTGTTACTTGGCAAACTTACCATATGAGGTCTTCACTCGGATTTAATTCGCGGTCTCTGCAGCAAGAAGATTTTATTATGAGAAGACCGTTCTCTTAAAGGGAAAAACAAAAGAGAGTGCACAGCAATAAAACATGCCTTTTTTTCGGATTGGATGACAAATGAAAACAAACCAACAATTAGTTCTTGGCAAATAAAAACAAACCAACAATTAGTTCAGGTTGAAAGCAATAAATTTGATCGGTCCATCTTACCTTGGGCATAAAACCCGTATGGATTATCAGGTGCATGTTAAGATCAGATTACAAGCAAGACACATTCATGCAACTCCACCCCTGTAAATTGAGCTTTTCATAGTGAAAGTCATTACAATGATAAAACCCTGCACTAGGACAAACCCTACTCAGTTACTTGCTCGTAGCATCTTTTCATTTGAAAGTCTGGGGTTAGAACCACAAAATTCAGTAAATCAAAAACAATTTAAGAAAACCAACCGAAACATTGTATTTACAACCCTTCGTTAATGACATGTGATATTCTGGTAGACCTTTCTTACCATTAACTCTTATGTGGTATTAGTTTGTTCAGAAATGGTTACTCTAATAATTTTACTTGGTTCTTACAGTGTTGATGTGTGATGTTATGGTTATGTAATCAGAAAAATGTGTTACTAAAAATAAAATTTTCACAAAAAAATGGGACAACATGATGAACTCAATGACGAAAAAAAAAGTAAGAAATGTATCAGTAGAAATTGTATTGTTTCTTCAACGTGCATCCATTTCTCCATCATATATCCAAATTTCAGGCAATTACATATATTTCCAGCGAAATGACAGCAATTTAGATAAAATCACATTACGGCGTTCTAATTATTGCAAAAAGTGAAATTTACATCCCACTGATGATGAAATTAAAAACATCAGTAACTCAGTATTCACTATTCAGCATTAAAAAAAATGAAAAACAACATTTTCAAGCAATAATTACAGCAGTAAATAATTACAGAGGTATTATATGATGTCATAGTACATGTACATGTGTAAACAATAATGATGGAAGATGAATTCAAACTTTATGATATTCAAGTAAACAGTTTCTTTCTTCCTGAAGATAAAAGAAAGTATTACACACAGAAAAATAATGTCTACTTTTTCTTTAAATGCCAGTTAATTTGTAACATAATTACAGTATTTTCTCGCGGGAAATGGAACAATTTGTGGTATAGTAAAATGGGATGTCTGAACTTGAGCTATTGTTGCCAGGGGTACTTCAGCATAGCCGTCGAATTTGCCTAAATGTCTGATCAGTTCAATGATCAAATCAAGCTGGCTGAAGTTCTTTGGTTGTTTTAACTCTGTTAAATCTGAATTCTGGGTCTGCCAGCCCTGAAATAGAATATAATATATGAGATGACGCGAGCAATGTCAACAAAATGACAAAAACAAAGTTTTCCAATATTTTGTTTTCCTCAAAATGTGGGCCTTGGGGACTTTTATCATGTTCTAGTGGAATTTTTAATTCATTGCAATGCTTTTTTTAACAGGTTGCGTAAAATGTATATTTTTACACGAGTAGGGTTAATGTGCACACAAGGATATATTTAACTCAAAAAGATAATACTGTAATCATATGTGTTAAGTAGGGACGAGTGACAAAGTACATCTGATCATCTGACAATTATGTGATATTTTGTCTCTCTTTCTCTGTCTCCCTCCTTCCATAGCCCAATTCCATGTCAGTCTCTGTTTTCTTGTTACTGGCCATAAAAAATATCTGTTAATTGATAATTACACAGAGTGTGCTTCTCAGTCCTCATATTTTATGATGTACACCTTTGCAAAACAGTTCGTTTACACAATGAACAAAATCTGAAATACTTATCTGAAGCTGATTTCTTAAATGTTTTCTTTACATGAATGGTGAGCCTGACAAAAGTTAACCATCTAAATGATTACAAAAACGTATAACACATACACGCTACCATTTGAAATTGGCGTTGACAGGGAAGTGTGGTGGCGTGTATGTGTTATAAGTTTGTCTTGGACATGGCCACTGACGAAAATGTAAGGGAATCTGTTCACTTTGGTCAGCCATTGAATTGGAAAATAATGGTGAAAAATCCACTCTTTGAAACTTGTGAAGAGGCGCTGCAGGGGACATTTTCCATCCTATGGGAGCAAGAAGAGAAATAATTGATCAGTTAACATCGAGATGAATTCATTTCACTGCATTGTTTCCCATTTCTTCCAGTTTGAACTGGGGAAATATGGCTCTTAAACTTTCGATCTAATAATTATGATGTCAGTGTGAATTCTAATATTTCCATGTCTGAGTGAATTCTAAGCTACATTCTACAGGTTCGCACACATTTCTTCTGTTTACATCAGTGTTTCTCAACCCTTTTCAGGCAATCGCCCCCGTGAGCCCCAGATTTTCTTTCATCACCCCTCCCCCAACTTTACCCCACCCTTACATCCAATTAAAGGTACACAGACTGGGGACAAATTATGTTAGGATTTTCAAAGATTTTTAATGACACTTGGCTCACTGATTATTCAGGTACTATAAAGAAAAGTAGAATATATTAAATGCATCAACAATTGGCTGTTCCTGTTCCTAAAACCTACGTAGATCTACATGTACAGTTAACAGGGCGGAGGCTTTCCCGTGGTTAGTGCGCTGTGGTCAGCTAGGTAATGTAGGTGTTTGTGAGAAGCAAAAGCAGTGAAACCCTCTCATACGTCTGAAACCTGTTTCTCGGTTTTTGAGATGCCCTTTACGCTGCATTCGACCCTTTTCCTACAAAATAGAAAAACGTAGGGGAAAAGCCACAAGAGAGAGAGAGAGAGAGAGAGAGAGAGAGACGGGGAACGTCCTTCCAGAGGGAAGAATAGATGTTCTGGTGTTCTATCTAGAAAACTGTGTGGCGCTCTTGTTTGAAAATAACTGGAAAAGTTAGAAAATTCTTCTTGCATATGCTTGGGCGTTGTCAACAAGTGGATTTAGCACTTTGGCAAAGGGATATAGTTCGACTGCATTTGAGAGGGGCTAAACCACATTCGCAAACATACACAAGCCAAATATTAATTCAACGAAAGTATTAACAGTATGGGTCACGCCTGCAGGGCCACAACCATTTATTTAAGGATTAAAAAAATATAAAAACAATTTATGAGTTTATGGAATACAGAGCCACTGCAAATCAATAATATGGAATGCATCTAAATCTAACTGTTTACATAGAAAAACCCCCGCTGCTATTGCTAACTCCTCTTTAAGTGGGTAACTGTTGTAAGTTCAGTTCATCAATAAGTTATAATTATGTCTCACTGTCCAAGGACCTTAACTCTATGTTACTGTTGGCAATACAATCTCAATATGAAGTAGATATCTAGATCTAAAGGTCCTGGCACTTAACTAGCTTCAAAAAGACACTGCAATTCTTACAATTACTAAACTCTCCAAATAAATATATACAATTAAATTTCAGTCACACAAATTGTGAGTGTGCATGGGAAAACCCGGCATAAGTCGGCAACATGACATTTTGAGTTCTGTACACATAACAAAAGACAAGACATCTATATATATAATCTATATATATAATTGGGTAAAATTGGACGGTTGTACTCTATAACTGAAAAAACTACTGAACGTAGAGCCATGAAAAAATTACTGAAAGTAGTTTAAAGACTGAGCAAGGTTTGTATCAATTCATTTTAATGATGCAGCAACCTTAAAAATTTAGAAAAATAGAAACCAAATGGGCCGTTCGAGGTTTTCCGATTCGTCATTTTTACAGCTCAGACAGGGCCGAGTGTAGTAAGATATTTTGGTAACTCGAAACTTTGGTCACCTAAGGCTCAGGAACCGCATCACACTCAGGCTTCAAACTTTGCACAACAGCATTATTATCAATGCGAAATCAACATGGGCTGTATTAGAAATTATGAAATGTTCAGGCTTCTACGTTTCATTTCTCATTTTTTCGGCATCATTTAGATCTATTTCGAGTCATGATTTGCCATTTTAAGGTTTCGTTAATATCACTTCCTGCGATGTGTTCACTATCAAACACACTAACCCGTGCGCAAATCATGCTATTGTACGGGGCGCGCAGGGTGTCAACTCACAAAGGCAGAGCAGTAAGACTTAATTAAAAACAAACAAACAAAAATAAAATAAACAAATAGGAACAGGCAAGATGAAGCAGGTCCATAATAATCACCCAGAACTGAAACTAATATATATTCAAACCGATTTATCCCGGGCAGGGCCGGGGACCTCAGCTAGTTTTTGATAAATTGAAGTCAGTGACCCCCCTAAAACAAGATTTTGAGAAAACGGCATTTAATCCTATAAATGGCAATAGCTAATTGACCAAGTAATATTGGAGTGATTGCTGTTAGGAGACCGTAGTCTAATAACTAAGCAGTTATAGAGATCATAGTGAGTAGTGTTCACTGCTCATCTACAGTTTACCCTGTAACATGCCACGGTCCCCTAGCAACAGCCAAGTCGGAAGTTTTTTGATCTTGTTAGGAGACCGTAGTCTAATTACAAAGCCGTTATAGAGATCATAGTGAGTAGTGTTCACTGCTCGACTACAGTTTACCCTGTAACACACCACGGTCCCCTAAACAACAGCCAAGTTGGAAGTTTGTGTCGGACCCATATTATATTTTCACTTCAAAGCCGTTTTTCTCAATATCAGTTCTGTCGACTTATGCCGAGTTTTCCCATGCACACTCACAATTTCACTGCAAACGTTCTATTATGGAAATTAATTCTTCCCAGGTGGCAGCTCTTGAAAGCACAGGTCCTGTGACTCAGGTAGAACTCCTGGTGGACACATCTAGATCAAGTTGGTAATCACCCTCAACTAAGACACGTACCATTGTTCACGGTCAGGTAGTGACCGAGAAAATCCAATACTGGCATGAACAATTTGTACTGGGACATGAGATCTCTTTCTCTGACTTAGCTCCTTCGTCGGGTACAGTTTAAGGCATTAGTTGTCTACGGACTTTTCTGCTCTAGTGGAAAAGATCTAAAAGCACTGAAACATCTCACCAGCGGATCGCAGCTCTCTCTCGTGTATGGCTGAATATTCCCCAACCGACAAGTTCTTTTATATGGGGTCATTGCCCCTGCTAAATTCCTACGCTGCCTCGTTACTCACTGACCTGATTGGTCAGTTTACTTGACCCATACAAAGCGGGAACCAAGTCTAAGGACTTGGCCAGAAATAGCTTTTGAATAAAATTAAATCTGCCAATTTCATTGGTCAGATACTGCAGACTGCTGCTCTAACCCCTACTGTTTCAGACGGGGTCAACTTGCTAGTCATGACGCGTCTATCAGCAACAATAACAACACCCTTCCTCACCCTCTCTAGTTTAGTCACTTGCTGCACAACTGTTTCGTAGTAATAATATTAGCTCTCCCCCACCTTACAGTTCCCTTTCCAAAACTGGTTTACGAGGTCAGCCGAGTACGCGACGTCTTGCTTGAAACAAACAACGTGCTTGACCTAGCGTTAGATTTTTAGGCCTATCCTAATTCACGACAGGCGTCATAGGTACATTGTAACCTCTAGGTTCATAACCTAGGAACTCAGGAACTCATAGATCTCGCAGGTTTTGAAATCGCCTATGCATAACTTTACCACCTTAAGTGAACCGAACTAGTCAGCCCATCTTCCCAACTCCACCTTGACGGAGAAAGATGACAGGATAATTACAGCTGCCCTTAGATTGGTCTTGTGGCCGTTACAGTTTACTACAACAAACTTGGCAAACATTTGTTTTCATGCAGGCAGCAACTTCTGTATTCTCTCTCCAGGCTGGTATACCGAATCCTGTTGGTACAAAAAAAAAAAAAATCCGCTCTGATTCAAATAGTTCCAACAAGAGTTGAAGTCAGTTAATCATTGACAAGCAGCGAACCTCACACAGGAGAAGCCGCTCAGTTTTCCTAGTTCTCAATAATGGTGGAAGGGGGGGGGGGCGACAAGGACAGGCACCGCTGTTTTTATGAAGTCTGAAGCTTTAATGCCACCCTATCATTAATGGGTGCTTTACATGTGACAACTGAAATTATGCTGGTCATCAGTATTGCGTGCTCTCTGAGAGCTGAGCTCTCTGCTGAGATCATTTAGATATTCTGGTAGTTTACTGAATGGTAAAGGAAATTGAACAGCATGTACTTGATATGATTTATTTTTCTAACAATGGGCATAAATGATATGCTTGACATTAAATAGAACAGAAATTATGGTCAAATTTGTGCAAAACTGTAACCCTTGGTTAGGAAAATATCGATTTGCTCCCTCATGTTTTCGCCCCCTTATCGCCCTCTTCCGTCGTTTTCGCCCTCCTGTCATCCCTTTTATCGTTTTCGCCCTCCTGTCATCCCTTTTATCGTTTTCGCCCTCCTGTCATCCCATTTATCGTTTTCGCCCTCCTGTCATCCCTTTTATCGTTTTCGCCCTCCTGTCATCCTTTTTATCGTTTTCGCCCTCCTGTCATCCCTTTTATCGTTTTCGCCCTCCTGTCATCCCTTTTATCGTTTTCGCCCTCCTGTCATCCCTTTTATCGTTTTCGCCCTCCTGAGACTCAAAATCGCCTCCAGTCCGAAAGAATTTTTAGATCTCTATACAAAGATATTCTTAGATTTCCATGTCAGCGTGAATTCATTATAGAGTTCCTAATGAATTCTTAGACCTACATGTACAATTAAACTCTTAGATTTCCATGTTCGAGTGATTTCTTCGATAGAATCTACAGGCCTGAAAGAATTTTTAGAGGCATAGGTATGAACAAATTCTTAGATTTCCATGTCTGAGTGAATTGTCCAATAGCATTTACAGGTCCGAAAGAATTTTTAGTTCTATACGTGCGAAAAAATCATTAGATTTATATGTCTGAGTGAATTCTTCGATGGAATCTACAGGTCTAAAACAATTCTTAGAAACATGTGTGCGAATAAATTTTTAGATTTCTATGTCCGAGTGAATGCTTCTGTAGGATATACAATCCCAAAAGAATTTTTGATCTACACGTACTAATAAATTCTTAGACTTCCGTGTCCGGATGAAGTCTTAATATTGGTCCGAAAGAATTCTAATTCTCACTAATCAATTTTGCTATTTGTTTGAACAGTAAATACCAGTTTTTGACTCACCTTTAACACTCACCTGTGGCAGTAGAGACACATTTATAAAATTCTTTCTCGCTTTATACCAAACAATTTTAGAGAATTTTAACAGTGTAATCAGTTTGATAACGGAAATGTTAAATCTATTTTGTGAAATTTGAATGGATGAAGCCTTGAATTACAAAAATAACTAAAACGATGTTATTGTGCAGATGCGCAGTAAAATCCCAACTCAAGTTCGAACTCCAGTTTGTCTTGATACTCATTTGTTGCTGGGGCGGGGTAGAAGAATTAATATATTATTTCATTCCACTGGAATATGGCAGTAATAAAATTTCAGCCTTTATTCTGATATCCCACCTTAAATAGGCTTGTCTTTTCTGAGTCTGTCGGTACATCGATCAGTCTACTTTGCTATTCTCTGAATGCCTTCCTTTCCCACTAGAGGTTAACTGTTGCCAAACTGCTTGAAGATCTTTGTTTGTCGAAGGTCTCAACCTGTGTCGCTAAAGATCTTTATTTCGAGGGCCTTAACCTAGGGTCGTTGGCCCCCAGTGCAGTTTTCTTCTGTCTCTAAACGTGTTTCTCCGTATTTTAAATAGA
Source organism: Onchidella celtica (assembly GCA_963931925.1). NCBI lineage: Eukaryota > Metazoa > Mollusca > Gastropoda > Systellommatophora > Onchidiidae > Onchidella > Onchidella celtica. Next base: position 36,837,346 of record OZ007575.1, on the reverse strand, counting down.
AGTTTTAATGTTTACAGTAGTTTTAAGTGTCAACTGTTTCTTTTTAATAACATTTGTGCGTGCCTGCGTGCTGGTGCCAGAGTAAACTATAGTTTTTCATAATGTGAAAAGAAACACAGCAAATTACCAGCATATCGCAAGTCAGGCCAAATACAGATCAATTAGATTTTACATATGTGAGTGTGCATGAGAAAACCCACAATAAGACGGCAGAGCTGATTTTGAGAAAAACGGCTTTGAAGTGAAAATAATATGGGTCCGACACAAACTTCCAACTTGGCTGTTGTTTAGGGGACCGTGGTGTGTTACAGGGTAAACTGTAGTCGAGCAGTGAACACTACTCACTATGATCTCTATAACGGCTTTGTAATTAGTCTACGGTCTCCTAACAAGATCCAAAAAATTCCGACTTGGCTGTTGCTAGGGGACCGTGGCATGTTACAGGGTAAACTGTAGACGAGCAGTGAACACTACTCACTATTATCTCTATAACGGCTTAGTTATTAGACTACGGTCTTATAACAGCAATCATTCCAATATTACTTGGTCAATTAGCTATTGCCACTTATAGGATTAAATGCCGTTTTCTCAAAATCTTGTTTTAGGGGGGTCACTGACTTCAATTTATCAGAAATGTCTTGTCTTTTATTATATGTACAGAACTCAAAATGTCATGTTGCCGACTTATTGTGGGTTTTCTCATGCACACTCACATATTATTACGTATTGGGTCCTGTGCATTAGATCTGGATCTGTCTGTTCCATTCTTGCGTGCGGGAGCTGTTTATATTGTTTACTCCATTCCTAGAGGGACTCGATTGAAGACTACAACTTGAGATCTTTGTAGTGCTTTTTGGGGGGGGGGGGGTGCATTTGAACTGCTCTGTTTCTTGTTTTCATTTTTCTTGTTTGGATGGAGTGGAAATGGGACTTCTTAAAAATGTGTATCTGTTTTATTTCCAGTGATAGGTCTGAGAAGGATACCGAGACGAATCAATTTGCCAATTTCCGTCCGTCGACTTGCGCGTATCATCCATGTCAACAATGCAACAATTCGCACCACACCCCTTCACAACTGAACGAAAAAGACTAGTAGCACAGAGCTCTGTGAGAAATACCCACCTTATTTATACGCGCCCAATTTGTGGACATAATACAGTGAAAGAAGGAATGGTCCGTCTCGGTATTCTGTGTTTCCGGTTTAAGAAATGAAATGGGCCAGATCTACGGTTACGAAGGAGCTGAATATTCTTGTTTGTTCGGCCAGAAGCGGAGTTGCAGCCTGTATTTGTTTCCCTGAAGAGTGACAACGTCCAAGAAACACGGACATGTCGTTTTCACAGAATATTTTTGGTGAATTTAGTGTTAATTTAAGAGCAGTTTATGAAAAGCTGCATACACACACACACACACATAGACACTGTATTAAAAAAAATGCGAGTATGTGCTTAAACCTTTCCATCTTATCTCGAAGGATTTTTTAACTAGCGCCACTCACACAGCTCGGATTGGCGTGAAATGTTACAGGTGCCTTCCTTTCGACCTGCAGAGCGTTCTTTTTATTGTAGATTTAAAGACTTGACAAAGTGGAGAAGTATTTTTTGTTGTTGTTGTTTACTTTGTTTTGTGCCGCTAAATTCATCCCACGGTCGCTTCTTCTCCATGAGCGCCTGTCCCATGACCTCGTCACTGGGAAGCGGCTGATTTGAATACAGGCAAGAAGGTCAATAGTATAATAAATTTCATAGTTTTTATTCTATGGTTTCACTGTCAAAACACCCAGACATTTGTTGCCTTTATTCGTGTTTCACTGGCTGGTAATTTGGGTCAGCCATCACACGTAGTGAGGTTTCATATACTCATGAATTAAATCAGGATAAGCAGACCAAAAATTACTTGTAAGATTTTTGTTGTTGTTGTTGTGTTTGCCATAGTCTGGAATTTTCAACAACAACAACAAAAAAAAACAAAAAAAAATAACCTTCAAATATTAAAGGACAAAATTGTTTTATAAGATTAATGAAATGAATCTAATTTTTGTTGCGCCTTTTCCTTCTCCTCGTCGGAATGATTTCTTTTCTCTTAATTTCCAGTAGCATAACTATGCCAAGTCCCTGGAACCCTGTGTAAAATTATCTTTTTTTTTCTGTCTTTATTTTACAGGCACAACCGAGCATAAGCTTGTGCCTTCACTTATTTCTCTCTCTCTCTCTCTCTCTCTGATAGAAATTTTCCCATACTGTCAATGACCGCGTGATAAAATACTGTAAGTCGACTTTTCCTTTTCATTTGAGACATTTGCAAGGACGCAGGTCTAAGCAGACCTTAGGTTGTGTTATAATTTGGGGCTTAAATTCTTGAATATAAGGCTTAAACAATGTCTTTAAAAAGATTGTAACTAGTAAGTCTTTTCCTCCGAAATTTGTAAGGACTGAAGAGTGATAGTTTAACGCGCAGGCCTCGGCATAATTAAAGATATTAGAAACAATAAGATGTTACAGCTAGTTCGTTTAGCTTGCACGCATTTCGGACCGTCACCTGGCGGCAAATGTGCCAAAGTAATGAAAAATGTAGTATTTTGCAAAGCCAAAATAGGGAAAATAATATTGAGTTTGGTCACTGCATAGCTGTCTCTGTAGGCCTTGAGTGGCGTCAATTATTTTGTAAGTTTAACTTCGATCGCTGTGGGAAAACTCTGGCTATGGTTTTTCTTCTTCTTTTTTTTTTAAATCGCAGTAGCACTGTGACATGTCAGCATCATGAATTTAGCATTACATCAAGCATTCTTTTTATGCTGTCCGCCCTGGGCCTCGCCCCAGCTCAGCGCGCAAATTGTGTGCACGATTTTTTTTAGGGACGGGAAGAAGGGAGTCTCTCATCTTATGGTTTCTAGTATCTTTGATATTTATACACTAAAGTCTCGATACAGATATCATGTGCGCTAAGGCTCTGAGCACTCTTTCCTACGTAGAAAAAAATGCACCAAATCAAACGCGTGTCAAATACAGTCTCCCATCCACTCCTCTCATTGAGAGGAGCAATGAGCTGATTGAACACACTAGAAGCTCTTTGGAGTGGAGCAAAAAAAAAGAAAACAAAAAATGCGGAATTTTAAACGTCATAGCAACAAATAACGGAGACCGTCTGAAACTTGCAAAAATAAGATATGTGGATACAAAAGAGAAAGGTACAGATTAGTTGATACTTTAGGACATCGAGTTTGTAATTATTATTTGAAAATGTCCTTCATGCTTGAAAAACTGCAGCTATTATTGTTTTTATTATTATTATATTATTATTTTGTTTTTGTTATAGGTCTTTTCAATTAATCTGATATTTCAAACTATTACACAGAACTTTGTGCATTGGCGCACACACACTCATTGGCCCTTCTGCTTGATTTGGCAATACACAAAACAGTAAAACATATATGAACACTCCGATGTAACAAACAAAGTTTTCATTATTGATGTTCCAGTAAACTACCACATTTCCATCACCATCAAACATACCTCCGTAGTCTTTCTAAACTCATTGATTGTAACAGGTGCCGCGTCTTTTGAAATAATTGATGGCAACATCGACTACGGTCATTCTAAAGTGTTTGAAGTAAACAGGCGCTGCAGTCTGTCCAAATTCTTTGATGGCAATAGGAGATTCTTGTCTCAACTGTCACCTCTTTAATAACACTTGCAGAACCGGTGATTATTTTCCTTCATCAGTAACGCTGGCGTTTGTGATCGTTGCTGCAGTCAAATGCTTACGCACTGCGAAGGCCCATCTGTCTTATTACACGAGTGAAACTGACATTCGTCTTAATAGTGATGGTCATATGCGCCTTAGTCCTTCTAAATTATTTAATAGCCACAGACTCCCTTGTCAGTTCTGCTTCGTTCATGACGCTGATGTTTACAATTGTTACTGTAGTCGTGCATACACACTGCGAAGGTTTATTTGTTCCCTTTTAGCAATAAAACTTGCATTTACAATCGATTCTATTGTTAAGTGCTTACTAACTGAGAAAGTCTATCAGTTCTCAAATATATGATGTAACAGGCGCTGCAGTCTCTCTAACTTACATACTTGACGGTAACTGGCACTGCAGTCTTTCTGGGTTCTTTGGTAGCAATAGAAAATTTTCGTCACAACTGCCACCTCTTCAACTCTTCTCGTTCGAGAATGAGATCCTTTGTTTCTCGGAGGCATCAGCGCAATGCTGTTGGCCCCCTATTCTTGATTGTAGTTCCTTCTTGATTTGATTGATGTTCCGCTCTGTTGTCTTTTGTCTTTTCTGGTCTGTTTTTCTATATTTTTAATTAATGGTAAGCGCCAAATCAAGGACAAGACAGTAAGTAGGAGCAGAAGCAGTTCTAGGACAGTGTCCCTTTCGGGAGTTTGATCACTTTATTGCCACTAGTTGACTGTTTTCCTCTAGAGCCCCGTTCGTCTGTAAGGCTGACGTTTATGACTATTGCTGCGGTCACAGTACTGACATGCTGGAAATTCTTACTTGTTTTGTTATGCCAATAAAGCCAGCGTCTACAATCATTACTATTGTCGTGGTTACACACTGATCAAGTTTAACTCTTCTATTCAAGCAATAAAGCCCAGGTTTATAATCATTTCTGAAGGAGGCTGGCGTTTCATTTAGGTTCAAACAAATAAAGGAACCAGTGGTCCAGTTAAGGAAAGAATCAGTGACCACACAAGATAAAACCTGGACAGTCTCCACCTCTTACCATTATTGATCTCATGGTCGAAGACAGAAAAGCATTTGGACTCAGAAAATCTGTGAAATTCTTCTTCCTCATGTTCATATAAGACATCTTGGAGACACTCTAGGAGACAGGGTTCACCTTGTCTTTGCACTGTAGCAGTTTCATACGTTTCTGAACAGAGGCATAACGTGGTGGTTGTATTGTCTGCGATTTTAGAAGTATCAGGGTCCACCACCCACTTTGGGTAACGATCATACAGATTGGAACTTCTCAACTGTTCATAAGATTTTTTTGATGTAGGAACTGTTGGGTGTGTTTTCTGTGTTTTCAGATAAGATTTCAGTGCTCTGGCCATCAGTAGGAGTTGTTTTACGTGTTTGTGAAACTTAAGTTCATGTCCGGTAACGAAATCAAGATCATAATATTCATAAACTAGGAAATCAGTGATATACAAAGTCAGGTTCATTCTGAAATTGTAGCGAATCAAAGGAGTGAACTTGATATTTTCCAAGTCGTAAGAGAGATGATTTTCCAAAAAGCAGTAAATAAATTCTGACAAGGCATTGTCCACCTTATCTATTGAAGATCCATCGACGTCTTGTAAATCTGATATGTCTTCATAGTCCAAGTCCTGTGTGTTTCGGAACAGAATATCCCCGCCATCTGAAATGGCGATTCGCTTTAACATTTTGCGTTTGCAATTTCCATCAGGTCGCCAGACGAAGCCTTTGTTACAACTCCATATTTCACAGTTCAAATGTTCGCCGAACATTTCATGAATTTGATGGTTCTGTGACATATGACACGTTGCTATGTCCCATGGCAACTGTTGACGCGCACGTACTTTCTCCGATAGTTCCAAAGACATCCTAAAATGTGGCCAGCTAAAAGGCAGATAGATATAAAAGTTGTGTTTCTTTGGTTTATACACCCACCTGTTCATGTTAACGTTCTGTATATCAGTCCCTTTTTCTCCATTACACAAGGCGCAGTATCTGTTGTTGTATATAATAATATCATTAGAACTATTCAGAGTTGTAATCGAAACATAAGAAATGAAGGTCTCGCATTTACTGTTCAGAGAGGGATTTTGTAACACTGCCTGGTCTGGGCACGTGCCAATGCTTACTGGGATACAAAATCTGAGATGTTTACCCTTGTAATAGGGTGAATCGTAGATCACTTTAACTTTATTTATCATCGTCTGCGGTATCATATTTGCTTGTAACGTCTCCGGTTTGCCTGTAATTTCAACATTCCACCATGCAGCTCGGGATTCTGGTTTTGCATTACAAGAGAAAATTTGCCAGTTTTTGTAGACCAGGCCAGTGGTTACGTCACTTACAATTGTGTTTTCTAGAAAATAGATTACTGGATAAACTTCTTGCACATCGTCTCTGTTATCATCAGGCTCATTGGCCCAAGTTCCTGTATTCATTGGTTTGGTGGCAGCAAAGTCTGTGATCCATTGGTCATCACCGTCCGTCCAACTTTGAGAAATGCTTGTGCTGGATCTGGGCTTTTCTGGACAGCTTGAAATGACTGATACATGCTCCTTGACACATTCAACTTCCATATCACCCAATTTTCCGTAAAGAATATCCACTCTTTCTAGAACGTCAGAGCATTCGGTTATCATATCTTCACAACACATTTTATAGGCTGCACACTGGAGATCACAGGAACAGGGCAGGCGGTAACACTGACCACATTTACCACGACAAGATGCCTCTTTGTTTATCGGCTGTTCTGAAATTTGAGTACAACGTGAATACTCTGGCTTTTGGGTTTGTATGTTTCTTTCAGTCACAGAAGTCTCACTCTCTTCGGACATTAAACATTCGGTTTGCTGCCTGTCCGTTGATACCGATGACTCATGTTCGTATTCTGTAGACTGCGTGACCGGAATGAGACTATGTGAGTGGCCAAGATTTCTTTTAGGAATCATCATTTCAGGTATGGCAGATGACCTTTTCCTGACAGACCCTGAAGTCTGTGTACCAGAAGTGAGAACTTGAATGTTTGTTTCATGTATACCATCATTGGCTGTGTCTCTGGTGGACGGGCTGATCAGACTGAGAACCGGTAAGGTACTGAGTTTTCCTCTGTCAGACACCAGTGCGTGTGACTTCTGTGGTTCGTTTGTGAATTTAGGGTGAAGGATTTCTTTGCTGCATTTGATGTAGATACTCGCAGAAAGTAGGACAAGACAGCAGAATCTATGAAAGACTGCCATTCTGGGATGAGAATACTAGCTTTTCTAAAAAAAAAAAAAGAAAAGAAAAGAATCAGAGTAGAATGATATAAAATACATGTACATGTTTATACAGTTGTCCATTCCTGATAATGGAGTAACAGTGAGTTTGGTAGTTTTTTGTTCTGGCAGCCTATTATTGCTAAAGACGAGATCTATATTCTCGCAAAGTGACCTAACAATATTTTTAAAAGTTTTGAAATATCGATATGCCACTTTGTGAAACTGTTGATCTCATCATTTGCACTGATAAGGTAACCACGAAACCCATAGCCGCGAACGTCTTCGATACGCTAGTATATGAGATGGGCGACGAACTGCACGGCTGAGAGTTGTAGTTGGTAAACTTACCACTTTAAGTTTCCACTCAGATTTGATTCACGTTCTCTACAGTTTTCTATACAGCAAGAAAGCTTTATTTTAACAAGACTGTTCTCTTAAAAGGAAAGAAACTGAGGCGAAAAGCAAACGGCAGTAAAACATATCATGTTTTTTCCAATTGGCAGACAGAAATTATAATTGGCCCCGGGGCAGAGCAATAAATTTTGTTTGGCCATCTTACCTTGTTCATAAATTCACATGGATGACTGGGTACATGTTATTATCGGATTACAAGCAAGACATATTCATGCATGTTAACCTCCGTCGGTTGAACTTTTCATGGCGGTCGTCTTTACAATGATTAAAAACCCTGTTCTTCTTTAAATTATCATCCCTCTCACATAATGGTGTGTGGATCAATTTGTCAGTTTTTACTTCTGGCCACCTTATCATTACTCATGATGAGAATCTATATTTTCACAAAGTGACTTAGCGATATCTTCAATAGCTTTGGAACTATCAGCAGAAACGCTTTCGTGACAAGATTACCTATACACAAGGAATCTCATTCACACTAAAACTTTGAAACATTCCTCGGTGAAATGGGAAACTTGTTTCTACGCCATTACATGAGATGGAGGACGACAGATTATAAACTACCATTTTCTTGTCACGTTTTGAAGTCGAGCTAGAAGAAATAATTATCAATCAAAATGAATTACTTAATTCGTACCCGGAATCATGAGAGGAGTATTTCATTAATTTGCCTATCTAAAATTCTCGATGTTTAACGGAAGCTGACTTCCAGAAACATTGATTGTTTGTCATGAAAATGTCTGTACCTCTTATTAGCCTTTTTATAATAATATTTGTCATTAAAATGTCTGTACCTCTTATTGGCCTTTTTATAATAATATTTGTCATGAGGACGTTGTCTTTTTTTTTATGCTACATAACATTTTCTAACTTGCTTGACATAAAAATTTGACTGCTTTTTCTCTAAGAATTTTGTAGAATCATGGATATTTCTAAAGAGCAACGTGTTATCATCAAATTTTGCCAAAAGCTCCGGATAACTGCAACTTAGACTTTTGATATGCTGCAGACTGCTTTGGATGCAGACGCAATGAGCAGGCCTAGATACTTTGAATGTTTTTCAAGATTTAAGAGGTGAAAATTCATTTGATGATAAGCCCCCCCTGGGGCTGTCCGCAAAAGTTTAACCGATCAAGATGTGGAGAAAGTCAGTGTAGTAGTTATTCATGAAATAAGCAAAGCATTCGTAGAGTAGCTAGTGTCGTTGAGTTTCGTGCGGGTCTTGTCAGCTATCGATACGTCACACCGAGAAAAAGTAGATCTCACCATGAGAGTTGATAAGCTAAGGTTACAATCAGTACATAATGGAGACGCTGGTACCGTACATGAGATGGATAACGAACTGTACCACTGAGAGTTGTTATTTGGCAAACTTACCACAGTAGGTCTTCACTCAGATTTAATCCACGGTCTCTGCAGCAGGAAGGCTTTATTATAAGAAGACCGTTGTCTTAAAGGCAAAACAAAAGAGAGTGCACAGCAATAAAACATGCCTTTTTTTCGGATTGGATGACAACTAAAAACAAACCAACAATTAGTTGTGACGGAAAGCAATAAATTTGATGGGTCCATCTTACCTTGGACATAAAACCCGTATGGATCACCGGGTGCGGATTAAGATCAGATTACATATTCATGCAACCCCACCTCCATCAATTGAGCTTTTCATGGCGAAAGTCATTACAATGATAAAACCCTGTACTAGGATAAACCCTACTCAATTACTTTCTCATAGCATCCAATCATTTGGAAGACTGAGGTTAGAACCACAAAATTCAGTAAATCATAAACCGTTTAAGAAAACGAACCCAGACCTTCTATTTACAATCCCTCGCTAATGACATGTGTTCTTGCAGAACTTTCTTACGACTAAGCCCGGTTTCTTCCATACACTAAAAAATACTTAATCTCACTGTAATTATTACAAATTGGACATTTTCTGTGTTGGTTCGGTAGCATGGACTGTCTGAACATTGTAGGAAATATATGTTTCATAGTAAATGTGACTCTATTTTCATTATGTTCAGTTTTTAAGATAAAGAGAAAGGTGGATATGAACACAAAGTGGTGAAAAAATAGGATGCTTCTGGTAATTGAATCTGATACCGTATTTCCAAGACCCAACGACCTTCCAATATCTGAACCATGATTGCCAAGACGACAAAACTAATCGCTGGATGCAGATAAACCTATGCTGACACAAACCACTCTTACCCACAGATCGTTATTTAGGGGTCGGCAACATCTTTGCCTCTTGGGGCCGGACGGTATACTAATACATGGTCGCTAAGACATAATATAAATATATGCCATATACGTAGGTTAAGTAAACTATCATTAATACTCCCTAAAGAGTCAATGCAAGGTTTGGTTTCATCCTTCATTTTTTCTCGTCTTGACTATTTTTGCAATAGAGCTATGCCAATCTCTCTTCTTAAAAACCTTCCAGCAGAACAAATGAGCAAACTTCAGAGAATTCAAAACAATGCTGCTCGATTAATACTTAAACAACGTAGAAGAGAACATGTTACACCTTTGCTTATTAGTCTTCATTGGCTCCCTGTAAAGGCAAGGATAGATTTTAAAATTGCAGTGTTATGCCACAAATGTCAGTACAACAATGCTCTGGATATGCACTATGTAAATGAACTTTATTATTATTATTATTATTATGTCAAACAATTGAGTGTGTGGAACAGGGGAATTATCCATTCAGATCCATCCAGTTACATCTTGCTTCAAATCAATGAATAACTCTTGCCAGAAGATCATTTGCGGACTATCCGTGTTTGATTTGGAACAAAACTGAACCTGGACCCAGTCTAACAAGAAGCCATGCTAGATCGATCAGTGTGACCGTGTGAAATAATCAAAATAAGGCAAAAACCCAGTCATAAACTATGCCATGTACACCTTTGCAATCCACGGAAGGGGCCGAAGGTAGACTCGTACCAGGCACGCGCTCTGCGCTTTTGTTAGATGCATTTGAAAAAAAAAAAGATGAATTCCTACCATTTAAATGTGCGAAAATCAAAAAGCCTGGGCCAGGGAGAAATCTCAGCAATGGAGACAGCACTGAACCATTTAATGTAGGGCTGGACATGGACTGATGAGCCGAGTATTATTTTCACTATGAAAGAAATCATTTACAATGACTGACGTGTGTTGATAAACATCACAAAACATTGTTCTTTTTATTATTATGATGCGTTATCTTGGTAATTCCAGACTTACTTGGCATTAACTTGTTCTCATTAGATCTAGAGCTTTTTCTCTAGAACTGATTTTTAGCTTTTTCAATATAAAAAAAAAATGTCTTTCGACCTGTCAACAGGAAGTCCGAGAAGAGTATTATTTTACTAGAGACTGAAGCATTCTTCCTAGCAGCTTCAACTGATACAGATGTAGATTTTTTAAAAGTAATTTTAAGTAATTGCATGAGACGGTTTTAAAACTATAAACTGCCGCAAATGACTTTTAATTCTAGTTTTAGTAAGAAGTACTACTGAGCTAGATCCAGTTTGCATACCCTACCCCAGCAAACATTCTTGTGTCAATCCGACGTATATTCGTAAAGGATTTTCATAAGATTGGCATGATGAATGTAGGAGATCGGCGACATCAGACCGTTATCGGTGTGATGTCGTAACCTGGAAATCCACGCGGAAACGATGTCATTACTACACATGTACAAATTTGATGTCAGTCCTATGGATCGAATTATTGGCTGGGACACTATCTGAAAAGAGAACCGAATAAAATGATACGTCAAATTTATTTTAGAGCAATAGATAACACTAACAAAATGATTGTTAGTTGTAAGTCTGTATAAAATTAAATTCCGCATATGTAGAAATATCTCACATTCTTTTAGATGATTGAAGAATTATACAACTCTGATTGTATTCACTGTATTATTTATGTAGTGAAAACAATATATTTTTTTTTCAGGTATAACTATGGAAATTGAGCAGCTGTGGCTACTCAAGGTGAAAATGTATCCTACCAGGAGCACAGTCATGGACATTCAGGAAAAGTGACAAGAATACCTGGAACTGACAAATGGAGAATAACCATTCCCTACATTTACAATATGTTGCTCATTTGTTTCTAATTATTAAACTGCTTCTATAACAAATAAGGACAATAATGCTCAACAATTTTTAAACAAAATAGTATAACATTCCAGTATTTTTGATTTAAAAACAAAATAAAAATTATTCGTGATCAAGGTAAAGACTTTCTATTTCTTGCCAGACAAGACTTTCTATTTCAATCATAAACATCCCCAAGCACAATATGAACAGCTGCTTTCCAAGGACTATCCCCACATCTCCTTTGCTGCTTCTTGCAAACCCATTTCAAATGGTTGGTGATGATACATACCCACAATTTCACCACACTGTGTTCCTTTTCTTGTTAGAGAGGATTTCTAGTGTATTCTGAATACCTGTTTGATTTGAAAATGAAAAGAAATGTACATAAATTACATTACAGTACATATGTATTTGGCATGTTTTTTACACAATGCAATAATAGCGATACCGTAATCATTATTTGGTTCCACCTCTCATCAGTAGTAACATTACTAATAAGAAATATGATATCAATACCATCATGACATGCTTATTTTTCAGCTTAGTTTATTCCCAGTATGTGAAAACATTGTGTTGGTTTCTTGATGTATGAAATTTTATAATCTATAAAACAACTTTTACTCTTATTGTGTAATAAATGTTATCGTGTTACTGGAGCCCCTGGCTTCTTCAAGAGCCCTCTGCAGTGCGCTGTTGTACCGCAGTGGCTGTCTGCCAACGGCATCAAAATATTTCATTTCAAGCTCCTTATGAATACCTGCTAATGTCTATACTATTTAGCTTTGTTCTGGATTTTAAAATTATCATTAATAATACTTTACCTTTGGCAACGTGCCATCCGTCAAACTAGTGTTTTATGTCAAGTCTGGTCTTCATGTACTTTTTGACACTGTTGCAGTGGTCTGTACATTGGTCTGGGACTTATTCTCCAATCTTGTTTTACTCACACCGCAGCCCCTCCAACTCCATGGCACATAAGTTTGACACCTCGGTGACCGTGAAAATATGTGAAAACATGAAGGATATAAAAAAAAATCAGCTCTAATGAGTGACAAATAAGTAAACTATGAGACTTCAGGTCAATGATCTACAGTGTAGGTAGGATTTTGCAACTTTATACTTCATGTTACATCTGATGGATCCTCACACGGCCGAACAGTGTAATATATTAGTGTCAGTAAATTACGTACAGAATGAGCACTGGATGGAACTGAAATTTTTCTTGTCTCCACTTGTAAATCCAGCCACCCTACAATCTATGAGAGCTATGCCAATCTGTCGCTTTGAAAAATCAGGAGTGTGCGTTTTTATTAATACCAGTCCAACTATCTCCATCACTGTTGTGGGAAATGAAAAAAAAAAAAGTAAACATGACAATTGTCGCGATGTGGGTTAGATGGGGATAATTCGACTGACACCCTTTCGAGGTCCGTCCCACAATCGACGAACACACAAAAAAAATACTTGCACTCTAAAAACTAAATAAATCAATTGCTTTGATTTTTTAGCAGAACTGTAGGGCAGTTTAATTACAGGAATTAATGTAACAAATATAATTATAAATATAAATATCAATTCAAAGGCAACTGAATCTAACTAATGAAACTACAGCTTTCTATAAAGACTAACTTATTCACTCTAACTACTTGCAGGTCATATGAGTTAGATGCCAAATAGAATCCGCGCACGTGGCGACGGATATAACAGTTTAAATTCTATTAATTCAATGAGACATGTTATGATATGGACATTTCCTCTAGACACGCCATGGAGAATGCTTGTACAACCATGCGTTGTCTGGCGGTAGCTCTGAAACTGTCTTCAAAAGTAAGTAGAACGGTTCACTTTCATCATTACAAATTAGTATGGACTCTCACCATGCGGCCCTCACTGGGAGTGAGAGCGCTGGATGTAAAAGCTGTGGGTTCATATCAAACCAAGTAGCTTAGGCTCTGGAGCTTTAAAACATCACGCTCCTCACAATATGGACTGCTCAACTGCGTCTCTATGTCTCTCATCTGGCTGAGGACTATCGCCGTCCACTTCGTAAATGGATTGTCTACATGTGGCCACTATCTAAGCTCTGCACGGGTTTAAATACTAAAGCTATGTCTCGACCTTCCGTCCAGATTCATACATTTGATTGGTGCAGTCGCTGGAGCTCAGCCTGCAATATTAATTTATGCTTGTCACGGCCTTGCGCCAAATCAAGATCACTTTTACCTAGACAATTTAAAATGCGAAACATTAACTACTAAAATCTTCAACCCTCGTGCTTTCTACTCTTATGCACGAATTTCCGAACGCCAACTAAGCGTCTAAATAAACTACCTTTACTCGCCCCTTATCTATGTTAATCAAAATCACGGGGTCGAGAACTGCTCTGTCATTCCTAGCTATACATTTATTCTGTCTCGCCCCTCCTTCTATCCATCTATCAGAAAAAAGGTGTTTCAAAACAAACTGTTCACGAGAACAGCTCAAGGACAAATTACGCTGGTTATAATCAACAAGATCGTAAAAATTAACTCACTGACGTCGTGACCTAGCACGGCATTTATGATCCTAATGTGATCATGACAACAATAGTCGCAAACAATAATGTTACAAGATTTACAAGGAAATATTATTATAATATATAAGGTATTTGCATCTCTGGTAGCAGTAATATCAATTTTTATTTTCTAGATCTTTGTTTTATTTTCATGTCTAGGTTTTTTAATAGTGGTAATCTTCCTTTCCATTACAACATCTAGGCCATAAATTGAAGTATCCACATTACCAACACATCAGGACTGGTACTAGTGTACTTAACAAAAAGTTTGATTGAGTCGAGTAAGGTGAAGCAAAAATGAGGAAGGTGAACGTTTTTTCAATAGAAAAATAGCAGAATTCTGAAATTAAATTGGACTCAACCATGACTGAAGTCTTGTCATGTGGCAGTGTGACAGGTGTTCATATATTTCAGGCCTGCCTGAGCTGTGTATGTAAGTTTGTACTGTAAGATTTCTAGTGGCTGAAAGAATGAAAATGTTATTTCCCCCAAATTTTCTTTCAGGCCAGTAAATTAACATTTAAAGGTACAACATGTCAGGGAATAGCAGAATTTAGGTATTTTTCACATGGCTAGATACCAGAGATAGAAAAATTGATGGTTGCAACTTGATCTAAAATAGGTGATCTATGCAGTGCCTCATGTGCTTTCTGAGAGAGGCTAAGATCTACAAATTAAATTGAAAACTTTTATACCTTTTTACAAAACTTTTTTCTGATACAAATGAAAAAAAACAACTTTTGAGAATTTCACCACTGTGATACAGTTATGAAACTAATTAATCCCACTGTGAAATTTAGAAGCCCTGAATATGAAACATCAGTAATAAAAAAAATAACAACAAAAAACGTGTGCCCAAACAAACCGTGAAGGGCGAAAGTAGCCGTTGTCGTGCCGATGTGCCGTGAAACCCAAACACAAAGTAGTAGGCCTATTACTAGTAGATCTATCACTCCAAATGTTAAAATGTTTCATGACATTTTCCCCTATAAGTAGAAGAGAGCTCCTCAGTCCTAATTTCATACTAAACAACAGATAAAACTGCCTAGTGGACACTAAATTACACTGCCCAACACTGTCTGGACTAACTCTTCCTACTACAATAATGCTAGCTTATGCATCAGCAATAATTGAGCTGAAACTGGAAAGCATTGACAATTAGATATCTAGAGAGTGAGGAAAGTTATTTGGGCCTACCACTTAAAACTACATATATGTAAAATATAAGGTAGCCTAGATCTAGCCTTTTATTATAAGTTTTACTAAACTATCACATCTAGTATCATGTCTCCAGTCTGATTTGACGAGTGACAAGCCTGTGTGTCCTGGACTCACTTCTTCTCTTCTTTCACAGATATGTCTCTTTTTCACAGTTAGAGGTTGAATTTCTATGTCTGTCTTCTGTTCTGTTTGATGACTGAATATGGGTGATATATATAGCATCTGGTCTGATTCAGTGCTGTTTGGTGTTTTAGCCGATACACTATTTAGCAGACAACAACAACTGGTCTGGCTCGTAGTAGAAATGCACCCTTCACAAAACCACGAATGGCGATCTACTGACCGTTGTTTTCGGCTGAAGTTTTGTTCCCATAGCTTTCTAGTTTTTTTTTTTTCATCTCTAGGAAAGTGGTGGAAGCTCACAAATTCACCTCCAGATGTATGATTTGTTGACCGGCAGCTGACAGCAACACACAACACCATTGCTAGGCATTTGTTTACAGGTGTACACGAGGTGACGTCCGAACGAGAAAAACTCGCTTTCGAGTGACGACATGTTGACGAGCCTATAAATAATTATCCCTCCATCCTATTCTACCAGAACCAATCGCCCATCGGTAAATGCTTTGAACGCTTTAGGATGAATGAAGGAACATGTTCATTATTGAAAGTGGCCAAAAGACTGACGACATTCCAACGTTCACATACCCTTTAAGTGATGAAATAGGCTAGACCTAAGTAAGAGCACAAAGGCATCGGTGCTGAATGTTGTCGGTTATTTAGCCAAAAGCGAAAGTGGAACCGCTTTCCGTTTCGCCGAAAAGGGACACCATTCACAAGGAAAAAGGATGTACCGTTTTGAAAAAAAAAAAATGCTTCGCTGAACTCGGTACTAGTTTGGCACAAATTTATAAAAATGTTAAAAAAATTCCGAGATGAGAGATGATCCACCAATCGTTCCATAGCATAATAAATTTCTTTCTTTTTTTCTGCCGTGTCACTATCAACACACCCAGTTTTGTACTATTCATAAAATTATTGCCTTTATTCGTGTTTCCTTCTGTCATAATTTGGGTTAGTCGTCATTCAATGACGTTCAGACCTTCATGAATTATATCACAATAAAGCGACCAAAATCTCTTTCCTTTTTTTTTTTAAAGTCTAAATCTGGAAGTTTCCAAGGACCTAAATTTCAAATGTTAAAGGGCAAAATAGTTTTGTAATAATAATAAGATAAATCCTTTCTTTGCCCCGGCATTTCCCCCTGTTCATCAGAAGTATCTCTTGCTTCGTTGTTGAGGTCTTTGTTTTCAGAGAATCTGCCCTTGGCATTTGCACGTCACTTTTATTTGATTTTTGAATTTTCTTGTTCTTGTTTTTGTTGTCATGTTTATGGTATGGATTTTTGTTTGTTTCTGTTGTTTTTGTTGTCATGTTTATGGTATGGATTTTTGTTTGTTTCTGTTGTTTTTGTTGTCATGTTTATGGTATGGATTTTTGTTTGTTTCTGTTGTTTTTGTTGTCATGTTTATGGTATGGATTTTTGTTTGTTTCTGTTGTTTTTGTTGTCATGTTTATGGTATGGATTTTTGTTTGTTTCTGTTGTTTTTGTTGTCATGTTTATGGTATGGATTTTTGTTTGTTTCTGTTGTTTTTGTTGTCATGTTTATGGTATGGATTTTTGTTTGTTTCTGTTGTTTTTGTTGTCATGTTTATGGTATGGATTTTTGTTTGTTTCTGTTGTTTTTGTTGTCATGTTTATGGTATGGATTTTTGTTTGTTTCTGTTGTTTTTGTTGTCATGTTTATGGTATGGATTTTTGTTTGTTTCTGTTGTTTTTGTTGTCATGTTTATGGTATGGATTTTTGTTTGTTTCTGTTGTTTTTGTTGTCATGTTTATGGTATGGATTTTTGTTTGTTTCTGTTGTTTTTGTTGTCATGTTTATGGTATGGATTTTTGTTTGTTTCTGTTGTTTTTGTTTTTTTTTTCCCCATGCAGCCGGCCGTGTCAGGCCTCTTCTTCTCGATTTCCAACTGCCAAGGTATCTTTAACTTGAACAGCGTGCACACGGGCCATCTGAGTTTTGCGTCCTTGTCCGAGAAGACTAGGTGCTTGATCCTACCTACCACAAAATCAGGGACATGAAATTCCCCTAAATTTTCAACATGCCAACACCTACCTGAAACCGAACCCGGTACGTTCGGGATGAGAGTTCAACACCTTGTCTACTGACCAACACATCCCTTTTCTGTTCTTTCCTTGCGTTTGGAATTTCCGCCAGGACTATTAGTATTAATCATTCTTCTTAATTTCCAATCTGTTTAAGTGTGGCAAGTCCTTGGGACCTTGTGTGAAATTATGTTTCTCTCAACAGTAAATTAACTGAGGCAGAGGACATTGCACGGCATAAGCCTATGCCCGTAAACCCTCTCTGTCTCTTCTTTCCTCCTCCCCGCCCCCCCCCCTTCTCTCTTTCTCCCCCTATCTCTATCTCTCTCTCTCTCTCTCTCAGACTCTGATAGAAAATTTCCCATAATATCAAGGTCCTAGTGATAAACTATTGTAAGTCGACTTAAAAAAAAAAAAAAAGAGAAATCTGGCAAGCGTGTAGCCTTTCACAGAGCGCAGGTTGCATTATGAACTGGGAATTAGATTCTGAAATCTAAAGGTTAAGTCTTAAAAGGATATATACATTCAGTTAATTAGTTTCTGGCTCCTCCTGCAAAATTTGTAAAAACCGAGGTAGGATAGTTTACCTCAGAAGAAAGACATTCATCCAGGCACCCAGCAATACCCGCATCAACATACTTAGCAATTCCATTGCACGCGGCTTACTGGACGAAGCCAATGACTGGAAAGTGGCAGCAGACTTGTGAGGATGGAGCGACTATCCCGCGCTGGTAATTGCTTCCCGTATGGTATGAGACCGGACATAGTACTCAGCTCGAAGGAAGCTCAAAAATACGTCCTAATCGAGCTACCGGTCCCGTATGAAATAAACATGGAGGAGCAGCACGAATATAAAGTGGCCAAAACTCAGGATCTCCTGAGGGATCTAAGGAATGCCTGAAATGAAGTCAAGTAAGTTCGCGGTGGAAGTAGGAGCAAGGAGATTTGTCGGTTCAACAATGTACTTTTATAATTATAAAGAAAGTCAGTCTAGGTGGCAGGAAAATTAGAAGTGCCCTTAAGAAAATAGCTACAACAGCGGAAAATGCTTCATGTGGGATTCGGCGTAAAAGAAATGAACACAAACTTCATGTAGCCTAAAATTATACCTACCGGGTATATAACAAGTGACAGTATTGGCAAAATAGATAAGACACATGCATAAAAAACAGAAACCAACGGCACCGGTCAAAGACAAAGAAAAGCCTGGCGACGAAATAATAAAAAAAAAAAATGTGGGTGGCGAACACCGACAGTCATGAACTCGGTGTGACCACGGGGGTTCTGAAAGATGTCAGGAAGTTAAAGGCCGACAGTCATGAACTCGGTGTGACCACGGGGGTTCTGAAAGATGTCAGGAAGTTAAAGGCCGACAGTCATGAACTCGGTGTGACCACGGGGGTTCTGAAAGATGTCAGGAAGTTAAAGGCCGACAGTCATGAACTCGGTGTGACCACGGGGGTTCTGAAAGATGTCAGGAAGTTAAAGGCCGACAGTCATGAACTCGGTGTGACCACGGGGGTTCTGAAAGATGTCAGGAAGTTAAAGGCCGACAGTCATGAACTCGGTGTGACCACGGGGGTTCTGAAAGATGTCAGGAAGTTAAAGGCCGACAGTCATGAACTCGGTGTGACCACGGGGGTTCTGAAAGATGTCAGGAAGTTAAAGGCCGACAGTCATGAACTCGGTGTGACCACGGGGGTTCTGAAAGATGTCAGGAAGTTAAAGGCCGACAGTCATGAACTCGGTGTGACCACGGGGGTTCTGAAAGATGTCAGGAAGTTAAAGGCCGACAGTCATGAACTCGGTGTGACCACGGGGGTTCTGAAAGATGTCAGGAAGTTAAAGGCCGACAGTCATGAACTCGGTGTGACCACGGGGGTTCTGAAAGATGTCAGGAAGTTAAAGGCCGACAGTCATGAACTCGGTGTGACCACGGGGGTTCTGAAAGATGTCAGGAAGTTAAAGGCCGACAGTCATGAACTCGGTGTGACCACGGGGGTTCTGAAAGATGTCAGGAAGTTAAAGGCCGACAGTCATGAACTCGGTGTGACCACGGGGGTTCTGAAAGATGTCAGGAAGTTAAAGGCCGACAGTCATGAACTCGGTGTGACCACGGGGGTTCTGAAAGATGTCAGGAAGTTAAAGGCCGACAGTCATGAACTCGGTGTGACCACGGGGGTTCTGAAAGATGTCAGGAAGTTAAAGGCCGACAGTCATGAACTCGGTGTGACCACGGGGGTTCTGAAAGATGTCAGGAAGTTAAAGGCCGACAGTCATGAACTCGGTGTGACCACGGGGGTTCTGAAAGATGTCAGGAAGTTAAAGGCCGACAGTCATGAACTCGGTGTGACCACGGGGGTTCTGAAAGATGTCAGGAAGTTAAAGGCCGACAGTCATGAACTCGGTGTGACCACGGGGGTTCTGAAAGATGTCAGGAAGTTAAAGGCCGACAGTCATGAACTCGGTGTGACCACGGGGGTTCTGAAAGATGTCAGGAAGTTAAAGGCCGACAGTCATGAACTCGGTGTGACCACGGGGGTTCTGAAAGATGTCAGGAAGTTAAAGGCCGACAGTCATGAACTCGGTGTGACCACGGGGGTTCTGAAAGATGTCAGGAAGTTAAAGGGCGAAACATCTAATGAAGGAATCCACTCTTCCTCTGAAGATCGTCATCTGTCTAGCTCCACCTGAGGAGTTTCTTACCACCTATCTCCCGGGCCTTGATATAATAATCATGTGCGCCAAGAGTGCCTGAAACTTGTGTAAAGGCGACACTAGACACAGAAGAGACAGGTAGAGAGTAGTTGATAATTGAAAAAATTAATTTGATAACTATTGTTTGAAATTGTCCTTCAGACTAAAGAACGTTAAAATACTCGTATCTTTCTAATAAAATGATATACTAATACTAATAATAATTTATAATATAATATAATTATAATAATAAATTATTATTATTAGTATTACAAGCCAAAGCGCCCGTTCTACTAACGGTACTACGGACATACTTTGACACAATCTGAGCAGGTCGAGATGAGGCTTGCCAAAGGATAAACCTAACTCCGCTCTCCTTCCTTCTCCCGACCCCCCCCCCCCGCCCCTCCCCCCCCCCCCCCAAAAAAACAAACCACACACACAACAACAAAAATTTCTGCCTTTCAATCTCCATCTCCTTCTCGCCCCCACCCTTTACCCTATTTTTCTCCCCATCTCCCCCCTTTCTTCTCAACACCCACACCTCTCGCCCATATCCCCCCCACCCACCCCCACCCTCTCTCTCTCTCTCTGACTGAGTCTCTAGAGCCAGAGGTGCTCATATTTTCCGAAGTTTAGGCGACTTGACAAAACTGTTGGGAGTTACAATTTTCAAAGAATATTGTCACATAAACAACCACCTGAACACATTTTATATTTAGTTCAACAATCATGTTTTTCCGTGCGCTACACAACACACTGACACAGGCTGCTTGAGCCCAACTCTAGATCTTGATATCGGTCACGTTCATAATGGAACTTGGATTCGATGCAAATACTAATCAAACTTATTTTCACACTACGGAAGAAAGTTTTAGAGAAAGGCGACCTAGCGAAGTGGGCAAAGAGAGATATTTTCTATCACACTTTTTGCTTCTACCGGTACTCGATGAAAATGGGTGTCCTTTTTACGGGCTCTTCGTCAAAAATTGATGCAGCACATCAAGTTTTATAATTTTTGATGGCGTAATTGCGAAGTTTTAGCTGTTTACAGGTTCACCCTCAATTATAGTAAGATAAAGCAGGCCACGCTCAAAGGACATGGCAAATTCTATACTGTGTATCGGTTTTTCTAGCGCCCAGTAAAGAGGTTGCGGAATCGCCATCCATAACAATCATATAAACGTATATGACGGCATCCATGCAGCTCGACAGGATAAAAAACAATAGGCCTAGGCCTAGATATACCAAAATTGTGAGTGTCTCGTTTAAAGGCCATGAAATGCTTAGACGTCATGCAGAAGTTTGCGTAAAATGACAGCCTTCGATACTGAGTATTGATTGCTACACCCATACGCAATACTCTCGCAATCATAAAAACTACACCAGGAATTTAGTCCGGGTTTAAACGCTAAAGCGTTTCACAGTTTTCAAAAAAATATAAGACGTGATGAAATGCCAAAACTAAGCCAGCCATGCAACTCGGCAGTATCAAAAACGGTCGTATGCAAACTTTCAAGTGTCTAGCTTGAATGGCCATGAAATGTATAGGCGTCAAAGACAGTTTACCCCCTGCTCTCATTATTATAAGATTATTATTTATTATTATTATTATTATATTATTGTGGTTGTTGTTGTTTCTGTTCTTGATGTTGTTATAATTTTGAAAATTATTTTTCAAACGATTGTTCTTTTCAATTAATCTCATATCAGGAACGTTTATATATATAAATATATATTATACTTGTGAATTGGGGCATACTCACTCACTGGCTCCTCTGTCTAATTTGGTAATAGTAATACACAAACCAGTAAAGAATACATAGAACACTCCAATGAAGCAACGAAATTTTTATTATAGATATTGTGGTAAACTACTACCTTTTCCATCACCACCCAACGTATAGCCGAAGTCTTCCTAACTTGATTGATTGTAAAAGGAGCCATGTCTTTCTACATTCATTGATGGTAAGATGAGCCGTGTCTTTCTACATTCATTGATGGTAAGATGAGCCGTGTCTTTCTACCTTCATCGATGCTAAGATGAGCCGTGTCTTTCTAAATCCATTGATGGTAAGATGAGCCGTGTCTTTCTAAATCCATTGATGGTAAGATGAGCCGTGTCTTTCTAAATCCATTGATGGTAAGATGAGCCGTGTCTTTCTAAATCCATTGATGGTAAGATGAGCCGTGTCTTTCTAAATCCATTGATGGTAAAATGAGCCGTGTCTTTCTACATTCATTGATGGTAAGATGAGCCGTGTCTTTCTACATTCATTGATGGTAAGATGAGCCGTGTCTTTCTACATTCATTGATGGTAACATGAGCCGTGTCTTTCTAAATCCATTGATGGTAAGATGTGACGGTAAGATGAGCCGTGTCTTTCTACATTCATTGATGGTAAGATGAGCCGTGTCTTTCTAAATCCATTGATGGTAAGATGAGCCGTGTCTTTCTAAATCCATTGATGGTAAGATGAGCCGTGTCTTTCTAAACCCATTGATGGTAAGATGAGCCGTGTCTTTCTAAATCCATTGATGGTAAGATGAGCCGTGTCTTTCTAAATCCATTGATGGTAAGACGAACCGTGTCTTTCTAAATCCATTGATGGTAAGATGAGCCGTGTCTTTCTACATTCATTGATGGTAAGATGAGCCGTGTCTTTCTACATTCATTGATGGTAAGATGAGCCGTGTCTTTCTAAATCCATTGATGGTAAGATGAACCGTGTCTTTCTAAATCCATTGATGGTAAGATGAGCCGTGTCTTTCTAAATCCATTGATGGTAAGATGAGCCGTGTCTTTCTAAATCCATTGATGGTAAGATGAACCGTGTCTTTCTACATCCATTGATGGTAAGATGAGCCATGTCTTTCTAAATCCATTGATGGTAAGATGAGCCGTGTCTTTCTAAATCCATTGATGGTAAGATGAACCGTGTCTTTCTAAATCCATTGATGGTAAGATGAGCCGTGTCTTTCTACATTCATTGATGGTAAGATGAGCCGTGTCTTTCTACATTCATTGATGGTAAGATGAGCCGTGTCTTTCTAAATCCATTGATGGTAAGATGAACCGTGTCTTTCTAAATCCATTGATGGTAAGATGAGCCGTGTCTTTCTACATTCATTGATGGTAAGATGAGCCGTGTCTTTCTACATTCATTGATGGTAAGATGAGCCGTGTCTTTCTAAATCCATTGATGGTAAGATGAGCCGTGTCTTTCTAAATCCATTGATGGTAAGATGAGCCGTGTCTTTCTACATTCGTTGATGGTAAGATGAGCCGTGTCTTTCTACATTCGTTGATGGTAAGATGAGCCGTGTCTTTCTACATTCATTGATGGTAAGATGAGCCGTGTCTTTCTAAATCCATTGATGGTAAGATGAACCGTGTCTTTCTAAATCCATTGATGGTAAGATGAGCCGTGTCTTTCTAAATCCATTGATGGTAAGATGAGCCGTGTCTTTCTAAATCCATTGATGGTAAGATGAACCGTGTCTTTCTAAATCCATTGATGGTAAGATGAGCCGTGTCTTTCTAAATCCATTGATGGTAAGATGAGCCGTGTCTTTCTAAATCCATTGATGGTAAGATGAGCCGTGTCTTTCTAAATCCATTGATGGTAAGGGGCGTGGCGTCTTCTAAATCCATCCATGGTGGCCGGCTAGTGTCTTTCTAAAATTTGTTGCGGGGGCCGTGCCTTTGATGGTAACAGGCGACGTGTCTTACTAAATCCACTGACGATAACAGGCACCTTTCTAAACACATTGATGGTAACAAGCGAAGTGTCTTTCTAAAATTTTTGACGGTAATGAGCACTGTGCATTTCTAAAATTTTTCATGGCAACCCTCGCAGTAGTTTTCCAAAATTATGAATGATGGTAACAGGAGGTGCAGTCTTTTTAAACTCTTTGATGACAACAGAAGTTTGGGTCTCAAATGCCACGTCTTTAATTCTTTCATACCCTATGTCTATCCTCCTTCAGCCGACACGCTAACGATTAATATCATTGCTGCAGTCAAGTGTTTACGTACTGGGAAGGCTAACCTATCCTGTTAAGCCAGTAAAACTGACGTTTACAATCAGTACTGTGCGCTTCCACGCTGAAATGGTCCTTATGTTTACGGTCACTTTTCATTGTAGTCTTTCTAATGACTGTAACCGGCGCGACAGTCCTTCAAAATTATTGAATAGCAAAAGGAGATTCTTACCTCAACTGCCACCTCTTTATCTTTTCCACACTTCTCTGTCAGGTCTGCTTCATTAGTAACGCTAACAATTACAATCGTTACTGTAGACAAGTGCTTACAGGCTAAGAAGGTCTGCCGAGTGCTTAGAGAACGAAACGGCCTATCCGTTCTGTTACACCAATAAAGCTCTAGTTTACAATCGTTACTGCAGTCAAGTGCTTTCACACTGACCATGTCTGTCTGTTCCGTTACACCATTAAAGCTCAAGTTTACAGTCATTACTGTAGCCAACTGCTTACACAATGAGAAGAGCTTTCTCGTCCTTGCTCCAATAAAGTTCATGTCGTTTTAAATCATTATGCCAGTCAAGGCGTGTTTACAGATCCAGGAGGCTGGCGTTTCTTCATGATCAAACAAATAAAGGAACCAGTAGCCCAGTCACTGTTAAGGAAAGAATCAGTGACCACACAAGATAAAACCTGGACAATCTCCACCTCTTACTATTATTGACCTCATGGTCGAAGACAGAAAAGGAGTTGGACTCAGAAAATCTGTGAAATTCTTCTTCCTCATGTTCATATAAGACATCTTGGAGACACTCTAGGAGACAGGGTTCAACTTGTCTTTGCACTGTAGCAGTTTCATACATTTCTGAACAGAGGCATAACGTGGTGGTTGTATTGTCTGCGATTTTAGAAGTATCAGGGTCCATCAACCACTTTGGGTAACGATCATACAGATTGGAACTTCTCAACTGTTCATAAGATTTTTTGATGTAGGAACTGTTGGGTGTGTTTTCTGTGTTTTCAGATAAGATTTCAGTGCTCTGGCCATCAGTAGGAGTTGTTTTACGTGTTTGTGAAACTTAAGTTCATGTCCGGTAACGAAATCAAGATCATAATATTCATAAACTAGGAAATAAGTATACAAAGTCAGGTTCATTCTGAAATTATAGCGAATCAAAGGAGTGAACTTGACATTTTCTAAAGTCATGTGACAGATGAGTTTCCAGAAAACAGTAAATAAATTCTGACAAAGCATTGTCCTCCTTATTTACTGAAGATCCATCGACGTCTTGTATTTGATCACCCACTGACAAATCTTCATAGTCAAACTCCTGTGTGTTTCATCATCATCATCATCATCATTGCCTTTCTCACCCTGGATCGGGGTATAGGCCACCAACAAACACTTTCCATCCCTCTCTATTATGGGCCAGCCTCTTTACATTATTCCAAGTCTTTCCGCTTCGTTGCACATCATTTTCTCTGGCTCTTCTCCACGTTCCGCGCCGCCTTTCTCTTGATCTCTTGCCCTGGGGATTCCATTCCAATACCTTCTCCGTGATGCTGTCTCCTGGCCTCCTGAGAGTGTGGCCGATCCATCTCCATCGCTTCCTACCAATTTCCTCTCTGACTGGGCTCTGTCTTGTTCTTTTCCATACAATTTCATTGCTGACCTTGTCTGTCCATCTGATCTTAAGTAGCTTCCTCAAACATCTGTTGATGAAAACTTGGATTCTCTTTATGCAGGCCTGGGACGCATTCCAAGTCTCACATCCATACAACAGGACTGACTTCACGTTCGAGTTGAATATCCTCAGCTTTGTTTTAACAGAATATTCCCGCTATCTGAAATGGCGATTCGCTTTAACATTTTGCGTTTGCAATTTCCATCAGGTCGCCAGACGAAGCCTTTGTTACAGTACCTTACTTGACAGTTAAAATGTTCACTGAACATTTCATCACTTTGATGGTTCTGTGACATGTGACAGTTTGCACCGTCCCATGGCAATTACTGTTGAGGCTCTTTCTCCGATATTGTGAATTGTATATCAAATTCTTGCCCCAAAAGCGCACGAAGATAGTAAAGTTGTGTTCAGTTGGTTCATACATCCACCTGTTCATGTTAACGTTCTTTATATCTGTCCCGTCTTCTCCATTACACAGAGCGCAGTATCTGTTGTTGTATATAATATCATTAGAACTATTCAGAGTTGTAATTGAAACATAAGAAATGAAGGCCTCGCATTTACTTTTCAGAGAGGGATTTTGTAACACTGCCTGGTCTGGGCACGTGCCAATGCTTACTGGGATACAAAATCTGAGATGTTTACCCTGGTAATAGGGTGAATCGTAGATCACTTTATTTTTATTTATCATCGTCTGCGGTATCATATTTGCTTGTAACGTCTCCGGTTTGCCTGTAATTTCAATACTCCACCATGCAGCTCGGGATTCTGGTTTTGCATTACAAGAGAAGATTTGTCAGTTTTTGTAGACCAGGCCAGTGGTCTCGTCACTTACAATTGTGTTTTCTAGAAAATAGATTACTGGATAAAGTTCTTGCACATCGTCTCTGTTATCATCAGACTCATTGGCCCAAGTTCCTGTTGACTGACCGTTGGTCAGGTCTGTATTCATTGGTTTGGTGGCAGCAAAGTCTGTGATCCGTTGGTCATCACCGCCCGTCCAACTTTGAGAAATGCTTGTGCTGGATCTGGGCATTTCTGGACAGCTTGAAATGACTGATAAATGCTCCTTGACACATCCAACTTCCATGTCACCCAATTTTCCGTAAAGAATATCCCCTTTGTCAAGACTAAATGTTAGTAAAGGAAGGGAAATAACCTAATCAATACGACCTAGAGGTGAATATGTATAACATGTGGAATACGTCATTTGTAGATAAGGTCAAGGATGCAAGGACGGTATTTTTTGATGACGTCATTTTAAGCAAGAGGGAACTATTGAACAACAGGAAGGCGTAGATAAACAGTAGTATTCTAGTAAATAGAATATCACTGGTGTTATGGTGAATGGGCTATAGATAATCAGCGGGAATATATATACTAGGGGAGATGGCGGATATCAAGATGGAAATATAATGTGCTATCGATGAAGATTAACACCCCGTTTTCAACATGGGGGTGAGAACTATTTGTCTACGTCACTTAGCCGTTAATTTGATAACCAATCAATGCAGGCGTATTGATAATCAATAGGCAGCCGAGAGAGCAGCTGACGGGGGGACTCCATTCCAGGCAGAACGTCCATCTGTGTAGGAGTCAGTGATGATTCTACTTGAATGAATCTTTTAATATTTAAAAATACAACATGGCTAGATGAAGATCTAGTTTATGATCCATATGCCTGAATTTGTCCAACGCTACTGTCCACTGTTCCTGGCCATAGGCCAGGACAATCGTAAGTAATTGAAGATAGAATTTCTTGATGACATCGACAATGGAATTGATGGGAAGAGCATGACATTTATCCAGTAGGAGAGTATGAGGCATATACCAGGAGTGATTGCAGCGAATGCAGAATGTATAGATAATCTCACCAAGAGCTGCAAATAGATCTGGTATTTTTGTGTGAATACATAACTGTAAATTGTGATTGAATTGTCTGGGTGAGGCTGGGAAATACCAGCCCATCCTAGAGCTAGATCTCTGTACTTAACTGGGCCGACGTCACTTGTCCTTGACGGGCTCGTTCTACTAGAATTTTAGGCAGAATATCCCATATGACATTATGTATTCAGAGACTGTAATTGTCATCCAATAAGTAGTCTAGTTTTTAGATATATATACCTAGTAGTTTAAGCAGATAATTAGTGAGTCCAGAGTTAAATGATATTAGAGGAAGTATAGAGCTAGACTGCGAAGGAAGTATTATTGATTATCGATGTGATGCTGCTGATGTTTATCCTTATTAATTAATTAGATCTAGTCGAGATTGTTAGTGTCTTTATTATAAATAAATGTGACCCTGCAGGTCTGATGAGTTGAACTTTAATCAGATTGTCCTTTAGTATTTGGAATGATATGAAAGTTAGGTCTTAGATTGAATAAATAATAAATCATAAAACTCTCGATTATAAAAATGCAGTCGAACTAACATCCCATCAACACAACATTATGATACCACCTGTAATATTAGGAATGGGATTATAACAACTGGAGGGGACTTTTTACAATATCCCCAAAATCCAACCCATAACACCCTTCTTCTAGAAAGCCGGGGCATTCAGTTATCATATCTTCACAACAACTTTTATAGGCTGCACACTGGAGATCACAGGAACAGGGCAGGCGGTAACACTGACCACATTTACCACGACAAGATGCCTCTTTGTTTATCGCCTGTTCTGAACTTTGAGTACAACGTGAATACTCTGGCTTTTGGATTTGTATGTTTCTTTCAGTCACAGAAGTCTCACTATCTTCGGACTTTAAACCTTCAGTTTGCTGACTGTCCGTTGATACAGATGACACATGTTTGTATTCTGTAGACTGCGTGACCTGATTGAGAGTATGTGAGTAGCCAAGATTTCCTCCAGGAATAATCATTTCGCGTGTGGCTGATGACCTTTTCCTGACAGACCCTGAAGTCTGTGTACTAGAAATGAGGACTGGGGTGTTTGA
Source organism: Onchidella celtica (assembly GCA_963931925.1). Taxonomy (NCBI): domain Eukaryota; kingdom Metazoa; phylum Mollusca; class Gastropoda; order Systellommatophora; family Onchidiidae; genus Onchidella; species Onchidella celtica. The sequence goes on along the minus strand of OZ007575.1, from coordinate 36,808,594 downwards.
ACTATATATCCCTTTATTGGGTGTGTACCTGGTGGACGGGCTGATCTGACTGGGACCCGGTAGGGTACTGAGTTCTCCTCTGCACGGCTGAGAGTTGTAATTGGCAAACTCACCACTTTAAGTTTCCACTCAGATTTGATTCACGTTCTCTACAGTTTTCTCTACAGCAAGAAAGCTTTATTTCAACAAGACTGTTCTCATAAAAGAAAAGAAAAAAGAGACGAAAAGCAAATGTCGCATGTTTTTTCCAATTGGCAGGCAGAAATTACAATTGGCTCTGGAGGAAAGCAATAAATTTTGTTTGGCCATCTTACCTGGGGCATGAATTGACATGGATGACTGGGTACATGTTAGGATCAGATTACAAGCAAGACATATTCATGCACGTCAACCTCCGTCTGTTGAACTTTTCATGGCGAGCGTCTTTACTATCATAAAAACCCTGCTTGTCACTTATACTTGGACAAACCCTCCTTAATTACTTGCTCGTAGCATATTTTTTTTTCATTTGGGAGATCAGTAAGTCAAACATTAATTCCTTTAGGAAAACAGACTCAATCATCATGCATTTACAATCCCTCGCTCGTGACATGTATTAATCTTGGAGACCTTTCTTTCCACCAAATCTAATGTTTTACATACACTAAATTAAGATTTACATAACTTCACTGTAATTAAAATAATCACTTGGGAGTAGCATGTGTTGGTTGGCTAGCATTGCCTACATGAACATTTTAGCAAACATGCAGGTCTCAGAGTAAATAGGAAACTATGTTACTATTTTCATATAAATTCATAAAAAGATAGAGAGAGAGAGAAAGAGAAAGATGGTTATGAACTTGGAGCGGTGAAAAAAGAATGGAATACGTCTGGTACTCAAATCTGATGCATTCATTTTTCCAATGCCCTTCAAATACCTGAGCCATAATTACCAAGTCCGTGAAAGGAATACTTGCGATTCAGATAAACCCAGGTTGACACCTACCATTCTTCCCCTGTGCTGGTTATCATACATGCTATTCATGGGCCTACAACCTTTTTGCCCTTGCGTATTTAGGTCTTTATTTTAGGAGGTTCTTTGCCATTGGCATTTTGCACCTCACTTTTTTAAAATATTTTATTTTACTTGTTAGGGTAGGGATTATTGTTCGGCCTGCTTTTCTCGATTTCCACATTTTTGCTTCAAATCAATAAATAACCCATGCCAGAACCCATGCGCTCTACCAGTGTTTAGTTTGGAACAAAACTGCCCACTGTAACAAGAAGCCACGCACGATCGATCCGCTTGGTCGTGTGAGACAATAAAATTCAATGAAAATGGGCTGTTGTTTTCCTTTCATTATTTTACCTGTTTAGTGATCTCTACTATTTCTATCTATGATTTTACCTATTTAGTGATCTCTACTATTTCTTTCTATGATTTTTACCTGTTTAGTGATCTCTACTATTTCTATCTATGATTTTACCTATTTAGTGATCTCTAATCACTGAGTCACGCACAGAAAGAATGCATCCCAAATCGCATTTTAATCTGAGCCCTTATTAAAAAAAAATAATCGGTTGTTGTAAGGCGTGTTGCGCTGGGGGCGCGTATGTAGACGTACCTATTTCTAACCCAGTCCTTATCCTCAACCCTAAATTTTATCGAATCCCTAACCCTGCCCCCTACCCTTTCAACCCCCCAAAAAACAGGATGCAAACAAAAAGAAAATCTGAAAGAATAATTAATTAATGCTGTTGTTGGGAGTATTTCGGGGGGCAGTTCTCTAGCTCTGGAGTCACAAAAGGCGGGCCAGATAAGTATAGCATCCCATTATTTTGTTAGCGGGCTGGTGAAACTTCCTTCGCGAGCCTGATGCGGCCGGCGGGCCGTGGGTTGCCAACTCCTGAATATTAATAGATATTCTCTCTGGACACGGAATGTCTAGCAAAACATCTCCTTTTGACATGCTAACGCAAAATGAACTGATTATTTAAGCTGTCAGAACTTGTTCATACACGTCACTGGATATCTGGGTCCATCATGCTTTACTGCATAGAAACCAAGTTTCGTTAAAAAAGTCACTAACCTATTTTGGAGCATCATTGACGAAATATTATTTTAAAAACCACAGAAAAACTGTGGGGTCGCAGCAGGGCTGGTCGCACTATCAAAATTGGGCAAAAAGAAAAAGTTGTATGTAGCAAAGCCCTGCGTAAGAAATAATACCCAACCGATACAATGCAAACTTCTGTCTTCTCTTTTACATACAACTTTTTCTTTTTGCCCAGTTTTGACATTGGGAGCATCATGTAAACTTCGAAATAATTTTCGGTCCAAAACGATTAGCCACTGGGCTAACAATGTTGAACTTCAGATGTTGCCCTCTGGCACCAGATCAGTTTTCGTCTTTAATAATAATTTGCCAGTGAATAATGTCGTGATTATAATGTCATCAGTCAAATAGGATTGTTTATTATAACATATCAGACGAATGACCTACTCAGCGTCAAATTGCAAAATAACAATTATCTTGAATTTATTAAATGGCAGATCAGACGTTTTAATTTAATCTTTTGTCGTGTTGATGATTTATCTTAGCAATAAGAATGAGGTAATTAAGTGCATGAAAAGGTTGACTATATACCAGCTGAGGGGCAGGGCGTTGCCAGGGGTAAAGCTGTTTTTACCCCCCCCCCCCGCCACCTCTCTCGGTAGACCCCCTCTTCCTTTTATTGTCTCTGCCCCCTCTCTCTCTCCTTCTCTCTCTCTTTCTCCCTCTCTGTCTCTCTCTGTCTCTCTGTCTCTCTCTCTGTCTCTCTCTCTGTCTCTCTCTCCCTCTTTCTGTCTTTAGAGCAATTTCCTCTGTAAATTGGTGAGCTATGCACCCTGTTTACGATGGAGAAAAATGCACCGCGTTATACTCTTTTGAAAAGCAGTCGAATAATTAAAAGCCATATAAGTGAAATATATTATATTAGAGTATTGATTATCAAAAAAGAATGGTATGGGGAGTGTTTCATTTTCAAGCAATTTGCTTCCCTATAAAATAAATTTTCTTTAGTGTGAACTGATCTAGCCCAGTCTCCGCTGCACCCATCTCTCCCGTTTATTCAAGTTAAGTTGACGTCAAAAATGAACATAATGCGAATCAAGTGGACCCATATTTTCACTTCAAAGCCGTTTTTCTCAAAATCATCTCTTTCGACATATTGTGGGTTTTCTCATGCACGCTCACATATTTTTAAAAAATTTCTTTCCCATGCACCTCCCCAACATGCAGAGTTGAAATTCTCTCGACCTTGTTATATTACGTTGCGCCTAACTCACACGATGACCTTTTATTGGGTGCGCCCCGGCGGTGATCTGGACCGATGTTTTGCCATATTGTAATGGCCGGTGAGCCCCCCAGTGCGCGGCGACACAGCTTCTAGATAATAGTAGCATGTCTCTGCCTATTGCTATCAAACAAGATTCATTAAATGAAAAAAATGAAAGAAAGGATTACTCATCCGAGGTTCTAACACAGTCAACCAATAGCTAATAGAACTTAGAGGAATTAGTAAGATTTGTCCTACAGCCACACACTGTTAACAAGGTACACTTGTATTTAGAAAGTGCATAGGTAGGGATGATATCCCAATATAAGCAATTTGAACAGGTAGGGAAGATAACAGCTATCTATGCACTTTGTTTAGGTAGGAAAGGTTTTCCTTATGTCTTGGTTTTTCCTTTGTATAGGCTGGGAGGACCTGCCTTATTATGCACTTTGTATGGGTAGGGAAGGTGCTCATTATTTATGCACTCTTTATAGGTAGGGAAGATATTCCTTATTTTTATGAACTTTGAATAGGTAGGCAGGTATTCCTTATTTATGCACTTTGCATTACTATGCCATGAAGACCTTTCTTATTTATGTACTTGTATGGGTGGGGAAGGTACCCCTTATTTATGCACTTTTTATAAGCTGAGAAGATATGCCTTATTTATGCACTTCGTACACTATACAGGCAAGGAAGAACTCCTAATTTATGCACTTTGTATACGTAGGGCAGGTATTCCTTATTGATGCACTTAGTATATGCAAGGTAGGTGTTTCTTGTTTATGCACTTTATACAGGTAGGGAAAGTACTCAGGCATTTTTTTAGAGGGCCAGGCTTTCTCTACCACCGTAATGACAGTAGATGATAGCACCTGCATCTGTCTCTGCTGTCTTGTAGCTACACGCTGGAGTGTGAAGGACTAGGGTAGTAAAATCCGACAGAAAATCCGGAAGGAGGGCCCCTGAAGCAGTTGATACAGAGGGGTAAACCAAATTATCTACTGGCTGCTTTAGCAGCTTTGGTGATTTCCAGTTGTACAGACCGTGTCTTTTCTTTGGAGAAAATCAGCACTGCCGAGAGGATGAAAGTGTAATTTTGGGTCAACAATTTCTCTATATTTCCCTCAGCCCAGGCAAACGGCACGAATTTATCAAGTTGCTAAGACTGTCTGCCAAGACGTAATGAGGCAGTCAATCAATTATAGGCAGAGAGGACATTCCTTACTGATGCACTTTTTATAAGTTAAGAAGACATTACTTATTCATGCACTTTTTATACGTTGGGAAGACATCCCTTATTTATGCACTTTTTATACTTTGGGAAGACATTCCTTATTTATGTACTTTGTATAAGTTGGGAGACATTCCTTATTTATGCACTTTTTATACGTTGGGAAGACATTCCTTATTTATGCACTTTTTATAAGTTGGGAGACATTCCTTATTTATGCACTTTTTATACGTTGGGAAGACATTCCTTATTTATGCACTTTGTATAAGTTGGGGGACATTCCTTATTTATGCACTTTTATACGTTGGGAAGACATTCCTTATTTATGCGCTTTGTATAAGTTGGGAGAAATTCCTTATTTATGCACTTTTTATACGTTGGGAAGACATTCCTTATTTATGCACTTTTTATTAAGTTGGAAAGACATTCCTTATTTATTCACTTTTTATAAGTTGAGAGACATTCCTTATTAAAATGCACTTTGCATAAGTTGGGAAGACATTCCTTATTTATGCACTTTGTATAAGTTGGGAAGACATTCCTTAATTTATGCACAGTATAGGTAGGGAAGATACTCCTTTTTTATGCATTGTTTTATAGATGGGGGATGGGGTATTTCTTTTTGCTCAGACAGGGGAGATATTGTGCTGAGGTCGAGGATTGCTGCCCTTGGCATTTGTACATCTCTTTGTCTTGTTTTTTTTGTTTTTTTTATTTCAGTTGCCCCTGTTTTTTGTTTTTGTTGTATTAAAATTTGTATTTTTGTATTTTGTATACTTGTTAATCCCTCTTGGGGTGGGGGAGGGGATTAGTTTGTTCTTTAAATGTTTTTAATTCTCGATTTCCAACTGCTAAAGTATCTTTAATGTGCCCAGCGTGCACATGGACCATCCGAGTTTTTCGTCCTTGTCCGAGAAGACTAGATGCACGATCGTACCTTCCATAGGACCAGGGACAGGAAATTCCCCCAGATTACCAACATGCCTGCACCGACCGGGAATCGAACCCTGTACCTTCGGCATGAGAGGCGAGCATCTTGCCTCTAGACAAACGTGTCTCCATAGGCAAGATATTCCTAACTTATTCGCTTTTTGTAGGCTGGGAATATATTCCTTATTTATGCACTTCGCGTAAGTAGGGGAGATGTTCCTTATTTATGCAATTTTATATTGGTAGGAGAGGTATTCCTTAATTGTGCACTTTGCATAGGTAGGGAAGATTTTTTTTATTTATGCATTTTTTGTAGGTAGGGGAGATTCCTTTTTATGAACTCTGAATATGTCGGGAAGATATCCCTTATTTATGCAGTTTTTGCAGGTAGGGATAATAATAATAATAATGTATAGCATTTATATAGCGCATATCCATTTAAAATGCTCTATGCGCTTTACAGAAACAACAAGTCAACCACAGAGCAGAACGGAGCTGCCTGCGAGGCGCTCAACACGCTGCACTGCTTCTTTCTCTCTCCCTGTCTCGCTCACTCTCTCTCTCTATCTCAGAGCAAATTGTAACGCAGCCTGTTAGGCGCAGTTCACAACTCACAACAGTTCACACTCACAGCAGTTCACAACTCACATCAGTTCACAACACACAACTCAAATAATATTTGAATATTTATTAATAACAATATATATTTAATAATGAATAATAAATTTTGTTGCTGCTGGTGGGGAAGGGGGGATGATATGGATAAATTTTAATCTATTGATGATATTCTTTATTCATGCACTTTGTATAGGTAGGGGGAAATAGCCTAATCTCTGTCTATCTGGATTGGTAAGCCCAAAATAATAATGGCAATAAAAAAACGTTGTATGTAACAAAGCCTCGCCTTAGATAAAATACAGAAACGATACAATAAAACACAAAGGAAAAGGAGATATAGATCCTGTTATCCTATTGATTACATGCCTAATTACTGAGCCGTTGACAGGGCAATGTAAAAGCCTTGCATCAAACTCATTTTTTTTTCACTCTATTTCAGTTTGCTAAGCATTGTTATATTATACTGGCAGACCCCGGCAAGATTAATCTCGCATATTTTCCTTGTACCGAGCCCAACCCCCACTGCATTTCTAGATCTAGGTCACATTAATAGTGACGCTTGGATTTGAATTCGATGTAAAAACCAATAGATCTTTTTGTTACACCACAATTCCTTGCAGAATACACAGGTGTGATAAGGTTGACTTCCTGCCAGCAACATGTGAAAGAATAGCGTAAACGCAATTTCCGGTCACATTTTTGGATCCAACTCCCCGAAAATGCATATCTTGTTTTGTGGTTCAAAAACAAAGATGAATAAATAATATTAAAGACTGAATTTTGACCAAAACGGATGTTTCCACGTAACTTATTATCAAAACTTGAAGCAGTACACCAATTTTCATAAATTTTGATCGCCTAGTTATGAATAAAATACGGGAAACTAAAGTATGTTCAACAGTATTATGTACTTTGGTGCGTGGGGTATTGTTCCATGAGTACTCGTAAATAACGTATCGTTTTACCGTCCAAAGTAGACATTGAATATTCTATCCTTCACTGATCACATTTGGCAAGATGGATTCCTACTGTTGAACTGTTCTTGTCCACAGCAACCGCTCCGCCCCGCTATTTTTACCTACAATGACGTGAAACAATCTACGGTATTCATTCCGCTCCGCTCCTCGCCGCTATAGGTTAAACGAACCTGACGTCACACGCCTATTCTGTGTACTTCCGCCCGCCATTTTGCTTGTCCATGCTGTTCACAATGCCTACCCTCTGGGCTACGTTTGATTATCGAAATCGAACGTCGGACAAAAGCAAACATTTTTTTCTATACCTGGGACTCGTGCACTCAAGTTGAAAGAATCGGAGGAAGTGAATGAGAGATGAAGATGTTTGTGGGGCAAGATAGAAATAGCATTTCCAGCTCCACAGCTCGGAAACATCATTTCGTGTGCTCTGACCATTTTGTACCAGGTAGGCCAGTGCTGCTAGTAACTCCTGTCTCAACACACCTATAACCAGGGCTACATATTTTTGGGGGTTGGGGCAATTTAGAGATTTGTGGGAGTGAGTTTTAGGGTTTAGAATAATACAGTCATCAACAAGTCGAAATCGAAGATCCAGACCAGATCTAGTTCTTGACTTTAAAGTCAACAATATAATACAAAAACAACTTGATCTAGATCTAGTCAATATTTATGGCATTTACGTGTCAGTAAAGATGAGTAATTTGAACAGATCTGAATAGACATTTTACTATGAAAAGTATGATGGAGCAAGAGGGTAAACGTGTAATCACCTAAAACTTCGCGACAACGCAATCCAAAATTCTGAAATGTTATGTAGCCTACTGCCTCAATTTTTGACGTTAATTTATTGGCCCCATCCATTTTTGACAAAAGTCGGTCTTTATTGATATTTAATTAGATTTTTTTGGAACCGAAAAAAGGAGACATATTTTCCTTGAGCACTGGTAGAATCAAAAAGTGTGATCGAAAATTTCACTATTTGCCTACTTCGCCCCCTCTTCGTTCTTCGCCTTTCTTGTAACTTTCTTTACACATTGCTGGTCGCAAATCAACTTTAAAAATCACATCCATGTAATCTGTAAGCATCCGTAGTGTGAAAATAAGTTTCATTAGTATCTGTATCGAATATTAAGTTCTGTTATTAACGTGACTTATATCTAGATCTAGAGTTGGGCTCAAGCAGCCTGTGTGTTGCCTAGCGCACTGAAAAAAATTATGATTGTTGAACTAACTATATCAAATGTGTTCAGGTGGTTCAAAGAAGTGGCAATATCTTTTTAAAATTGTAACAGCTTAGTCAAGTCGCCAAAGCTTGGGGAAAATATGAGCACATCTGGCTTTAGGGAATCTGTCAGAGAAAGCGAGAGAGGGAGGGGAGGGGAGATGGCCGAGAGGGATGGATGTTGAGGTGGAACGGGGGGGGGGGAGGAAAAGAAGGTAAAGGGAGGGCGAAAAGAGAAGAGATGGGGATGGAAAGGGAGATATTATCTGGGAGTTCGGGAGAGGGAGTCAGACGTCCCTCGGCAAGGCCTCATCTAGACCTGCCTAGATTAAGTCAAAATAAATATCCATAGTACCGTTCGTAGAACGGGTGTGGCTTGGCTAGAATCAATAAATGGGCAAATAATTGTTTAAAGTAAGAGCAGAGAAAAGACGAGCAGCATAATTATTTATTGCCATACGATTTTCATTCTGTCGAGACATTTTGATGAATTGATATAAAATAGAGTAAAGGCCAGATGCATTTTGATAAGGAGAATAGAAACTTTTGGTGGGCTTGATAGGTCTATATTTTGGGACCAATCGTTCAAAAAAAATGATAGAAGCATGAAACTTGGCACAAATGTTGCCCACGGGAGGTATTATAAGAAAAAGGTGTTGGCCACGAAAAAAATTCAAAATGGCGCCCAAACTTCAAGATGGCCGACACCCATTGGAAATGGGCTACATAGCAGACGTTGTACATAAAGATACCTTATTATAAATGCTTTTTACATCTCAAAGTATGTATTTATGATGTTGGAAAGAATGTATTTTCAATACAAAACGATTTGAAGACAAACAAAAATTCAAGATGGCCGCCATTACGTTTGTTTTTTGAATGTAGGAAAAAGGCAAATGAACTGACTATTTTATTACGCAGGAATATCTGGCATTTTTTTTCTCTAATGATCCAATAAATGAAAATACCAGTGTTTATGGCGTATGAGGGCAGCGGCTGCTACAGCAACAACAACAACAACAACAAAACGGTGACAAAAGATTTCCCACTTCTTGCTAATCTTTATCGTATTTGCCAAATTCATCACTTTAACGGCAAAGAATTTCTGAATCTGAATCTCTCGTATGTTGATCGAAACACGGCTACCGTCCACACAAAAAGATTTTTAAAAAAAAGAAAAGAAAAAGCACCAGTATCAAGGCCAAGATCTGCCGTCAGTTTGATATTATAATTATGTACGTTGATGTATTGGGCATACCAACAGGGGCGGTAACCATTAAAATACCCCATTAGTTTTCATGGTTACTTCCCCCGTTAGCATGTCCTTCACATAGTGGGTTATTTTAATCCCCTGCCTTGCCTTTTGTACTCTTTCCTGGGACAGCGAGACCTCGGGTATATCGAGACATTTTTGGTGGAACATGACCTCTCGTTATAATCAAGTTCCACTGTATCTGAACTGACAAAGCTACATGCATGATGACATTGTATTGCATCTGATATTTAATCACAGCTGCAGGAACAATTACCTGTCATGCAATCACACCGAGGAGACAGAATTTTTCCATCTCCAGCAACAATAACCCAGGTGTTAAGCGGCTTTTCAGAGGTCTTCCGAGAGTGCAGTTTCTGTAATAAACAGCATTGTGACTAAAGTTTGCTTGATGTGCAGTTAGGAATGAAAAGGTTTTCCTAAAGATTGCATTTGCAAATAATGTCTCCTTGCCCAAAAAACATTAACGTTGTCACTGACAATATTGCTGATAACATTGAGAAAAGATGCCGCCATAAAGCATTCCTGCTTTCACTTTTATTCATCTTCATCCCTATGACACTTAACACATACAGAAAACATAGTTTCAGAATGTTTATCTTTGTCAAAATAATAATAATAATAATAAAGTTCATTTATATAGCGCATATCTAGAGATGCTCTAGGCGCTTTACAATACATGCAGAAACAGAACAGATCTCATTCCTAACAACTGACCACACACTCTCTCTCTCTCTCTCTCCTCACCACACACACACAAACACACAGACTATACATCAAAGTGTTTTCTGAAGAGATAGGTCTTCATTTCAGATCTAAAAAGTGCATCGCTTTCTATGTTTCGAATACTTGGTGGTAAGGAGTTACATACAGCCAAATAATGCCAAACGAAAACCTGAAACAATTGATTACCTTAAAATATTGGGGATAAGAAAGTTGAATATGTATCAAAACTTATTGATGCTACAGAAAGTAATTGAAATGTTACAAAAAATGTTACAGATTGGTGAAACAAAAGTGTAAGCAAAAACATAAGGACTCAGCCCCAGAACTTGATCAATGATAAAATGTGAAGAGCATTAATTAACACCAGTCTCTCAAAGTCACATCAAGCTTGATCACTGCAAAACTGAGGATAATTCATAAAACCTTAAGTGTGCTGAAGTCCACAATAAGAGTATTCAAGAATATAATGTTAGCTATGAAACAACATCAAAGAAATAAGAAACTGTTCTCCCCTTGCTTTAAATTTTTAAAATGAAAGCGACAGTGAATTCACATGCTGACTTTTTATTGTAGCTGAACTGATTTTGTTTTACTACGACATTGAAAAATATAAAGTACGGACAACAAAATACATGTACTTACCTTAGCTGACACAACTATGTTTTTGGATGTTTTTGCCGTGAAATGCTTCATCCTCGTCACCCAGCCATTGTTTGCCTGGTATTAGGTCACAATTCCTTTGTAGGCCCTATGCCTAAAACACGATGAAATAGATTCATTTCAAACAAAGTACACGTAGATCTAACACCAAATTTAAGACTGGTGTTTGGTGACATGGATTAGTTTTAATAATTCACAAACTAGTCAGGCTCTAAGTCCAGCTGATAATCACACAATGTGAAAAGATTGAACTTACAGAATATGTGACTTAGTGAGAGGGAAAATAGCTAACATTGTTTAATAGCTGTGAATGCCTTTGATACATCTATTTGATCTACTGCTGGTCAAACTCAGTGTCTTTGAGAACCTGTTAGTGTTATAAAAGAAAATCCCCCTGCTGCTGGTAATGTCTAGAATCAATGAAGAATAATGTCTGAAAACGAATCACAATCATTCGGCCATCACAAGAAAACCAACTTACCTTGAACTAGTCAAATGTTGTGTCTACAGGCACTCCGTTCGAGCACCAAATAGATCTAGTTAAATCTGCATACGTGATGCTTGGCAGCTCGGCCGGTTGTAAGAACCAGCCATCCTTTGGTAGCTGATACGGATCAATGCCGTCAATACTTCGCAATTTCGGATCGTAACATCTTTTTGCAACTGGATCGACTGAGTTTCCGCTATAGGACGTCTTGTTTGTTGATCGTAGAATGCAAGAAAAATGGCCGCCGCGTCAAAGTTCAATTCTAAACGCGTTAAACCTAGAGGCAAAGAGGGTTTTTCACACGTCATTTTCCGTAAAAATAGCGGAGCGTTTACTATGGCCAAGACCAGTAAAGGGACATTTTTGATGCGCGTAAATCAAGTGGTCACAAAGAGAATTGCCTGTGGCCTACTTTCGAGACACCCCGAGGAAAGTACTGACAATATACAGAATCAAACGGTATGATAACTATAATTATGTCATACAGTAAAAGCATCAACGAACTTACTGTCTGTGATATATACTCCTGTACTGTTGTGTTGGTATTTTGTTGCGACACTCTTCTTGTGTAGATTTCTTGTTGCAACAGTGCTGTTGTGTAGATGTCTCGTTACGACAATGCTGGTGTGTAGTTGTCCTTTTTGCGATGTGCTGTTGTGTAAATGTCTTTTTGCGACAGCGCTCTTGTGTAGTTGTCCTTTTTGCGACATGCTGTTGTGTTGATGTCGTGTTGCAACGGTGCTGTTGTGTAGTTGTCCTTTTGCGACGTGCTGTTGTGTGTATGTCTTCCTGCAACAGTTCTTTCATGTAGGTATCTTGTTGCGACAGTACTTTCGTGTAGCTATCTTGTTGTGACACTGTGTGCATAAGCATCTTGTTGTGACACTGTGTGCATAAGCATCTTGTTGCGACATGGCTGCTGTGTAAACATCTTGACTTAGTGTTGTTGTGTATTTTATATTAGCTTCTTGTGACAATGCTGTTGTGTAGATAGCTTGTTGCGATCGTGCTATGTAGGTATCTCATTTGCGACAGTGCTCTTGTATAGATGTCTCGTTGCGACAGTGCTGTTGTGTAGTTGTCCTGTTGTGACAATGTAGTTGTATGGATGTCTGGTTGTGACAGTGCTGCTGTGTAGATGTCTTGCTGCGATGGTGCTGTTGTGTGAATATCTTTTGTGACAGTGCTGCTGTGTAGATATCTTGTTGTCACAGTGCCGCTGATTAGATCTTCTGTTTCATCAATGTTGTTGTGTAGATATCTTGTTGCGACAGTGCTGTTGTGTGAGTATCTTGTTGCGACAGTGCTATTTTGTAGATAGCTCGCTGCGACAGTGCTCTTGTGTAGATGTCCCATTGCGACAGTGCTGTTGTGTAGTTGTCCTATTGCGACAGTACTGTTGTGTAGAGGTCTTGTTGCGACGGTGCTCTTGTATGAATACCTTGTCACGACAGTGCTGTTGTGTGAATATCTTGTTACGACAGTGCTCTTTTGCAGATATCTCCTGTTGCATCAATGTTGTGTAGATATCTTGTTGCGACAGTGCTGTTGTATATTGCCATAATGCTGCCGACAGATCTCTTGTTGCATCAGTGCCTTTGAGTAAATATCTTTTTGCTCTAATGCTGTTGTGTAGATATCTTGTTGCGACAATGTTGTTGTGTAGATCTCTTGTTGCGACAAAGTCTGTGCAGAAACAAGATTTTTATGGATTACCGCATGCATAAATGATTCTGAGAAAGAAGAGACAATTATCTTCCATTTCAATTTTAATGACAGAAATATTACTAGGAATTTCGTTTGAATACTGGTCTAGCCTTGCACCTGTCAGTATTTCACCAGTAAATTAATGGCAAATTAACCTGCAGGGAAATTCAGGCCCTTACTGAAAAGTATATAGTCTATAGCCTGACAAGGACGGCTGTACAATTAATCCAAAGTTGCTCCATTGATCACAAATAGAGATACCTCCGTCAGTCAGCAAGAACGATCCACTCAAACTGTGTGTCTTTTGAGTTGTCACGTTGGAAACAATAGTGAAACCAGGCCTTCAATCTACACGTTGGATCTTGGAGCCCATAATGACTACCACCGTTTCACCATTCTTATTTCAAAAGGTGCGGGCATTCTGGTCAATCCGATGACGTCTTTCAGTGGAGGAATGTTCACTGGATCCGTCGGCAAAAGCTTAAACTTCTGGATTATATTTGCTATGAACAAAAAAAGTTCCATTTTGGCCAGACTTTCCCCCGGACAGATTCTGCGTCCACAAGAGTATGGTATCCATTCCTCTGGAACAACCAAGGATCCGTCATCACTGAGGAATCTCTCAGGTCTGAATGTGTGGCTGTCCTCTCCCCAGATAACTTCGTCCAACAAAACCGAATCATAGTTGACCATCACGAAAGCTCCCTTGGGAACGGTGTAGCCCCTCAAGACAGTGTCTTTTGTCAAAATTCTGGGACCACTGACCGGCGCAATGTTTGCCACTCTCTGGAGTTCCATTATAGTTGCATTTAGATAGGTTAAGTTTGGTCTATCCTGCACATCCGGGACACGATCCAAGCCTATTTTTTCCTCAATTTCTTTGAAACATTTCTCCAGAACATCTGGGTAGTTAAGCATGTAGAGCAGGAACCAAGAGACTGTGTTGACGCTGGGTTCTGTACCAGCAGCAAAAAGATCGAAAATACACCTCAAAAGATTTTCCTTATCTAAGGAGGAAATTTCATTTGAAGCTTCTTTTTTCCTCATTTCCTGCAGGTATGCGGCAATGTAGTTCTGCGCCTCCCCTGTAACACTTTCATTAGCTTTCAAATACACATGCGAAAAGACGTTCAGAAATTCTCGAAAGTTATTCAGAACCTTCTTCATGTTGAAAAGATCGCAGGGCAAAAACCTCAGGATGGGAAAGAAGTTAAATATGCTCGTTCCTGTCATTTCAGCGAAATTGTAGCTCAGGAGTTCCAACATTCGTTTGAATTGCTCATCCTCGTAGTCAAACCGCTGACCTATGATCAAAGAACACATGACATTTGACATACTGACCATCGTAAAGAGGCGTACATCTTTGGCTGCTCCCTGAAAACTGTCTAACAGGTCCATGTAGTAGTTTATCTCCTCCTGAATTTTCTGGGCCAAAATGTTTTTTCCCATACCTAGACCTTTCAGGATTTTGAGTGTGGTGTTTCTGTTGTCCCGCCAAATGACCCCGTTAGACGAAGCAATGCCTTTATTGACAGCGTCCAGTGCCTGGATGGTAAAAGAACGCGATAATTTCATTTCAGTCTCGATTTTTGTTCGATGTCAGTGTGCCACTTAAAAATTTTACAAATCAGAGGAAACTTCAAGATTTTAAAAGCAAGGATGGCAAACAGGTGGCCAAGAGTAACGGAACAAAAGAATGAGGAAACATAAGATAGAGAGAGGGGAGAGAAAACAGCAGTTTAGAGGGTGACCAATGAAATGAGAAGAGCAGACTGACAGAACAGACAGATCGCATGAAGAGACAAAAGCAAGACAAGACGGTGTTAGCACATAGCACATAAAAGATAAAAACGTAAAAAATATATTTGTGGGTCTAAATTTTTCGAAAATTAGTTCCTTTCAGCGTTGCCAGTTATCGTGCTCATTACAGAAACAACGGAAATGTTTGAAAGAATCATCCTATCAGCAACTGAGTTCATCACATACCTACTGATGTAACGTTACATCACTTGATTCATCACTCTACGCATATTTTACTTATCTTTATCCAACGTATCATTCATTCGTTCAGACACCCATTAAATTAGTTTATTCCTTCCACGTAGATGTCTATCCACTCTTCCACATCCTAGATCCTTCACCCATCTATCCAATCATCCATATGAGACCAAAAGGCCGGCCTCTGTGGGCCACAACAACTGGAATCACTCGGTTCAATTGGCTTATAAACGACCCTGTCTTTCTACCCACCCATCCATCCATCCATGTATCCACCCGTCTATCCATCCATCCATCCATCCTTCCACGCGCCCACCCATCCATTCACCCATCCATCACCCGACCATCTATCAACCAATCCATCCATCAGTCCACTGCGAGCACCCACCACGTCCAGGAAGATCACCGGCTTCTCTGAGAATTTCTCCCCACGTTTCACGAGGACCTCTTTGACGACGTCATACCCATTCAAAATGACAAGATGTGTTGTGCCCATGTACAGGCTGAAAATCAATGAAAAAAAATTGATATTAAGTCTGCACTCGTCACAAGGATAAATTATTTGAAGTTTAAAATGTTCTTCCTTTTTTTTTTTTTTCGTTAACCAATCGTCAGAAGCCAGGTTACTGACAACTTAGACTGTGATATGATGAATACGTTACTGAATGAATGATGAATCTTCTTTTTTAAAAATTATTATTAAAACATTTGTGAGTTTTCAACCTACCATTTATGCGTTTTCATCTTAAATATAAACAAATTCACTCGATACAATATTTTATGTCATTAAGCCATAATAATTGTTCTTCCCACCTTTTAATTCAAAATGTGTATACCCGTTAGTTCTTGTTTGTTCTATCTCCATTTTCTGGAAAACTGGCGGTGTTTTGGTACATAGGAGAGGTGAAACAAATGCACATTTTGACATTTATTTAAAATGCGTTGCGGCACTTACCAAACTGTTTCACTGTTCCGATTTATTCTAACCCCCTACATTATAGGCCTACTAATGGCACAAACGTTTAACGTCGAATTTCACAACTGTGCACAGAAGTGGAGTTGGAACAAACAGAAAGTAAGGTCGCGGCATTCTTCGAGAATGACAGGGATAAACTGATGTATGTTTTCCAAACTATGGCTTAGTTCTTGTCTTAACCCGAAATATGAACTCTCTTCTGTCCCTAATCGAGCACAGAGCACATTCCCTGTGGTGTGAGACACCATTTTGCGAGTTCGCAACTGGGCTGCAATGACACTCAGGCAAATTTCTCAAATGGGATTAAAGAAGTATACAAAATACAAATACATAAATACAAATATCTAACCAATGCTTTATTTTGAGTTTGAGCTTCCATACATTGCCGGCCTTGTTGTGCTCCGAAAATTCGAGTCTGGACCCGCACCAATGTACTCGTATTGGTTTAACATTCTACAGTTATTTTTTTTATCTGTACCATTGTTTTATTGGTTTAATTTTCTGTCCTGTTACATTTTTTTTCCTCGTCAAGATCAATCGACGGAAAGCTTGACTTGCCTTCCGTTTCCCTTTGCGTTTTATTATATCAATTCTGTAGTATTTCTTGCGTCAGTGACGCCTTGCTACATACAACTTTTTCTTTTTGCCATATTTTGAATTTGCTCCAAGCCTTGCTGCGACCTTACAGATTTCCTGTGGTTTTTATGATAGGCTGTTGTTACTTGTACGAATCATCCCAAGCGTTTAGTACACGTACCTATCCCTAATCCCGTCCTTATCCTTAACCCTAAAGCTTATCGAATCCCTAACTCTACCCCCTACCCTTTCAACCAAAAAAAATATATATAATAAAAAAAGAATTAACTGAGGCTGTTGCTAGGAGTATTTCGGGAGGAGCTTTCTGGCCCTGGAGTCACAAAAGGCTTTAAAATACGTACTCCTAGAAGAACAAAAAACTTGGGGACGCACGCACTTGTAACAATATTTTTTATAATATTTCGTCAACACTGACATAATGCTGTCAGGACACGGACCTCCCAAGATAGACCTTATGCTGAAAGAAAGGTTAACAACCATCCTATAGCAGGCACCCACCTGAAAATATCCCCACATTTTTCCCGGAAGGCCACGAATTGCTTACGCGGGTTTCTGTCTAACACAAATAAATGTCCCACAACTGGCCAGGGGCGGACAGGACAAGGTGGGTACACGGTTTTGTGCCGTCGGCTCCATAGACTGGTCACAACCAAAACTAGAAGGCCTAGCAACAACGTACATATCCAGTTTAATTCCATGTCTGGAGAAAAAGAAATGATCAATTTCAGTTTACAGTGTTATATTTTTCACTCTCTAGCACTAAAGCCAAAAAATGGAACTTAAAAGGAAATATATAAAGCTGGGTTTTCATGTGTACAGATACGGAAACGGCAATGGTAACGAAAAAGAATCAAGCTTCTTTTCTGTGACTTCTGGTCCTGACTTAATTTATTGTGATCCACTGAACGATGGTTAACCCAAATTACACAACAGTGACTCATTGCTGAAATCTAACTGTCACGAGATGGTCATAAAGTGTGTACGCTCCATTTTGGTATTTTGCGGGGATTGTTATTTTGACTGCTTTATCATATACCTAGGGGACACGGTGGTCTAGAAGCAAGGTGCTCGCCTCTCATGCCGAAGGTATGGGGTTCGAATCCCGGTCTGTGCAGGCACATTGCAATTTTGGGATTTTTCTCATATTTTCCTGTCCTTGATCCTACAGTAGGTACGATCGAGCACCCAGTCTTCTCGGATAAGGACGAAAAACTGGGAGGACGACTGTGCACGTTGCGCACGTTAAAGAAATCTTATCAATCGGAAATCGAGAAGAGCATGCCGATCAGGGCGTTGCCCCGGGAAAAATTAAATAAAACTTATCCCTATCACCATAACTCCCGCCTTCCTCAATGTGCACTGTACATATAAGCTTTGGTTCCCCCCCCCCCCCCGCTCCTCAGCGTGCGTTTTCTCTATGCATTCAAAATAATTTTTATGATGTAAAGGGAGTATCATACCAAAGATACTAGAAACGATAAGATGAGGCACTCCCTTCTTTCCACCTCTTAGAAAATCGTGCACTCAATTTGCGTGCTGATCGGGGGCGGGCCCATGGCGCATAGCATGAAAAGAATGCTTAATTTAAAGATAAATTAATGATGCTGATTTGTGAGAGTGCAACTGCGACTGAAAAAAAAAAAGAAAAAATATCCAGGGTTTCCCCACAACGATTGAAGTTACAACAAAGATTCTAGAATTGATAAGAAAAGACAGCCAGTGCTTTTAGCGTACACAGATTTCGCACAGCCGCCTAGCGGCAAACGCACGGAAGTCATGAGAAGTGTCGTATTTAACAAAGCCAAATAGGGAAAATATTGAAAATCTTGTTCACTGTTCAGCTATCGCTGTAGGCCTTGATTGACGTCACTTATTATACTGATCATTCTAAGCCCGGAACGGCACAGTCAGCTGCCAGACAAGAAGTGCACACCACAATTTCCTATAATTATTTTCTTAGTAAATCCGGGAAGACCTTATCACACTTAGCCCGGTCAGAGTCAGACACAGTCAGCTTCTCCCATTCTTTCTTGGGTACATTTTGTTGGCAGCAACTGGCAGTGACGTTCTGGGCTTAGTATGACAATTCCCTAAGACTGAATAGCGAAATAGTGTAAACTCTTTGACTGGATCCATTTTATGATTATTATTATTTTCATCACTATTATTAGTAGTAGAAATATTAGTAGTCGTAGTAGTAGTCGTAGTAGTAGTATGCCTATTTACCATTTCGACGTCCACGTGGTAAGCTGTCGCAACTCGACTTTTTGAAGGAATTGAGAAATCTGGCATGCGTGAAGCCCTTGGCAGCCAGCAAGTTGTGTTATAAGTTGAGGAGGGGGGGGGGGGGGGGTAAATTCTGAAAACTAAGCATTTATAAATTTGGTTTTAAAATAACGTCATTATCAAGCCTGATCAAGGAAGTTGTTTAGTGGTTTGCTTCTCCTGAAACTTGTAAAAACCGATCTGAGATAGTTTACCACGCCACTCTCGATTTGACTGCTTTGCATAAGATTCTTATTACACTGATAGCTAGTTTATAATTTTAGAAATAAAATGTGATATCAGCAGATTCTTGAGACATTCTTGTGAAAATATAACTATGATGATGACGGCGATAACGATGATGGTGAAGCGAAAGAAGAAGAGAAAGAATAAGACAACCCAAACCCCTACCACAAGAGAACCTCTCCGACAACATACGTGCAACAAAAACTGGAAACAACATCAAAACTGCAAATTTTGTCTGTCCAGACAAACATCCACCCAACTTGGCGTTCTGTCCGTCTAGGACTGAGACAAGAAAGTGCTCCAGTGTTCAGACACTAAAAACGCTCGACTATTTATAGGCTGGAAATCTCCCCCTACCCATCTGCCTTGTGTCGTAAGTTCAGCCTGATTATCTCTCTGTCCACCATTAAGTAGAACATGTTTTGACTCGACTGCACTAAAAAGACAACAAAACAAAAAGCCGGTCGGCATGTACTTCTGACAGATGACAGGACGGATAGATCAAATAACAAAAACTGGATCAGCTAACGTGGTGTCGTCTCCGTCTCTTTTCCTGTCCGACTTCCTTATCGTTATCAGTGTTTAGCCTGGAGACAAAGTCGCTCCGCCCTGGTTTTAAATAGTAAAATATTGAACAGACAGCCAATAGAACAGATCTGGTTCATTAGCATGAGCTGTGTGTTTGACCTAATGAAAACTGGACTGTTTATGACAACACTGTCTAACTGGCCAACTTATTACTTTTTTAGGGGACTACCTTAAAGGCTACCTTAGCCAATCTGTTTATGACTTTTCGCAATCCAGGCTTAAGTGGTTTACAACAATGACCCTAGTTTCCTTTTGCGTAAATAAAGTCTGTTTGGTATTTGTCATGTGAAAATCATGGGTGGGCAAACGAATACGCCTCGTCGTCGGGCGAGTAAATTTCTCCCTAAGCACCATTAGTAAATAACACATTCACCTACAACGAAAAGTGTGTTCGCTACAAATGTCTGTAAATTGTCCTACAAAAATAATGTATATTCGGAGACTCACTGCACATCTATGTTATATATTATATATTGGAAGAAAATTCGTCTTCTTTTACCAGCTCAAAATGTCGGAACACCTTCTTCTGTTCAACTTAGTTGTGACTCAGAATCATCGAAAGTATTAAAAATATAGCAAAGTTCAAGACCTTTTAGAATAATTATGCTCACCTACACCTTTCCGGCTTTCTATGCGCAATATGATATCAAATAAATTGCCGAATTTGAGGCTCAGTGATTAAAAAGCCTTTCATGTTTACATTGGAGACCTTACTTCCTTTATAATATGATGTACACATGAGTCGTTCCTATTAAGTCACCGCTTTAAGTGAACCAGTCCACTAATTTCTCAAAGTCCTTCACTGAGAATAGCAATGCATTTCCAGGCTGTAAAAGTCAAGTGGCCATAGAACATTCATGCTTGGTAACCAGTTAACTTCAGGCTGCATAGAACACATTTTTAAGCCAACACACGCCCGGTGTGGGTAGTAATATATTAATAACTAAATCTAGATTTTTATTCTTGCAACTTATAACACAGTTTCAGCTTTGCGGTATTGTAGATTCTAATCTCGACATTCAAAGAATGCTTAGATCTCCAGCTGAGTAAAATTTTAATGATGGTGTGGCTTCCAATTTACCTTCCTCTTGACATTAAATTTCGCCCACACAGATGGGCCGTTTTCAAGGCATCTTCATCAGCTGATTCTGTGCAGCAGACAAGAAGAAGGTACAAAACATGCAGAAGAAAGACTCATGCGTTGGTGAATTGGAGAACCTGAGGCGAAATCAGCGAGACAAAACAACATAAAAAATACTTAGCTGCATTTTCAAGTCTCCAAATCTTAAAAAAAGAAACATTTGCAGGCCAAGAGGAAGACACCTGTGTTGCCTGGGATAAACCTCCGTTCCCACCCTTCGGTCTCCCTCTCTCTGATCTTGACAATTAATTTCCCGTAATAATCCACAGTCTGGCTTCAGAATTCATCCGCGGCAGACGTCACAATGCACCAGTCGAACACTTTGAGCACTGGGGAGTTTGTGTAAAATATTTTAAATAGTGAACACATCGGACGGAAGTGATGGCATCAGGGGCTCATGCTTTTGTGAAAAGGAGAACCGGGGGCGAACAATCAGCGACACAATGAAAGTAAAAAAAAAACAACCTTACCCATCATTTGGAGACTACAAATTTTTAAAAAAGAGAAGCTTCTGCAGGGCGAGAGGAGGGCATGTTCAAAATTTAGTGTAAATACGAGTTGCATGAGCCAGTTTTTTTGTTGTTTTTTTTGCGATTCTTTGCGAATACACAAAGACACACTAATAAATAATATAGATGTAGTGATTCTATGAATAGTTAGTTATAATAGTAACTTAGTGGTAGTGTGGGCAGTAATTATTATATTATTAACGAAGTGACAATGTAGGTAGTTTGTTATACAGGTAATGTGGTGGTAGTGTGGGTAGTAATTCATTGGTAATGTCGTGATAGTGAGGGTAGCAATATATTGGTAATGTAGTGATAGTGAGGTTAGTAATATGTTGGTAATGTTCTGGTAGTGCGGGTAATAGTATATTGGTAATGTAGTGATCGTATGAATAGTTAGTCATGTTGGTAACCTAGAGGCAGTGTGGGTAGTATATTGGTAATGTAATGGTAGGATGAGTAATAATGTATTGGTAATGTAGTATTAGTGTGGGTAGTAATATATTGGTAATGTAATATTAGTGTGGGTAGTAATATATTGGTAATGTAATATTAGTGTGGGTAGTCATATATTGGTAGTGTAATGATAATGTGATAGTAAATATATTAGTAGCTTAGTAAGATTGAGTGTAGTACTAGTAGTATATTGGTAATGTACAGAGAGTGTGGGTAGCAATAATATTGGTAATGTATTGGTAGTGTGGATAGTTATAATATATTGGTAATGTAATAGAATGTGGCTAGTAGTACTGTATTGGTAGTGTCGGAAGTAATAATTATATTGCTATTATAGTGATAGCTTGGATAGTAAAATATATTAGTAATGTAGTGCCGGCATGGGCAATAGTATATTGGTAATGTAGTGGTAGTGTGGATAGAAGTATATTGGTAATATAGTGGTAGTGAGGGTAGTAAAATATATTGGTAATGTAGTGGTGACGTGGGTAGTAGTGTATTGGTGATGCAATGGTAGTGTGGATATGTGTTCGTGGTGAAATTAGTAGTGTGGTGAAGTAGCAAATGTCTTGTTGTAATACTTTGGGGGAGTCGTGGTAATGTAGTAGTTAGAGGAAGTAGTGGTAATGTTGTTTATGTAATGTGCCGCGCTCAAATTTTACAAAATATTATGTGCTCTAAGGTGGTGAAGTAAACGTTGAAACCGGATTAATGTATTTAAGATCAATACATCATGCTCACTGTCACACACATGAACAAAACTTAATCTACTCTCATCCCAAACCTCTGAGACCAAAATAGCAATCTCTCAGCTTCAAAGAAAAACAGTCCTAAACAATTAAGTTTTTAGACTATTTTTAACGGTAATGTATTACAGCATGTAGTGATTACAACATCGTAGATCTTGAAGGCCATTATGTCTTATGATAGCCGTAAACAAAACACAGTCTTTTATCACTTATCTATTCAATTTTCCTTGTTTTTATTGTTGTTTTTCTTCCCGAGGAAGGTTTTTAACCGAAATATTGACTTGTCTACTCTTTTTTCTTTGGGTTTTACTGTATGGTTTCAATATTATTATTTGTTGCACAAGGGTTTGCTACATACGACTTTTTCTTTTTGCCATATTTTGACAATGTGGCAATGTATCCTAACAAACAAAACATGTTGCTGCCCTAAAAAAAAAAAAAATACTAAAAAAAAAACCGTTGCAGCCACGAGGGCATGATGCCTCTGTCCACGTGTTAATAATGTTTGTGTTCACGTGGTCAGTACAGCTGCACCCTGGGACTACAGCTGTCTCAGATGCACAAAAATAAGATACAGATAAACAAGAAGAATGGGAGAGAGAGAGAGGGAGAGAGAGAGAAAGAAAGAGAGAGAAAGAAAGAGAGAGAGAGAGGGGGAGAGAGAGAAAGAAAGAAAGAGAGAGAGAAAGAGAGAGAGCGGGAGAGGGAGAGAGAGAAAGAGAGAGAGAGAGAAAGAGAAAGAAAGAAAGAAAGAGAGAGAGAGAAAGAGAGAGAGCGGGAGAGAAAGAGAGAGAGAGAAAGAGAGAAAGAGTGAAAGAGAGAGAGAGAGAAAGAGAGAGAGCGGGAGAGAAAGAAAGAGAGAGACAGAAAGAGAGAGAGAGAAAGAGAGAGGGAGAGAGAGAGAGACAGGGGGGGGGGGGAAGAGAGAATTGAAGAAAAACCAAAGAAGTTAGAAATGGAGAGATCGAAAGCTCACGGACAGGGAAAAGAAATCATCTCTTCAGCAAATTTTGTAAGGATTTTTTTTTTTCAAACGAATAAAAAACACATTATGTTGAGTGTAAAATGTCTTACGCAACGTTATCTATTCGCAGTGTAGTATTTTGTTACACGTGTCAGGGGCACTACGTCGGAATTCTCGTTCACGTGACGGCCCTGATAAGCATGCTTGACCTGCGTCAGAGTGTGGGAAAGTAGGGTAAAGTGATATCATGATTGTTGTTAGCGACGCCCGGTATTTTACAAGCAGGGCCGGATGCGTGATTATTTTTTTCCGTACGAGCTTGAGCAAATTCAGGAGCGGAGCATGATTAGCCGGAAAAAAAAGGCCCTAGACAATTCCAGCTGTGAGCCCCCCCCTGCCAGTAATATTCACGCCTAGTGGATGATGGAAGTGTTTTAATTGAGTAACGATAATGATGATGATAGGTGTTTAAAATTCCGCACTTTGCAATTCCCAACCCTCTCTTTTTTTAACTTGTTACGTGCCGGGACTCAGCCATTCACACCTTTACCTTGACCATGACTGACCCTCCTCCACCTTCTCCCGCCAGATAACACCCGCGGGCATACTGGAATGGAGAGCTAGGAAAACCACGGAAGATTTGTTCAGAAACAACAGTGCATCGTAAAGGCCAGTTTACACTGGTAGGCTTTAGGAATAGAAAAAAGGAATGGGGGACTGTGTGGGAAGAACTCTCTTTGCTTTCCGTCTTTTGTTTTCCGATTTCCCCCTTCAAAACATGACCAAAACAAACGATGCGCATCATTTCTCGTCCAGACAACAGACCAGTGTAAACAAACAACATTTCGAAGGGGGAAATCGGAAAACGAAAGACGGAAAGCTAAGAGAGTTCTTCCCACACAGTCCCCCATTCCTTTTTTCTATTCCTAAAACCTACTAGTGTAAACTGGCCTTAACGTTATATGTCGCGGGTATAGAACAAAATAACTGTTGTATCTCCAGGTTTATGAATTGGGTTTCATAATGGCAATACTGTAATAATGACAAACTGCTTCTTGCAATTTTTTTCGTTATTCCGCTACGTTTAACCAGTTCCAAGTTACAGAGAAGCAGTATTGTTGTATCTCCCTCAAAAATGAGATCATTGAGAGCAATATTGTGGTGTTTCCGAGTAAGTTCCCATTATTCATATCACTGGAGATACAACAATTTTTCTCTATACCCGCTATAATATAAGAAAAGGCTACTCATGTCACAAAATAGGCATAAGGGAGGTACCCCCCCCCCTCTTAGATTTGAGGCCCTAGGCTTCAGAGTGCCTAACCTACTGGTAAATCCGGCACTGACTACAAGCCATTTGCTGTACAGTGAACGTAACTCAGTATTTTAACTATTTGGCTTTGTAACTAGACCACACATCCCCTTCACAACATTCATCATGGATTTAGTTTTTCGGTGTTATTTGTGTTGAGCAAAGAAGAAAGGACGGACATTTCTGCAGTGTTTAGAGGTCAGTCTGGATCTTCTAGAACACTTATTGGACGTTCCAGTCTCCGATAACGTTCACTGTTTACGCCAGTGGGTCTCAACGCGGGCGATATCGACCACCCGGGAGACGCTTTTAATTTCCGGGGGGGGGGGTTGGGGCAAAAACGAAGTAAAAGGGGGATAAGGACATTTTTTTGGTGCATTGGATAAAGAATGCTTTCTGTTTCATAATGAATAATTAGGTTTTGAAAAATTTAATTTGTGTGCAGTCTGTCTTCTTGTACAATATTCACTGTTATTCATTGTAAAATATCTGTTGGGTTTCGGGGGGTATTTTTAGAGGGATGGGGCGATGACAGGAAATTTGGAGCCTAAAGGCGGGATTGCCTGAAAAAAGGTTGAGAACCACTGGTTTACGCAATGGTCCGAAAAACGCATGCATGGAGGACGATTTGGGGGCAAAATACAGGGAGATATCATTGATTTGTTCAACAGCTCGCCTGGGTGGGTTTTATTAACAGGGAAAAAAATCTATTTTTTTTCAAGTGCATTTGATAAAGAATGCTTTCTCTTTTATAGTGAATTATCAATGCCTTTGTCATTATAAATATTGTAATTTGTCTGTCTTCTTGTGAAACTATCTTTTTGGTTTGAGAAGGATTTCTTTTCGGGTGGTTGGGGGGTGATAATAGATAATTTGGAGTCTAAGGGGCCGATTGCTTGAATAACGTTGAGAACCGCTATTTATAACAGTGTGCGGAAGTTGGCTATTCTGTTTTTGTTGTGTTTTTTTTGCCACGTGTCAGAATCTGCAACTATCTGATCTGCAACATCTCGTGAAAGTGGAGGTATAATGACTCGACTTAAATTATGTACTAGCTGCAGGACATCTGATTGATTAAATTTTTTTTAAATGAAAAATAAAAATTCCAGACCGGAATATGCGTTTGAAGCCAGAGTGGCGAAACAAAAACTAGCAGCCATAGATCTGAAGTAAACACGAGAAATGACCTTGATTTAATAACCACAAAGTCAGCTCAGTAAAGATCACAGAATAAAGATACTACCAAAAGCGACTCAAGACAGGAATGCGTCATCAATTTTTGACTACCCAGCTCCATTTTGGATGAGATTGATTGTTCGTAACTAGGCATGCCCGCAACGATGTTTAATGTAACATCAGAGAGTATATATTTAGAGAGAGAGAGAGAGAGAGATCACTTCCGCCAAACTGAGAAACTATATCAAGACTGCAAGTGCAACGAGAATTGAAAGAGAACGTCTTCGCCAAAGAAAATATGCGTATCTGTTTACTGTGGTTTGTTCGTATTTTTGGATTGAGTGAAATCCGTTAGAGCCGTTTGTGAGCTCTTACTCCCCGTGGAAATGTACAGACAGGTATTATTTACCGCCGATCAAGTCAAGTGAAGTTGCATTTCATCCCAAATGGCGGTGCGCATACTTCCTGTGGTCACCAAAAATAGACTTCTTTCTCTTCTCGTGGATCTCTGTTCTGTAGTAAGGATCCGTGTGCAATTTGTTTGTAATTTAACCGTTACTAACTCCGAATGTGTGGACATGGCGCTCTGTTTTTAATTTCTTGCATTAACACGGTATTTAATTTATGCCCTAAGAGATGAAATTGAGAGATGAAGAATCCCCCCCCCCCCTTCCAACCCGCCCCGAATGTGTGGTATGCAATTGCCAACTATATATAAGGCATAATTTTGGCTGAATGTGTGGATTCCAGGCAAATCCGAAGAAGGCACTATGCCCGAAAATCCATGAAAGGATTATTTCCTGACGTGGACCCACAGCGCGTCTTGCCCTTCCTGAAAGAGGCTAAGATCTACATCTTGATTTAAAAACTTTAATGCACATTTACAAAACGAAACAACTAATGCGATTTTTACTATTGTAACAAAGTTTATACGGAAATGTTTAAATCTCTATATGAAATTTAAATTGATGAGGCTCTGAACCGACACACAGAATACCGAAACGAACCATTGCGAATGACGTCACAGAGTGTTTTTGTTTTGTTTTTCCGATACCCAAGATGGCCGGTGGACCAGCTGATGAGTGTAACTTCGAGATACGTCTAAAGGGTTAAAATGCCTGCTGGTTGCATTGCAGTTGACTTTTGTGACGGGGATGGAAAGGATGGGTCCAAACTGGTCATATTCCCTACCATTCGTGTAAACAAGGGAAAGGAAGTGAAAGAATTGACCGAACGTCTCCCATGTGCATGTACAAACGTGCTATTGTTTACTATAATGAACCAATTTTACCTTGCCGCCGGTTGGTTCGCGACGCCTCAAGTGCTCGCAGTGCAAATCAGCTAACGAATCAAAATCAATAATACTATCGCCATGGTTATGCGTCTGTCCTTACAACAAAGATGGCCGATATGCGCTATGGGCCTGTCAGTCCACAAATTCCTCTCGAATAAATAAGGTGAGTACGGTACGAGTCATTTTCGTTCAATTATGAAGGGGTATGGCGCGCACTTTTGCATTGTTGACATCGATGATACGCACGCAAATCGACCGACGGAATATGGCGAGTTGATTCGTCTCGGTAACCTGTCTCGGCTCTGAATACCAAACATAAATAAGGTAACCAAGAAAGGTCGCAAAAGGCCGTTATCGTGTCGACGCGCCGTTTAACCCAAACTCAAACTCAGACACTTTAACTGCAAATATGAGCACATGAGAGGAAGTAGAGATTAGATAGACGTATGGAGTAAAAGCAGAGAGTATGTATTTATTGTGAGATCTCCTTTCCACAGAATCGCGAAAATAGGTCACTGCGGTAAACAGGAATTGAAAGAGACCGCCTTCACAGTATTTACTGTGGTTTGTTCATATTTTTGGGCTGATTGAAACTATTTAGAGCCGTTTATAAACTCTTACGCCTGGTGGAAATGCACAAACGGGTATTGTTTACCGCAGAGACCTACTTTCTGCTCCATGCTAACAGTGGTTACGCGGCACCTCCCGTGTCTCGCAGTGCAAATCGACCAATAGTGAAACCTCTCTATACATACATTCTCTCTAGTGAAAGATTTCTTAGACTGACATTCTTAGATTCTGAAACCAACGTTGGCGGGGGGGGGGGGGGGGGCTGGTTGTAACTAAAAACCTGAAATGATGTTGAACCAGTGGATCCACGTAGGAACGATGTTATTTCTTTGTGCAAATTTGACGCCAGTCATAATTATCATACCCCGTCTGGTTTTCCTAGGGTTCCAGACTGGGTAGGCACCCACTTGCCAGTTTTAATCCGCCAACTAGTTGGGCGGGTGGTGGGTGGGCGTTTCTGGTAGTCTTTTTCTATCGTATCATTGTGCTATACAGCCGACCCCGCAAGATAAATCTTGCAGAGTCTTTATAGGAAGCCCAACCGTACATCTAGATCTAGGCTACACTAAAAACAGCATTTGGATTCGATGCAATGACTAATAGAACTTACGTTGGAATACACAGATGTGACTACGTCCATATTCTACCACCAATGTGTAAAGAGAGGTCAAGGACGTAATTTCCGGTCACACTTTTCGATTCTACCCAATGAAAATGCGTGTCTGTTTTTGCAGCTCAAAAATTTTTAATATATATAAATAATAGTAAATACTGATTTTTGTTCAAATGAATGTGTCCACGTAACTCTTCGTCAAAAACTGATGCAGTACACGAAGTTTCATAATTTTTGATGGCGAAGTCGCGAAGTTTTAGCTGCTTGCAGGTTCATCCTCTAGCTCCATTATAGTAAGATTCTGTCTATCATCTTGTTTTTTCCTGGCACAGTGTGATGGTTATCGTGTCGACCTGCTTTCTCAAACTCAAAACCAACTAGTTGGGCGGATGGTTGGTGGGCGCTACGGATAGAGTCTCCTTCTGTGTTTACGTCTTTATTTTAGTAGGTTCGCTGCCCTTGGCATTTACACCTCACTTTTTCTTGTTTTATTTTTCTTGTTGTGGTAGGGATTCGTTTTTTAGAATTTTGCCCAGGCAGCGGCCTGTTCGGCCTGCTCTTCACGATTTCCGACTGCCAAGGTATCTTAAACGTGGGCAACGTGCACACAGGGCCCTCCAAAATTTTCGTCCTTATCCGAGAAGACTAGATGCTCGATCCTACCTACCATAAGCTCAGGGGCAGGAAAGCATGAGAAAAATCCCCAGATTCCTACAGACTGGCACCTGCCGGGATTCGAACCCAGTACCTCCAGCATGAGAGGCGAGCACCTTGCCTCTAGACCACTGTGTCCCTTGAGAGTCTCCTTCAGTCCTGTCAGTCTGTTATAAAAAAAGATTCTGTCTCCCGTCTCGCTTTTTCCTGGCACAGTGTGACGGTTATCGTGTCGAGGTGCTTTCTCCAAACTCAAAACCCACAAGTTGAATCGTCACGATTTTGAGCTCCGTAATATCCAATATAGTGGGCTGGGGGGGGGGGAGGCAAGGTTTCATTGAAAGTACGCACCCCGAGCGTTTTGAGCTAAGGGCGCATACAATCCCTAACTCAGTCCTTCTGCTCAGTCCTAAATCTTATCGTATCCCTAATCCCTGCCACCTACCTTATCAACCCCCCCCCCCCCCAAAAAAAAAAACAGGAGGGAAACGAAAAGAAAATGCGAAAAATCAATTAATCAAGGCTGTTGTTGGGAGTATTTCGAGAGGAGCTCTATAGTTCTGGAGTCACAAAAGGCTTTAAAATGCGTACCCCTAGCGCAAAAAAAAAAACAACAACATAAAAACTTGGAGGTCGGACGTACTTGTAACAACATTCTTCATTGAGACGCTGGGTCGTGACATCACTTTACAACTAGCCAACCAATCAAAAATGACTGGTGCTTGCCCAGGTCAAACAAATGACGCCAGCTTTCGGTCATCCCAAGAACCTTCATCCATTGACGTAGCATTGGGGTTGGGGGTGGGGAGGGTCGATTGCCCCGGGAGCTGGAGCAAAATTCTTAAGGGCGTAAAATTTCAAAAGAAAAAGAAAATAAATCAGAAAACAAATAAAAAATAGTGCCCCCCCCCCCAACAAACACACACACACACACACACACACACACACAAAATCTCCCAATGTTCGAACATTCTACACAGTTTTTCAACCTGGCGGGGCAAACAAACGTTGCCACGTAGTAACAGCCCACGGGTCAGGGGCGCAATACTTGCCTGCCCCCCCCCCCAGGGGCGCTGGCAACCCACGCTACGCCACTGTCTTCATCCCACATTAATTTCTGTACTCTTCTCAGTTTGAACAGTCAAGAATGTTCAAACCTGTATCTGACGTGTACGATATAAGACCGTCCATCTTTCTGCCCCCACTGCCCTCTCAAAACTAAAAACAAGAACATTATTTTTGTCCCAGGCCTAGATTTTCCTTCGAAAACATTCCGGAGGAATTTAGGCCGGCAGGATACACATACACGTTCATATCCACACACACACACACATACATTCACATACACATAGCTCAGCAAAAGAAAGAAACTTTTGTTTTTCTTAAATCTTATATAATGTCATTTAGATATTTTGCAGATTTTCGTTCGTTTAGTGTCCTATTGAGAGTAAAAATAAAATTTTTAAAAAGTTGGCCTATATTTTTGTTGAAAATGAAGAAATATTCATGGATGACAAACTACCATTAAGCGACATTTTTTTTGTGTGTGTGTGTACACGGTTCTAATAACGTTTCCAGATTTCTTCCCCTTTTTTAGACGTCGATGTATTCTAAACTAGCTGAGGTCCCCGGCCCTGCCCGGGATAAATCGGTTTGAATATTGGTTTCAGTTCTGGGTGATTATTATGGACCTGGTTCATCTTGCCTGTTCCTATTTGTTTATTATTTTTATTTTTGTTCGTTTGTTTTTAAATAAGTCTTACTGCTCTGCCTTTGTGAGTTGACACACTGCGCAATCCCGTACAACAGCATGATTTGCGCGCGGGTTAGAGTGTTTGATAGTGAACACATCGCAGGAAGTGATAACGAAACCTTAAAATGGCGAACCATGACTCGAAATAGATCTAAATCATGGCGAAACAATAAATTTCCAATAAAAACAACAACACTGATTTGATACTTCTATTAAAAACTGTGCACCCTTACATCCATTCTGATGTACCATATAAAATTTGAAGTCTGAGTGTTGAGTGGTTCAGAAGCCTTTTGCAACGAAAAATCTCAAGTCCACAAATATTATATTACTAGCTGAGGTCCCCCGCCCTGCCCGGGATAAATCCGACTGAATATTGGTTTCAGTTCTGGGTGGTTATTATGGACCTGCTTCATCTGGCCTGTTCCTATTTGTTTATTTTATTTTTGTTTGTTTTTAAATAAGTCTTACTGCTCTACCTTTGTGACTTGACACCCTGCGCATCCCGTACAACAGCATGATTTGCGCACGGGTTAGTGTGTTTGATAGTGCAGGAAGTGATAACGAAACCTTAAAATGGCGAACCATGACTCGAAATAGATCTAAATGATGGCGAAACAAAAAAATTCCAATAAAAAAAACTACATCGATTTGAGACTTCTGTTAAAAACTGTGCACCCTTACATCCATTCTGATGCACCATGTAAAATTTGAAGTCTGAGTGTTGAGTGGTTCAGAAGCCTTTTGCAACGAAAAATCTCAAGTCCACAAATATATAGTACTAGCTGAGGTCCCCGGCCCTGCCCGGCATAAATCGGTTTGAATATTGGTTTCAGTTCTCATTGGTTATTATGGACCTGCTTCATCTTGCCTGTTCCTATTTTTGTTTATTTTACTTTTGTTTGTTTGTTGTTAAATAAGTCTTACTGCTCTCCCTTTGTGAGTTGACACCCTGCGCATCCCGTACAATAGCATGATTTGCGCACGGGTTAGTGTGTTTGATAGTGAACACATCGCAGGAAGTGATAACGAAACATTAAAATGGCGAACCATGACTCGAAATAGATCTAAAATTGGGGAAACAATACATTTCCAATAAAAAAAACTACACCGATTTGAGACTTCTATTAAAAACTGTGTACCCTTACATCCATTCTGATGCACTGTAGTTTTACTGTCCTGGACTTGAAAGTTTCATAACTAAAAAAACTATTCTCTCACCATGTTTTCATCTCGTCAGTAATCCCTCCCTACATGAACACACCAATTGATGACGACAGACCACACTGGCGGTCGACAACGTTCGCACCGCTGATGGATGTGAATAATACCAATGTTATTCAGGGTGCGCAATGATTAAGATTGGGGATACCCGTATTCTGTGGTGAATCGATCTCCATGGGGATGCCAAATTCTTGTCTCTCTCTGAGTTCGACTCACTTATTTAAACCAAATTACATGCCCCCTTGATCTTAAGATTAACTCCAGATCAATATATTACATATGTACAAGTTCCCTGCTTCTATTCAATATCATAATCCGAGAGCCATGCTCGAGACCGCCTTAGCCGTCTCGGGTTCCGCCGTTGTTCATCAGGCTGGTCACGCACTAGCTCCTCGTTTTCAGCTTCAGATCCTTGTGGTCCATCGTTGTTCTCTTCAACTCGACCGGCTTCTGTTTCTTGTTCTTGTTCTATCACTCTCCTAATGTCAGGGATGTGCCGAGGCGTACCGTCTACCACCACATTGTTCACAGAGTTAATTCCAGTCACCGTTCCCTTCTTCCACTGTGTTGTGCAACGATTGTTAGGTGGTTTGACCCATACCTCATCACCAATCTTAACGCATCCACTTTTCACGAGAGATTCATCCTCCTGTTCAATGCGGGCGGGATTACCCCAATCATATTGGTAAACTGCCTGGAACGGCACGGAATTTGAATCAGTCCCATACCTTGGAGTAGAGTTATACTAAAAGACTGCCTCTTGTGGAGAAATGGAACATCGTTCTGCAACAGCCTTGATAAACCGGTGATTCCGCTCAATGATCCCGTTCCCGCTTGGCCGATAAGCCGCCCTAAACAACCCAACAACGTTCCATGTATTCAACAGGTTTGTCACAACTTCAGAGTGAAACGCCAGTCCGTTATCCATAAGAACCTCCAACACCGGTCCTCTCTCCAGAAACACTTCTTCCATGATTTCTGCTACGGCCTCACCAGTCTCACGGTTCAATTTTCGCCATATTGCAAACCTTCCGGGGCCACAATCTATGATTGAGAGATACGGAATTCCATGATAATGTGTAACATCAATCGCCAGTCTTCTCCAATTTTCATAAATACTCAATTGACCTCTTTCGTGAACACGTGGAGCAGGATCTATTGATTGGCACCTTGAGCAGCTTCTCACGACATTTTTCACAGCCTCTCGACTTACGTTTGGCATTGACTTTCTTGCCAGGAACAGAGTGCGATCGACGCCCATATGGTGCATCTCATGAAGCGTACGCAGGTTTACATATCCTGCCGCACAAATACTTGAATCATCTTGGCTCATCTTACTAATTGGTCTGTTAATCCATTCCTTCTTCACTCTTGTAAGAACATCAGCCTTATTCTCGGAAGTTGAGACCAACGTCACGGTAACGCTGATGTTGAACTCATCAATCAGACTCTCCAAAACTCTCAACCGTCGCTTCACTTGCAACTCAGCGGCCCCTTTGGTGTGAACCCGTCTCTCAGCGGTGAGAACAGTTTTTATCCATGCGCTAACTGTGGCGGAGTCTGTTACAATCTCGATTTCCGTCAGTCCCCATTTTATAGCCATATTTACGCCTTTCATCACAGCTTCCAGTTCTGCAACATTGATATGGCTAACATCGGAAGGTTTTCGGAGCCACGCTGCATCTTCCACAACACTGTTGCCAATTTCCAAACATGCTCCAAGTGCAATATTGCTCGCATCACACCATACAATCCCTTTCACTTTCTTATGAACCTGCCATATTCCGGTCACCGGGTCATTCTCTTTCACCCTTTTCAGGACATCTTGTAACATACAAATAACATCTTCAGCCACCTGCTCCTCCCATCCTATACAACCTGCCTTTCTCTTGATGTAACTTGCTGCCACTCTCAGCCATCCAGCCACAGGATAATGCCCAACGAGCTTTCCGCAGATCGAAAATAGTTCTCTCTTGGTAAGACACGTCACCTCTTCAGGCAGTTCGTTCCCTCGGGTAAAAACCAGGACGCCACAGTCATTGGTTTTCAATCGCAATCCAAGAGCCGCGCCGCCCTCCAGTGATTCAGGGGTTTTTGTCACAAGTCCATACCTGTTAAGATGACTGATCAGCTCATCGGGTGTCACCTGGTTCTCATCAACCAATATGTCGTCAATATATGATTTCGTCCCAGCCTTCACCTTTTCTGATTTTGCGAGAACCGTCTTCAATATTTTCGACATTATACGTGGCGCTGAATTTAACCCAAAGCCAAGTCTTGTTAAACAGTAGGTCTTGCCCTTGTAATTTACGAGCTGATACTTCCAAAGCTCCTTATCCACGTGGATTTGTAAGTAAGCGGACTTCAAATCAACAATTGTTCCGGCGTCTGTTTGTCTCCATTCCCGCAGAGTTTCACTGCACACGTCTGTTACATCGTCGCCTGTATGACAACTTATATGCAAGTTGAGTTCTCGAAAGTCAAGAACCGGTCGCACTTTGTTCTTTGTAGGTTGTTGCACGGCCATCAGTGGGATAATGCCACTCTTAACAGTCTCTCCCCATGGTACCAAAATTCCCTCATCAATCCACCGCTGAACTTCGTTATGAAAGCCATCCCCCACTTCACCCTGAAGATTTCTGTCGTAACAGCCTACTCTGTTCATTAACACCGGAGGAGATGATTTCCACTTCCACTTAACAATCCACTTTTCTCCATCAAACTCAGCTGTAAAATCGACATCTTCAATTGAACTGCATGATCCATCTTTAACTCTATGTCCCATCCCACTAACAGACTTGTCTTCCATGTAGGTTGGTTTCTCACCCAAATTCTCATCACTGCCCGGTGCCTCTTTCGCCACAGAACAACTCTCAAAACCAAACCTAACAGTTCCATTTCGGACAGTGACGCCTTTCATTTTCTCAATCAAATCCATTCCCAAGACGATAGTTATATCTCCAAAGACTGAATCCGATACTTTTGCATGACTCTCTACTTCAATTCCCCGTACCTCTATCCGGAGCAATTGCTTTCCATGGCACCTTACTTTTGATCCATCAAAGGCCACCATGAAGGTCTCACCATCACAACTTCCGACAGCCTTCGAGCTAACAACAGTAGTATCGCAGCCGGTATCTACTAACGCCTTCACCACTCGTCCCCCCAACACAACATCTATCACGCGTAACAACTGCGCCATCATTCCTGTTGAAGAGTGGCTGCTGGCGCACCAGCCACCCGTCGCTCGTTTCCCTGATTCTGATTGCATTGGCTTGCAATGTGTCCGACCTGGTCGCAACGATAGCAGATTATATCTCTGCGTTTCATTCTGGTATTGCAGTACTTTGCCATGTGCGGTCCTCCACATCGGTAGCATGATCCCTTGAACTGCCGACCATCATCTCCTCCGCCGTCCTTTTCCACTCGCCTGATCATCCGTGAAGTTGTAGCAGAGGCAACCACTGTTTCTCCCTTCGTTGCTGTCGTAAGCACTCTCCCTATCACATCACTCATTTTCATCTCGAATACTCTCTCAATCTGCTGTAATTCGCACGACACACTATCTGGAAACCCATTCACAAAAGCAAGCTTGGTCACCCTCTCAAGACTGTCACCACTCAAACCTGCTAACCCGCCTAACCTTCTCAACTCATTGGCATACACGTCAACCTGCTCACCGTTCCATCTCTTCTGTGATAATTTAGCAAATGCCACGAATGGACTATCGGTAAAGGCCTCCAGTAGTTTTCTTTCAATTATTTTGATGTCAAGCTGTTCGTCATCACTTAGCTCCAAAAATAAGGCAAGTGCATCTCCTTCTAAGTACAAAGGCAAAAATGTTGCCAAGTCCTTTACTCCTTGTAGCCTCGCTACCAATTTCACCTTTTGCATCCATGCCACCACATCCCCATCTCCAGCAATGGACTTCAACATCTCCGTAGTCACTCTCACTGCCGCCATGATCCTCGCCGAAATAGCTTGTAGTTTTACTGTCCTGGACTTGAAAGTTTCATAACTAAAAAAAACTATTCTCTCACCATGTTTTCATCTCGTCAGTAATCCCTCCCTACATGAACACACCAATTGATGACGACAGACCACACCGGCGGTCGACAACGTTCGCACCGCTGATGGATGTGAATAATACCAATGTTATTCAGGGTGCGCAATGATTAAGATTGGGGATACCCGTATTCTGTGGTGAATCGATCTCCATGGGGATGCCAAATTCTTGTCTCTCTCTGAGTTCGACTCACTTATTTAAACCAAATTACATGCACCATATAAAATTTGAAGTCTGAGTTTTGAGCGGTTCAGAAGCCTTTTGCAACGAAAAATCTGAAGTCCACAAATATATATAGTATAGATTTCCATTTCCGAATTTCTCTCTGTGTTCTGATTTTACATTCTAACATTTTGGGCGCTTTTCTGAGTAAGAATTGTGAATGCAATTTTCCTACTTCGTTATTAAGACTCCCAAATCGTTTTAGTGGGGTACGGGCAGCAATTAAATGCATTTTAAAATAATTATGTGACGTGATCTTGTCTCAACAAAATGGCGCCTGGCATTGAATCGGCACGAGTGATGAAGAGATTTTGGCTATAGCGCTTGTCAACAACCTACTTGACGATGAGAAAATACAGAGGAAGGAAAGAGAAACAAAAAGAACTGTGTGGGTGAGAGTCTTGATAGTCATACAAAACGGGGACGGGCTTTGATGGAATTGATAAACTCTCTGGTTGTCTTAAAAGCTGCCATGATTAATCAATGAATTAGAACAGAAGTTACAATAAAAAAAAAAAAAAAGGAATCGTCCTAAAGTGAATCGGAGATAAAAAAAAAAATTCAAACGGAAGATTCTAATTTCACTTTTCTTTCTAATATAGAACCCCATTAGAACTGATGAAACACTCATGCGAATGCCGATTCTTAATAAAAAGTGAAATTAGAAATGTGGAAACAGAAACTTGACTGGTCTTTTCTATATGAAGTTAGATTCGTTGAAACAGCGAGGCTGAATTTGTGTACACACAGCTTTAATCTATCTCTCCAAAGACAAGATTTTAATCAGAGCATCATTTCAACAGCTGCATGTGGCCGTAGAACCTCTTAGTCTGTAACAAAGCAGGAGATTAAAGATTTCAGAACCAGGCAAATAGCAGTTGGAAAGAAATATTCTCGGAATTAAGCTTAATGATAAAATCTCTCACACTGATAATTTTCGGTAGCAAACCCAGGTTGCAGAATCTGACCAATTTGTACCAAGACAAAATTGGAAATGGGCTGGCCATATGGGAAGAATGAAAGACAACATATGGACAGGCGGTTGAACTGAATGGAGGCCTAGAAAGGGAGGAAAAACAAGAGGAAATTCCCCCCCCCCCCCACCCCCCCGAGAGACGACGGAAATGGCATTGTACCGACAAGTGGGCAGGCTTCGACAAGACTGACAGAAAAAAGAATGGATATCATTGGCGAAGGGCTACATCCTGCAGTGGACGGACAAGGCCTTACAAAAATAAGAGCAAGGCCTACATATAATAAACAACAGTAAGATTATAAGAATTCCAACACAGCATTTATCGTGCTAAAAGAAAATTTTCGAAACAGAAGAGATTTATAAGCTCTCTGTATCTATCTCCAGTTTGCAGATAGAGGGCATTGAACCAAAGACGTACAACCGTACTTTATGGGAAGCAACACGTTTTGCCCTTCCTACAATTGACCGAAATCTTCCCTTGTCCTCGGGAATTTTCGAGAGTCTGTGGAAAGTGTCATATACCATGCCGATTTCATTCATTGTTTGGTAGCAGGAGTCAGATTGGTTACGAAGTGATGCGAACTAGTAGTCTGGCAATTTTACAGTTTAGAAAACAAGAGTTTTCAGTTCTACGAAATTAAAATAAAATACTGAAATATTAAAAATTAGTCAGTTAGTTAGTTTTTACCTATATCTATTCATCTCTCTTGATTTTTAATGACTAAAGGAAGTTATTTACGTGTACTCTGAACTCTATCTATCTATCTATCTATCTATCTATCTATCTATCTATCTATCTATCTATCTATCTATCTATCTATCTATCTATCTATCTATCTATCTATCTATCTATCTATCTATCTATCTAAATACCTGCCTATCTATCTATCTATCTATCTATCTATCTATCTATCTATCTATCTATCTATCTATCTATCTATCTATCTATCTATCTATCTATCTATCTATCTATCTATCTCTCTGTCTATCTATCTATCTATCTATCTATCTATCTATCTATCTATCTATCTATCTATCTATCTATCTATCTATCTACATGCCTATCTATCTATCTATCTATCTATCTATCTATCTATCTATCTATCTATCTATCTATCTATCTATCTATCTATCTATCTATCTATCTATCTATCTACCTGCCTGTCTATCTATCTATCTATCTATCTATCTATCTATCTATCTATCTATCTATCTATCTATCTATCTATCTATCTATCTATCTATCTATCTATCTATCTAGCTATCTATCTATCTGTCTGTCAGTCTGTCTGTGTCCTTGTCTCTCTCCCTTTCTCTTTCTCTCTCTCTCTCTCTCTCTCTCTCTCTTTCTCTCTTTTCCTTTCTCCCCACTGTTTTTTTTAATTCATATTATTGAGCTATGTCTGGACATTGGATACGACCCAGTGCTTTCTCTATTTGGCATTGTAATTAGACCACTTTCCCCTAACAAAAGCTTCTCTATTTTACTGCAATAGACACAAACAAAATTTATGTCAGTTTTAACAGCGTCATCATCAAATTGCGAAAATGATAATTAGTAAAAAAAAAAGTCACAATGCTGAGGGTAATTGTGACCTTGATGATGGAGTGCGACCGTGACAAAATGTATAACATCGAATCTGAAGTCGAGATATGGAGTAAGAGGCCTCAGTTTGTCATCTGTGACATAATGAGTCATGAAATTCTCGTCCCAGATGCCCGTGAGATTTCTTCCAAGATTGCCAGGTGACCTCCTTGGTTAGTGACAAAAAGTGGTACTCGTTTCACGAATGGTACGCTCAGCAATTAAATGAATGACAAGGGTTGACAAAGTAAACACAAGTCAATGAATGGAAAACAGAACTATTTTTACGTTAACATTAAAATTTCTAGCTAAAGCTGTGTTTCCACATGTACGGAAATGTGAACGTCAAAAATCCATCAAGTAGTAACAACAAAGAATGTTCCCACGTGTAAAGAAACAGCGTTTCAGTACACATGAAAATATTCTTTCTATGTCACTGCTTGAAGGATTTTTGACGTTTCATTTGCCGTACACAGTCATGAAAACTCAACACATGAAAACTCAGCTTGAGTCGTAAAAAAAACCAAAAAATTTCGCGAAAGGTCTAAAGCGCGAAGGTTTCATCAAGGACATTCACCTCACCATTTTACTAGTCACAAGATTTCCTGACTTGGAAGGACAGCGCCTCTTGTCCTCTCTGAAAGAGGCTAAAACTAACAATTTGATTTAAAGATGTTTGTACACATTTACGAAATTCTTTGGCTGTTGTTTTAAGAAAGTACGCACGTCAAGCGTTGTAAGGTAGGGGCGCATACTTATAAGTATTATCCCTAACTCCGTCCTTATCCTCAACCCGTAAGCTTATCGAATCCCCAACCCTGCCCCCTACCCTTTCGACAAAAAAAAAAAAAGCAAGAAAATAAAAAGAAAATCTGAAAGGAGGATTAATCGTAATTAATTAAGGCTGTTGTCAAGGAGCATTTCGGGATGGGCTCTCGAGCTCTGGAGCCACAAAAGGCTTTAAAATCCGTACCCCTGGTGCAAAAAAAAATTTATAAAATGGGAGAATGTACATAGTTGTAACAATATCCAAATTCTTTTCAGATCCCATTTTTGAAAATTTACTCATGACATCAATATTGTACACGGCGCTATTTAATTCTACTGTACTTGTGAACTTTAAATTGATGAAGTTCTGAATACCAAACATAAATACCCAAATAGACCGTGAAAAGCGCAAAGTGGCCACTTTTATGCCGACGCCCCATAAAACCCAAATTCAAAGTTACTATGCTCGTGGGGTTACGTTGGTCTAGAGGCAAGGTGCTCGTCTCTCATGCCGAAAGTAACGGGCTCGATTCCAGGTCGGTACAGGCATGTTGGAATTTTGGTGGGAAATTTCCAGTTCCTGATCCTACGGTAGGTAGGATCGAGTACCTAGTCCTCTCAGATAAGGACGAAAAACTCGGATGGCCTGTGAGCACTTTGCCCACGTTAAAGATAACTTTGGCAGAGTTGGAAGTCGAGAAGAGCAGGCCCAACAGAGCCGCTGCCTGGGCAAAATTCCAAAAATCTAATCCCTACCATAAATCACACAGTAACAGGAACAAGAGAAATAAAAACAAGAAAAGAGAGTTGTAAATGCCAAGAGCAGCTAACCTCCGGTAAAAAATACTTAAACACAGCTGGATGAGGGAGGTGTGTCCTTAGAGGGTTCCATCGACTTGTCATATCGTCAACTTATTCTTCGGGAAAACAAAAATTGATCATTGTCATTACGAGTACAGGCTGTCTTTATTATGGAAAGTATATGAGTGACCTAGCCAACAAGGCCAAACAGCGAACCTGCCTAACACCGCCTTCACGAACGTAATGTATATTTTAACGTCTCTTCTTTC
This sequence comes from Onchidella celtica, assembly GCA_963931925.1. Lineage (NCBI taxonomy): Eukaryota > Metazoa > Mollusca > Gastropoda > Systellommatophora > Onchidiidae > Onchidella > Onchidella celtica. The sequence continues at coordinate 36,767,691 of OZ007575.1, read as the reverse complement.
AATGACTGGCAGCATGATAGCAGTTGATGAGCATTAATATTCCTGATTACCATCTTTCCCAGCGTGAATTTAAAAAAACAACAACAAGTAATCCCTACCACCACCACCCTCGCCCCAAATGGGCTCAAACAAGACTTAGTATACAAAGATACAAATACAACAACAAAACAAGAATGAGACAAATAAATAGTAATCATGAAAAAGTAAAACAGAGTCGCGAAAACCAAGGCCAGAGATCTTCCGAAAAAACAAAGACCTCAAAACAAAGCATGCTCGTACGAGAGTTTGGTGGGGGGCGGGAAGGGGGGGGGGATGTTACCTAACAACAGTCAAAAATATTTTATCTGCAAAGTCCATTCAGTCGGAAAATGTAAAACTGAAAGGGAAGAAAAGAAAATATTTAAAAGCATAAAAGTGCCTAGCATTACTCGTTTCTGTCTTTATTTCACATGTCTTTGCGTCTCCAGAACAAATTAAATTGTTTTTTATTAAATAAGTAGATCATTCGTCCTAAATTTTTTTCTGTGACATTAATTCCATTATTTAGTACATCAGTAAAGCAAGTACATTTAGTCACCTGCAAAAGTTCTCATGTTCGTCATCAATGTAGGTAAAGTGAAAAACTATTTACATTCAGAAATTCTTTTTCATCCTGCCAAAAAATATTTTTTTTAATTAGATCTAGAATATATTTTGCATTTTTTGGGCCGGTGGTTGATGAGCGTTACCTGTAGCTGTAGGGTCTCCCCGTGACCTATCACTCTGTTACATCCTATCTATTGTCTTTCTTCTTCCTAGCACAATGTGAACGCTACCTACTTTTGTATTTTGTACCTTGCATTAATTTTGTGTTTTGTATACTTCTTCAATCCCATTTAGGAAATTTGCCTTAGTGTCATTGCAGCCCAGTTAGAAGTGGAGCAGATACGTCATCGCCACAGTGCAGCGCCGGTCGGCGGGCTTCCTTTCTTTTTTTGGGAGGAGGAGGGGGTGACTGGTAGGGATTGTGTTTTTTGTTTTCAGTTTGTCCGGGCAGCGGCCTGTTAGACTTGCTCTTCTCGATTTCCAACTGCCAAGGCATCTTTAACGTGCACAAAGTTCTCCGTTTCTGAGAAGTCTGTGCTCGATCAGGATCAGGGACAAGAAAATAGGAGAAAAAAACCCAAAGTTCTGAGATGCCCGCGCCGACCAAGATTTAAACCCGGTGCCTTCGGCATGAGAGGCGAGCACCTTGCCTCTAGATCACGGTGTCCCTCGTGTTTTCAAACTTTGCAGTTTTCAAGCGAGTTGCAGGATAATTATCTAAACTTATTTAAGCCAGTCAAAGAACCAGTTTCAATGTGTAGTGTGAGTCACTTGAAAGAACATGATTGTTGTGTTGGCTATTGTTACTTGTATGTACCTACACAAAGCGTTTTGTGCTAGGGGCTCGTACGGATACGTAGCTATCCCTAACCCCGTCCTTATTCTCAACCCCAAATCTTATCGAATCCCTAACCCTGCCCCCTAGCCTCTTAACCAAAAAACAGGAGGAAAACAACCGGAAAATCTGAAAGAATAATTAATTAAGGCTGTTGCTAGGAGTATTTCGAGAGGAGCTCTTTAGCTCTGGGGTCACAAAAGGCTTTAAAACGCCTATTCCTAGCGCAAAATACTTGGGGTAAGTACCTGCAAGTACCAACAATAATTTGTGTTCCGGGCGGGGAAGGGGAGGGGGAAGGATGCTACTTTATTTAATATTACAGAAAATTTGTTCTTTCTAATCCTTTTGTGATTTATTGTAGTGTTTCTGCATTGATTTTAACGCTTGCCTTTTGCTGTTTATGACTTTTATTTTTCCATGTTTAATATAACGTTACTACTATTGTGAATATTATAAAAACCACAGAAAAACTGTGATGTCGCAGCAGGACTATAAGCAATGTTAAAATCGGGCAAAAAGAACTTTCTTTTTGCCCGATTTTAACATTACTATTGTGAATAGCAGTATCTAGTACCATTTTTCGCTTTTGTCTTGGTACCTAACCAAAGCGTCACACACGGTCGGACGTGCTGCGCTCCGTGAATCCAAGTCGAGGACTCGCAGTCGCTGAGTACCGGTGTAGCAGGCCAGATTATACCCCCGCCAGACTATACCCGGGGTTAAACTGGCCTAGCCCAGAATATCCCCCGGGGTATATTCTGGGCTAGGCCAGTTTATACCCCGGGGTTTACTTTGGGCTAGGCCAGACTATACCCCCCCCCCAGTCCAGATTATACCCCCTACTTTTTTTTAAAAACAAGTCAAGACCGTAGTTTATTTCAACTTTAGTTTGAATTGTTCATTATCACTGTCATCAGATATCATATTGAAGCATACATTTTTGACTCTTGTAAATTATGATACATTTAAAAGGACATAATCATGCTTAAAAAGCATTGATATACAAAAGGATTGAAAATCAATTGAAACTGATATGATTAAACTTTAACCCTAATTTTACTTGTGTCCGTTGGTATTGTTATTGTTTTTTTTTTTTTATAATTGTCACAAATCCCAGACTGGGAGATGTAATAGTTTATGACAGGACAACAATCACGAACAAACAAGTTTAACACTTAACAGAACAATCCATCAGACTCACACATTTATTAAACATAATTATACAGATAATAGCGCAATTACATACATTATATTATTGAAATTAACTGCCGTACAACGGCCTTATTCTCACATGCACTCTTCCTCGGATCCACAACCCGGTAGTTACTTCCTCAAGGCACTTCGGCCTCAGCCTCTCCCCTCAGGGTCTTAATAGCACATTAATAATTCAATGGCACCGCAGTCTTTCAATATCTCCTTCCTATTGTCATACACCTTAGCATTCCACTAGCACCTCCGCAGGGCAATAACACATTATCATTCAATAGCCCATCAACATGGCAATAGTACATTATCAGTTCACTAGCCCATCAACATGGCAATAGTACATTATCACATTCACGGTCATATCTACGTCCCTGTCCGTGGCCTGACTGCCACGACTTTATGTGCCTCTACTGTCCTGCACCGACAGCCTCACTCTTGGCCTATGTGTGGCCCCCGGCCCTATGCTGGCCTATCACCGTAGGCGGCGCTCTTTGGCCCGACCTCGGCACCTACAAGAATAACATTACATTGGTATAATGCCATACCATTTCTATTCACTCCACCTCTCTTTACAACCCATGAAGCGTACACACAATAGTTCACATTTCACTCACCACACATCTTACGGTAACACACTGTCACGAGTGGAGTGAGTGCAATTAAGGGGATTGCTACAGAGCGGGTGTAGAGTAAGAAGGGCTCACAGTAGACAGCAAGTTAAGCGTGCTGTTGTGAGTAGTGGGGGGGGGGGGTCTGAAGGAGGCGAAAGCGCTGTATAACTATCACTGCAAGTTAGAAGGCCCGACGGAGCGGACCTGTGAATAAGAGCCCATCGGGCGGACATAAAGGAAGCAGTCGAGAAGACTAGTGGAAGAGTCTTTCCAGTAATGACTGGTATGTAGAACGTTGGTTGATTATTATGATTGATGTATTATATTATATTCGTCTATTACCATGATGTGAATAAGTATATGTGAGGAATGTGGAAGTCCTTGGTATTGGATATAGCAATGTGCGCCATGAGCGATAGATGAAAGTGAGTTCATGGAATTGTAGCGCGAGTGAGTAGTGTGTACTCCGATGGAAGTGTGTTACCGTAAGATGTGTGGTGAGTGGAAGGTGAACTAGTGTGTGTACGCTTCATGGATTGTAAGGAGAGGTGGAGTGAATAGAAATGGTAGGGTATTATACCAATGTAATGTTATTCTTGTAGGTGTCGGGGACGGGCCGCAGAGCCACCTCGATGAGCACAGGGGATAGGCCAGCATAGGGCCGGAGGCCACACATAGGCCAGAAGTGAGGCTGTCAGTGCAGGACAGTAGAGGCACATAAAGTCGTGGCAGTCAGGCCACGGACAGGGACGTAGATATGAGAGTGAATGAGATACTATATTATTGCCATGATGATGGGCAAGTGAACTGATAAGTTGTATGACGATAGGAAGGTGATATTGAGAGACGGCGGTGCCAGTAAATTATTAATGTGCTATTAAGACCCTGAGGGGAGAGGCTGAGGCCGAAGTGCCTTTAGGAGTAACTACCGGATTGTGGATCCGAGGGAGAGGGTGTGTGAGAATAAGGCCGTTGTACGGCAGTTCATTTCAATAATATAATGTATGTAATTGCGCTATTATATGTATAATTATGTTTAATAAATGTGTGAGTCTGATGGGTTGTTTTGTTAAGTGTTAAACTTGTTTGTTCGTGATTGTCGTCCTGTCATAAACTATTACATCTCCCAGTCTGGGATTTGTGACACTGGGGGCTCGTCCGTTGTGACACTGGGGGCTCGTCCGTTGTGACACTGGGGGCTCGTCCGTTGTGACACTGGGGGCTCGTCCTGTTTACCTGTGGTCATTTTGACATTGTGTATTCGTTATATCTAGTTGTTTTTCTGTTGTGCTAGGAATTTGTGCTGTTGTCCTTGTTCGTGGGATGAATGGAAATTTCACGATGATATGATTTATGTATGTTTATGAATAATAATATGTATTGATGCATGTATTTTGATGAATATGTATTAATGTGTATTTAAACTTTCCAGAGTGTGTGCGTGCAGCCTGGGGAGACAAGCAGCCAGAGCTCCGAGACAAGGGGAGAGGTTATAGTCAGAAAAGTTAAGTGAAAATTTTGTGCCCTGGATTGTGGGCTGTTCCTTTAACCTGTCTTTTTCCCTGTTTTTGCTGTTTTTGTTGTCGTTATAGGTTATACGGGCGGTGGCGCGGGTTTGCTGTGGTGAGCGTAGTTTATCCTCTTCGGGAGGTGGGCTAATCTAGGAACTTCGTTCATCACAGTGAACAGTTCTGTAGGGACCTGTATTTTTGTTTAGATTGTAGCGTTCTATCTTCCTCGTTGTTTTAGGAAGACGTTTCTCTTGTCCCTCTCTTCCCTATTTGTAGATACGTTCTTTTTTTTCAGACTCTGTTCTTGTTCGTACCGTGTTGTGTAATCGGCGTAGTTAGGTTGCATTTTTTTTCCATTATAGTTTTTTTTTGTAGAAGCCTTGTCCTAGTCTGGTTCGTTGTCCTTGACGTACTTGTGGTCCTTCTACTGTATTTCTTCATTCTTGTCGTTTCTATTTTCTTTTATAATTAATAGTGCTAGACATTTTATAGATATAGAATTAGTTTTGCTGTAAAGGTAAATTTCTGAACTATATTCTGAACTGGGTATTGTTATATCTGGTGTGATCTCAGGTCTCTGGTCGTATCGTTAGTGATCATACCGACAGGTTGGTCGTCTTATAATAGATACCATAACCATAAATCTGTGAAATGGCGGAACTCCAACAACTAATGAAGTTGGGTAAGGAACTTGGCCTGGAGGGAGAGGAGCTACGCGGCTGGATTAAAGAACAGCAGGCAGAAATGCGCGATGAGCGTGCTAAGGATAGAGAGCGAGAAAAAGAGGCTAAGGCTCAGGAGCAGGAGAGAGAGGCTAAGGATAAGCAAGACGAAAGAGAGGCTAAGGCTCAGCAGCAGGAAAGGGAGTTTAAGCGACAGGAAAGAGAGGCTAGGGATAAGGAAGAGGAAAGAGAGTTTAAGTTAAAGGAGATAGAAGCTCAAGAACGGGAGCAGGAGATAAAGTTAAAGGAGATAGAGGCGCAAGTAAAGATTGCGGAGTTAGAACTCAAGAAGAATACGCCAGCGGAAACGGCTGAGCGGCAGGTACACAATAAAGGTGGCGTTAGGATTAAGCTCCCTACGTTCGACGACCGGAAGGACGACATAGACGCCTTCCTTTACAGGTTCGAACTGAACGCACAATTGCAATGGGGGGAAAATAAGGAATTATGGGCCACGTACCTGGCGTCTCTGTTGCAGGGGCGAGCGTTAACCTACTTTAAAGAGCTACAGCGCGAAGACGTGCAAGATTACGATAAGCTGAAGGCTTTGCTGCTTCGCCGATTTGCGCGTACCGAGGAATATTTCCGGGAGCAGTTTAGGCGGGCACGTGCAGATACCAGGGAGGACTTTGCTGCCTTCGTCGCGAGACTAACGGAGTATTTCGCGAACTGGGTAGACTTGGCGCATGTGGGCACGGATTTTGCTAAACTGAAAGACTTAATGATCCGTGACCAGCTGTACGCGTCGTGCCACAAAGATCTGGTGGCTTTCCTGAAAGAGAACGAACCCGCGACGGTGCAGGAGGCGTCTAAGTTGGCGGAAGCATACCGTACGGCACATCCGTCCAAACCAGTCGCCAGGGCGTACGTCCAAGATGCTGGGTACGTCGCCGTTGTCGAGGGGTCGCCGGCAGGACTTAGGGACAGGTCGCGTCAGCGTGGTGCCTATAGCGGGCAAGCCCAGGGGCAGCGTAGGGGCTATCACCAATCACCGGCATATGGATCCGGTAAGTTTGACCGAGCAGGAGGGCTAGGTCGCGGTAATGGCCGGGGGCGAATTGTGACCTTTGCCGATGACCGACGGCATAGGGACTCTAGTTCCGGTCGCGATGGGTCACGGGGACCCAGGCCTAGTACAGCACAGGGAGCGGAGTGTTGGACTTGCGGACGCGTGGGTCACTTTTCACGCGAGTGTAGGGCCGCGAAGTGTTGGAACTGCGGAAGAGCAGATCACATCAGCGTGAACTGCCCTGCAGGTAGGATAGCGGCGAACGTGGACAGTAGCTCCAGTCCATGTTCCCCAAATAAATTTCATCATGCGGCTGCGTGTGTTACATCGGACAACGGAGGCGGACAGTATTCTAAGTGTCCCAGTTGGGAGAAGTTATTATCTTCCGGTGTTTTACCTTGTGGGAGAAAGATCCCCGTTATAAATTCATGTCATACAGGAGGTGGTCTTAGGGTTTATCCGGGGTTTGTTGGGGACGAACCGGTTTCGGTTTTACGAGATACAGGATCTACCGTTGTGGGAGTGCATAGGGATTGCATTCGGGATTCACAGCTTACAGGTGAGACTGTCCCGTGCATCCAATTTTCGGGGGCCATTGAGAAATTACCCATGGCAAGAATAATGATAGATACACCTTTCCTTAGCGGGGAAGTCGAGGCAGTCGTTGGTTGTTTTCCAGGCGCCCAGCTCATCATTGGGAATGTATCCCGGGTGGTTTCCCCTTCCGATGAGAACGTGCAAGCATGGTCGCAATCAAAAGGTATTGACTTTTGCGCCGCGGTCGAAACACGTCGACGGGTAGCGGATAAAGATAAGATTAGACCTTTGGCGACGCCAGCGGTCAACCTAGATATCACGCCAGAGCGCTTGGCGAGATTACAAAGGGAGGACCCATCATTAAACCCATGTTTTGGGGAAGCGCGAACCGAGAAAACGAGGAGATATAAGAACGGGTCATCTTCTTTTTTTGTTCAGGCGGGCATTCTGTTCCGTAGGTATGTAACGGTGTCCTCCATTTTAAAGCAGGTCGTTGTGCCAGCGTTGCTGATCGCAACAGTATTGCATTTGGCACATGATGTCCCACTAGCGGGTCATATGGGGATAGCTAGAACCAAAGAAAGGGTTCTTAAAAATTTTTACTGGCCATCGATCCACAGAGATGTGCAGGTCTATTGTAAGACGTGCAGTGCGTGCCAAAAGACGACGCATAAGGGTCGTACACCCCAGGCTCCTCTTCAGAAGATCCCCACGGTCTCGGAACCGTTTAAAAAGGTCTCGATAGACCTTGTTGGCCCCATTCACCCAGCGACCGATAGGGGGAATCGATTTTTCTTAACGGTCATATGTAATGCTACGAGATGGCCAGAGGCGGTTCCTCTGCGGACCATAACGTCTGAGGCAGTCGCGGAAGCGTTGTTTGCAATTTTCGCTAGGGTAGGAATACCAGAGCAAATTCTGTCTGATAGGGGCGCGCAATTTACGTCGCAGATGATGAAGGAATTGTTTCGCTTATTCAGTATACAACCCATCACTACCACCCCTTATCATCCGCAGGCTAATGGCATGTGCGAGAGATTGAACTCGACGTTAAAGTCGATGCTGCGTAAGGTAGCTGCTGATCGCCCTAAAGATTGGGATAGATATATCCCTGCAGTGTTATTCGCGTACAGAGAGGTACGGCAGGAGTCAACGGGATTCTCGCCGTTCGAAATGATGTACGGTCGTAGTCCTAGGGGCCCAACTGATGTTCTTCGGGACATGATGACGTCGCCATCATCGGGAGACGATGAGCAGATTTCGGTGTTTCAGTACCTTGTTGATTTAAGAGAAAGACTATCTGCAGCGCGCACTATAGCAGAAGAAGCGTCTGGTATCGCTTCGAAAAGAGCAAAAGACTATAAAGATAGAGGTTCCAAACTGAGAATTTTTAAGCCAGGAGACAAGGTTCTGTTGTTGTTACCTACGGACCATAATAAGTTATTGATGACATGGAAAGGCCCTTATGTTATTGAGCGAGTTGTTTCAAAGGTAGATTACGCTATCCACATTGATGGAACGAGTAAGGTTTTCCATGTTAATATGCTACAGAGATTTTATGAGAGACCGCAGTATCTGTGTGCACAGACAAGACCAGAGGAGACTGTCTTCTCTACTGCTTGTACGGGGGTCGTAGACCAGTTGGACTGTGACGTAAGCGACACCGAGGCGCAGGAAGAGTTACAAATTCAATTGCCGGAGTTAACTCCGACACAAGGTTACAGGGACGTTAAAATTAACCCTGACCTTACGAGTTCAAGGAGTAGGGAACTTGAGACCCTGTTAGCGTCATTCCCGGACGTTGTTACGGATTTGCCGGGTCGCACTACGGTGATCCAGCACCAAATAAAGTTGACTTCGGATAAGCCAGTATTTCTTAAACCGTATCCGTTGCCTTTTTCTTCGAGAGATAGAGTCATAAAGGAAGTTGAGTCAATGTTGAAGTTAGATGTGATAGAACCATCAACATCGCCGTATTCATCACCCATCGTCCTCGTGAAAAAACTTGATGGATCGGTGCGGTTCTGTATTGATTTTCGAAGATTGAACACTATTACGTTAGGCGATAGGGAGCCTATCCCGTTTCAGGAGGAATTAATAGCTTCATTGGCCGGGTCCACGTGGTTTTCCAAGATAGATTTGACGAAAGGGTATTGGGAAATCCCGCTTACTGAGGAGTCTAAACAATACACGGCGTTCCAAACGCCCATTGGATTATTCCAATTTAAGGTCATGCCATTTGGGTTGGTAAACGCGCCAGCGACGTTTGCACGATTAATGAGATTAGTGTTGAAGGACATACCTAATGTCGTGTCATTCTTTGATGATATAGCATGCCATACGTCGACATGGTCTGAGCATATTCAGACACTAACAGTAATTTTTCAACGATTACGTCATTTTGGGTTAACGGCTAAACCCGCAAAGATGGATTTGGCATGTCCAGAGATAGTATTCTTAGGACATATTGTGGGTAGAGGTGTTCAGAGACCTGAAGTAACGAAAATTGACAAATTAGTAGGGTTGCAAATCCCAAAAACAAAGAAACAAGTCAGAAGCTTAGTGGGAATTTTAAATTATTACAGAAAGTTCATTCCAAATTTTTCCTCCTTGTCATCTTCTCTTACTGACCTTACTAAGAAGGGACAACCCGATAAGGTCCAGTGGACGTCTGAATGTCAGACAGCATTTGATAATTTGGTGACAGCATTATCATCGTCACCCATTCTGATATTACCCGATTTTCGATCTAATTTTATCCTCAGAACGGATGCGTCGGACTCTGGTGTCGGCGCTTGTCTTCTACAGGAGAAGAACGAATGTCTCCATCCTGTATGTTATGTCAGTAGGAAGTTATTGCAGAGAGAAAGAAAGTATTCTGTGATAGAGCGTGAGTGTCTTGCCATTGTCTGGTCCGTCCAGAAACTAGGACGTTATCTCATGGGACGAGAATTTTGTATCCAGACAGACCACAAGCCACTGACATTTTTGTCGAAGAATCGTTCGTCCAGCCCACGCTTATCTAGATGGGCATTGGCTTTGCAGCCGTATACCTTCGTTATTCAACCAATTCCAGGAACCAGCAATCATATCGCCGACTACCTTAGTCGAGCCTAGGGGAAGATTTCAGGAGCTTATACATCGGAGGACAGGAACATTGACAGGATCTGTGTGAATAAGTCGACTTTAAAATATTGACATTATAAATATGATATGAAGAATGGTTGATAGGTTGAATGGTTTTTGATTCTGTATTAAGTATTGTGGTTAGTTAGCTATTCATGATGTGACACATATATGCATATTGCAGGGCATATTGATCCCCATATTTTCCCCTGATTTCGGTATTTTATATACTAGGGGAACTGCTAGGTCATTTTTTTTAGTGTACGTATTGCTCACGCTCACTCGTTGACAGTCATCTTGATGCGATTTGAAATTAATTGCATTAATTTTTTTGGGGTGGGGGATGATGTCACGAGTGGAGTGAGTGCAATTAAGGGGATTGCTACAGAGCGGGTGTAGAGTAAGAAGGGCTCACAGTAGACAGCAAGTTAAGCGTGCTGTTGTGAGTAGTGGGGGGGGGGGGGGGGGTCTGAAGGAGGCGAAAGCGCTGTATAACTATCACTGCAAGTTAGAAGGCCCGACGGAGCGGACCTGTGAATAAGAGCCCATCGGGCGGACATAAAGGAAGCAGTCGAGAAGACTAGTGGAAGAGTCTTTCCAGTAATGACTGGTATGTAGAACGTTGGTTGATTATTATGATTGATGTATTATATTATATTCGTCTATTACCATGATGTGAATAAGTATATGTGAGGAATGTGGAAGTCCTTGGTATTGGATATACCATGAGCGATAGATGAAAGTGAGTTCATGGAATTGTAGCGCGAGTGAGTAGTGTGTACTCCGATGGAAGTGTGTTACCGTAAGATGTGTGGTGAGTGGAAGGTGAACTAGTGTGTGTACGCTTCATGGATTGTAAGGAGAGGTGGAGTGAATAGAAATGGTAGGGTATTATACCAATGTAATGTTATTCTTGTAGGTGTCGGGGACGGGCCGCAGAGCCACCTCGATGAGCACAGGGGATAGGCCAGCATAGGGCCGGAGGCCACACATAGGCCAGAAGTGAGGCTGTCAGTGCAGGACAGTAGAGGCACATAAAGTCGTGGCAGTCAGGCCACGGACAGGGACGTAGATATGAGAGTGAATGAGATACTATATTATTGCCATGGTGATGGGCAAGTGAACTGATAAGTTGTATGACGATAGGAAGGTGATATTGAGAGACGGCGGTGCCAGTAAATTATTAATGTGCTATTAAGACCCTGAGGGGAGAGGCTGAGGCCGAAGTGCCTTTAGGAGTAACTACCGGATTGTGGATCCGAGGGAGAGGGTGTGTGAGAATAAGGCCGTTGTACGGCAGTTCATTTCAATAATATAATGTATGTAATTGCGCTATTATATGTATAATTATGTTTAATAAATGTGTGAGTCTGATGGGTTGTTTTGTTAAGTGTTAAACTTGTTTGTTCGTGATTGTCGTCCTGTCATAAACTATTACATCTCCCAGTCTGGGATTTGTGACACACACCTCCATCGTAGTACACAATACTCACTCGTGCTACAAATCCATGAACTCAACTTTCATCTATCGCTCATGGTGCACATTGCTATATCCAATATCAAGGACTTCCACATTCCTCACATATACTTATTTACATCGTGGTAATAGACGAATATAATATAATACATCAATCATAATTATCAATCAACGTTCTACCTACCAGTCATCACTGGAAAAAACTCTCTCACTAGTCTCCCGACTGCTCCCCTTATGTTCGCCCACTGGGCTTTATCTTGCGTCCATTCAGTAGGACGTTCTAACTTGCAGTGATAGTAATACAGCGCTTTCGCCTCATTCAGACCCCCCACCACTCACAACATGCACGCTTAACTTACTTGTCTACGTGCGTTAATTTTACTCTCCTCCTTTCCCGTCTTTCCCTACTTGTCTGCCGTGAGCCCTTCTTACTCTACACCCGCTCTGTAGCAATCCCCTTAATTGCACTCACTCCACTCGTGACAATAATTAGTTGTCCATGAGTTAAACATGTATTGTAATTTTTTTGTTTGGCACCACTAACATATACTTAGTGGCAAGGTATGAACTAATTATAAGACTCATAAGTGTAAAATTATCTGAATCTTATTATAATTTTTGAAAATCAGAAATGTGCTTGATATGTCGGAACAATCAGATCTACATACAAAGTTACACTGGTGCAGAGAGAAAGGCCAGGAAAGAATACATAGAGAAAAAAACAACAACAACATTTTAACAACTGAACTGGCAGATGGTGCAATTCCATCATCCAGCAGACATTAAATACTTCACACAAAACTAAATACATACTAAAATTGTTTCACATAATGAATTTAACCTGTCCAGATCCACTTGAAACGTTACAGAAAGCTAACCAGTAATATACAATAATAACAATAAGAACACCAAATCATCTTTTTTACTCTTGAAAATAAAGAGAATATAATCAATGTCAGAATCACCATCATCTTGGAATAATACAAAGATAAGAGGGAATATAAAAATGACCTACACATCATTCTAGAATCTATAAGCAGCAATAATATATGTGGCTATGTACTAAGTACATGTAAAAAAAAAAATGTGTTAAATCTTTTCAACTATTCAAGTAGAACTGGACTGAAAGCTTTAGCGAAGTAGCTTTGATAGTCATGTAAAATGACAGATTAAATCCACTGAGACAACAGTGCATTGCAGAAAGTAATTATAGTATGTTATGGCAAAAATTCGATGGTTCATGTTGCATGAACATGTCTTGTTAGTAAATTCTTTGATAGCGTATTTGTAGAAATGTATACATTTTATGTAGCTCATGGTTTAAGGCACTGGATTAGTTTCACTCACATTCGTTGGCATGTTGTAGTTGTTTTTGTAATTGGTTGCCATTGAGTAAAATTTGCACGATACTGTTTGTTTAGCACTGACATACACTTAGTCCCAATGGATGAAATAATTAACGGACTCATAAAAATGAAGTCATTTTAAATATTTTTTTTTTGTGTACAAATACACAGTTGTTAAATCCCTTGGCAAAATACATGTTAAGCTTAGGAAGGTAAAGACTGACAAGGTCTTTTTTTATTATTATTATTATTTCACTCACGAGTGACATAACCTTATTCACTATAATACATAGGTTCAATTTTTCAAAAGCCTTGCAAACTAATCCATTGTCTTAAACCGTAATGTACATGAAATGTATATCTTTCTACAAATAGCCTATCAAAGAATGATACTCACTAACAAGAAATACTGTTAATGTAACATGATCCATTAAATTTTGCCTCAACATGCTATAGATCTTATTACCTTTTACAATGCACTACTTTTGTCTCAGTGGACTTACTCTGTCGGCGTACACAACTGTCAAGGCTATTTCACCAAAGCTTTCTGTCCAGTTTTACTTGAATATTTGAAAAGATTTAACACGTTTTTTATATATAGTTGATACACATACATTGCTGCTTATAAATTCTAGAATGATTTGTAGGCATACGCTGCTATTTTTACACTTCCTCTCATATCTTTGCAATTTCCAAGATGATGATGATGATTCTGATATTGATATTTCTCTATATTTTCAAGAGTAAATAACATGATTTCGTGTTCTTACTGTTATCATTATTACTGGTTAGCATTCTGTAACGTTTCAAGTGGATCTGGACAGGTGGAGTTCATCAGTCGCAAACATTTAGGGCCTATTTAGTTTTATGTCTGCTGGATGATGGAATTACACTATCTGTCAGTTGGATTATCATTATGTCTTTATTTATTTTTTTCTGTGTGTTCTTTTCTGGCCTTTTCTCTCTACATCATTGTAACAAAAAATACAACGCATGTTTTACTCATGGCCAACCAACTATCAAAATAATAATAATAATAATAATATCATCAACACACACGAGTGAAATTAATGCTGAAGTCTAATCATGTCAGTTTGAATGGATACTCAACTCTTTAGTATATCAGTGCATTTTAATGCATGTTTGTTCCTTCTAAAATGTATCATGATTTACAGGGGTCGAGAATGTATGTATGTACACCAAAGTAAACTAAGGCTGAAATAAACTGTTATTATTATTTTCTCTATAATTGCATTATGACTTGTTGGTGTCAAGAATGTGTTCATGTATGCATTAATATGATATCTGATGACAGTGATGAAGAACAGGCTGAAATAAACTGTGGTCTTGACTTGTTTTCAAAGAAAAAGCAGGGGGTATAATCTGGACTGGGGGGGGTATAGTCTGGCCTAGCCCAAAGTAACCCCGGGGTATAAACTGGCCTAGCCCAGAATATACCCCGGGGGATATTCTGGGCTAGGCCAGTTTAACCCCGGGTATATTCTGGGCGGGGGGTATATTTTGGCCTGTTACACCGGCATTTACTAAACATTCTACAAGGTTTTTTTCCTATGTTTCATTTTTTTACTTGTTCAATATTCTAATTAATATATATACAGAAAGCTTGTTAGTCTTTCCTTCGCGTTCTGTTGTGTCATTTCTGTACTATTTCTTAAGCATTATACAACTTTTTCTTTTTGCCACTACTTACCAAAACCGCCCACC